>JAHQIW010004139.1:0-324377 GCA_019055375.1 Parelaphostrongylus tenuis | reverse complement strand
AGAGTTTCTTCCTTCTTTGAGATGCACTGAAAGCTGGTATATTTTATATTTCTAAGAACCTTCGAATACTAATGCGCATCTTTATGAACTGGAGGGTGTGAGCTGATCACACACAAGTCTGACATCAATTTAGCAGTGCGGAATATGAGGATTGGTGAACTCAGAGCGAGGTTAGACTCAAGGTCTCATAATGAGCAGCATCACAACAAGAACTCGAAAGTAATGTGCTCTAAGAGCGATTACATCAACAGAATTGTTTAGTAAATGTGTTATTACCATCAAAAGATGAGCGAACAATTTCTTAAATATTTGTTTTGATAGCTTCAAGTCTGCTGAATGGGCTTCAAATTTGAATGACTCCATTATTCGTGTGCGATTATTTTTCATCCAATGTTCACAGCAATTCACATTCGCTACTGAATCATTTGATGAGCAAGAGGATTGCATTCATGGAAATACTCACTAAGATCGGACAAAATACTTCGATCTTACTAAAGTATTCTGCATGTATTTTTGCTGAAGAATTTTCTAGAATTGAACCTCGTGTCCCACTCACCAGAAAATTTATTTTTGTAGAGTTTCACATGACTTCTATTTATTGAGAAATTTCTCGCAAGCGTTGTTAAGTTCGTCACAGGTTTTTTGTGCCTTACTCTATCCATATGGCGTAACTATGCAAGTCGGCAAAAAGTTTGAGGTTTCCATTTGGAAGCTCAGCAATCGTTAATCCAGTGCTAAGAAACGTTGTCTCTGATTAAAATCCGCTCGAAAGAAACTGAACCTCCGGCCGTTTTGGAAAAATCATCAACTGCGTCTATTGGCGATTTGAGAACAGTCTAGAACAGCCTTTTCTGACGGAAAAACTGGTACAGTTTGAGTGGTTAGTGATATATTGGTGTATCACTGTAGAGGTAGCGGTTCGCAAATATAAGCTAAAAGGTAATCCAGGTGATTGACTGAGAGCTGAAGAACGCAAAATTGATGTCAATATTGTGCAAACACCATTTTTTGAATATGAGGCCTTTTCACCTAAACCATGCTAATCACTCATAAGAATCATACATCCATTTAGATCAGATTTGCACTAGAAACGAGTTACATGCAGTACAATAGGTTACTTAAGTAGTAATTCTGAGCCGCGTATGCACATTGACGTCCTTCTTGGCTTATCGATGCTTCTTCAAAAACACGATAACGAAGAGAAGGGCTTTAGTAAAGTGTGAAGGAAGAATCTCTCTCACTCCTCTTGTTCCATTTTATTACGTGGGAATCAAGAAGCAGTTTCTTTGACATGGTCTATATTAAAAGGATAAAGGATAAAGCTCTCGGCGTTGATCAATCCTTGAGGGATGCGCCATGCATTCGACTTCAATTTTTAACTTCGTTTGAGGTGATTGAATGCATATCTGGCCTTTACAATGACTCACGGAGGCCTCCCGCTGAACCGAGTCAGTGCTGCTTATCCTCCCAGACAAGTATGAGACCTGTCTGGTACAATTTACCGACCCCGGAGGGATGGATGGCTTGGTGAGCCATGAGCGCGAGATCAGCGTGTATTTTTTTTTACTCTTTTCAAATTCGTGGTGTTAATATAGGACCACGCATACTTCCATGGTCTATATTAACACCACGAATTTGAAAAGAGTAAAAAAAAAATGGTTCTTTTTTGTCAGACGGCGACAAAAGAATTGCTGGACAAGAACTTTGCCTAAGAGTGTTAGTAATCATTCGAAAGCAAATTTCTCGCTACAACGATAAGTGGCCGTTTTTCGAAAAGATCCTTTTATGACGACGTAGAGTGCAAAACAAAATTATTTTCTTATCTGCCGCATACTTTCATTTTTATCACGCGTAAATTCGCTGAAAGCACGGAGAGGATATGAACTTCTAGGGAAAATATCGTAGCATCTGAACCAATCGCTTTCTCTGAATAAAAGTCCCAATTGAATAACATGTTACATCCCACATGTCTCACTCGCCAGGGTAGCGACTGATTCCTTCGCCCCCCAGCCCGTAGATCAGCCGGTAAACAAGCCGCCAAATATGTAAAACTCGATTTTTCTTCCTTGCTACAGTACAGTTAAATGGTTCTTCCAAAAAATGCAATGTCTGAATCATTGAAGCCTACGTTATCGAATGATTATTAATAGCTCTAAGGGAAAGCTCTGTCAGACGAGGTCTAAAACACGAATGTTTTCCTTCTCCTACAATGCTATCGCAGAAGTTTTTTACAGAAGAAAACACATTTTTGAGTTCTTCGAGATTTGTGCTATTGAAAGAGTGCTAGCAATCTAGGAAAAAAGTTTTGTGCAGAAAAAATTAAACGAGATAAAGAAAAAAACGGGTGTTGCATGTGAGACATAATTCAGTTCTGGATGCAACAGCGCCATAAAATACTTTTTGGAAACGGTCATGTGGAACGCTAGCCAGAGATTTAAGCTTTCGAGTGACCGCTAACACTCCTATGAAAAATTGCTGTGTAGCGAATGAGGTCGAATATTCATTTGTCGCCGTTTAACAGAAAAGTAAAACAAAATTTTAAGAAAACTGGACAACACATGGCAAGTATACCGTCAGAGAAACTGCAGTGGTGGATGAAAACGGAGATCATAATTCTCATCAAGTTACTCCTTTCAAAATTTTTCAGAAACATTTTCACGAAATCTCTTATCAGTGCCTCATGTGAGTCACGTAAAAATAGCGTAAGATATTTACACTATAATTTATGTAAATACGCTGCTCAAGGCCATTTAATACCATTTTTACATGTTTCTTAAGCTTTATTCAAGCTTGTTTACCATTTTATGATCATAGGAGTAGAACGATGATCTCAGGAAGCCAGTTCCTTTCGTCGGCTCTGATCAGTGATTTTTGAATCAAAACTGATTCTCAGTGCGAAGTTTAGATCGGACCGATCAAAAAAAAAAATCAAATACCTTCTTAATTTTTATCCGTTTCAATTTTTTTTCCATTGAGCGGATTCCACTACTTCGAACATCCAGTTTGTTACCCGTCTTCTTCTTGAACGTCGTAGAATACTGGGTGAGCACGTAGCCTTGCAATCTCTAGGATAGCCTGCATACGTTGTTGACCATCGGAGAGGGTTGGAGAACAGTGGAGTTTCAGTTCGCGCTCAGCCGCCGAGCATCGCTAGCCACTCAGTTACGTCCCTTTCCCCTCCCCACCCTGAATTGGTCTATCACTAGTGAAAATTGTGCTTCCGAAAGAGAACTCGTATACTACAACTATAGGGAATCTACACACGTTTAACTGATGAAACTTAGTGCTTCTTCTAATAATTCTCAAGACCGACTGTCTATTAACCTCGGCATGCTTCAATATAATTCCTAATTTTCTTCTTTAAGCAAAACCCGAAGGTGTTACATTAAACTTTATTTCACAGTCAATTGTCCGCAATCTAATCAGTCAAACACCTCTATTACTCCTTTAGAAAAGATCACCAACCTAGATTTCAATCGCATCAAGCACAAAATCAACTCTCAACGTACTCATCGCTTTTCATATGTGTCTCCACTGAATGATCCAAATGGAGCTCGCCGGAAGGAGATCACATAGGCTCGTAATGCACCTTACCCATCAAAACAACAGTTTTATATACTGGCTCATATCACGAATGTTTGCGAAGCATTCCCCTGCGGTTTATAGTTGGATTGGTCGTATTAATCCAAAACGCTTCCAAGATCTTTCGCGCTGATGTTTTTTGCTCCTGCGCAAGGATGCCGACTTCGATTTCAAAATCGACTCCGTCGTGCTTTTGTGCTCTATGCGTCCCTAGAGGGGTTTTCCGTCTATTAAAACGCTTGTCAGCTAGGTGCTCTTCTACGGGGCAGAGAGCGGCCTACCCGTTTCGCCAATATGTTTATCACTACACACGTTGCAAGAGATTAGGTAGACTGTACCTACGCTCAAGCAATCATCGTCTCTGCCGTTAGGACATATTTTACAATTTTTCATTATGCACAGACGGTCATATAAGCGGTCGCAAACTAGTTGGCGTTTTAGAGTATTCGGTGGTGATATGAGGCATTCGTGATATGAGCCAGTATATAAAACTGTTGTTTTGATGGGTAAGGTGCATTACGAGCCTATGTGATCTCCTTCCGGCGAGCTCCATTTGGATCATTCAGTGGAGCACATATGAAAAGCGATGAGTACGTTGAGAGTTGATTTTGTGCTTGATGCGATTGAAATCTAGGTTGGTGATCTTTTCTAAAGGAGTAATAGAGGTGTTTGACTGATTAGATTGCGGACAATATGACTGTGAAATAAAGTTTAATGTAACACCTCGGGTTTTGCTTAAAGAAGAAAATTAGGAATTATATTGAAGCATGCCGAGGTTAATAGACAGTCGGTCTTGAGAATTATTAGAAGAAGCACTAAGTTTCATCAGTTAAACGTGGTGTAGATTCCCTATAGTTGTAGTATACGAGTTCTCTTTCGGAAGCACAATTTTCACTAGTGATAGACCAATTCAGGGGTGGGGAGGGGAAAGGGACGTAACTGAGTGGCTAGCGATGCTCGGCGGCTGAGCGCGAACTGAAACTCCACTGTTCTCCAACCCTCTCCGATGGTCAACAACGTATGCAGGCTATCCTAGAGATTGCAAGGCTACGTGCTCACCCAGTATTCTACGACGTTCAAGAAGAAGACGGGTAACAAACTGGATGTTCGAAGTAGTGGAATCCGCTCAATGGAAAAAAAATTGAAACGGATAAAAATTAAGAAGGTATTTGATTTTTTTTTGTCATATTATTTGTGTCATATTTGTTTTTTGTCATATTTTTTGTCATATTATTTGTCATATTATTTTTGTCATATTATCTGTGACTAAGGTCAGAAGGAAATCATGTATGGTAACATTCGACCACACGATGAGCGAGCGAAGTCTTTCGTCTTGTTTGGTGAAAAATAGCCTGACGTCAGATTTCCCCAGAGAAAGCAGCTTGTGATCCTGTAATCTTGAGAATAATTGAAATAAGGTATTCTGTTGTGAACTTGCAAGGGACCGCATCGAACATATCCATACTTGCTTCCTCATAGCATGAATCGCTATTCAGTGGGATATACCCTCATCCAAATATTAGGTTATAAAGAAAGTTCTGAGCCAATTATAGGACATTCAAATTTGTGTTAAAATTTCAAACAAAAACAGCAATAACTGTTCCTCAATATAGAAGCCGTTGTTTTTTACGACTTTCAGCCATTGATCCGCCAAGTCTCAGATCTGGGTGAAGTACCATTCCTTCGACTTCGAATCAGAGAACTTTCGACATGATTCTTCATCTTCACTGAACGATTCGAATCGGCGACCCTTCAAAAAGTGTTGCATTGGTCGAAAAAGGCCAAAGTCGGATGGAGCGCTCTCTAACGCGCAAGCGCGATGCGGCATAAGCTCGATTCCTTCCAAATCATCAATTTGTCTTCTGTCTTTTGGGCAGTGTGCGGTCTGGCACTAACGCATAATAATGACGCAATAGAACACGAACTTCGATTGTATCGTTGAACATGGCGAAGGCTTCTAACAAAGTGAAGCTGAACACGAAAGATATCTTGGCCTTCAGTGAACAAATCCCATATGAGAAACTATAATATTCCCATGATGTGCATGGGACCCACCTCGTGCTCATTAGAGCAACTTTTCGACCGTCATGCTAACCACTCATGAAATAATGAATGAATAGAGCCCCAGACGTGATAAATCCTTCAAAGATGCGCTTAAAACACTCGAGATTGTTTCCCGTTAGACGTTATGGCATCAAAAATTGATCTCTTTCGCTAGACAAGAACTTTACACAACAGTACGATCAATCTCAAATCCCTAAACCTTCAGTCTTTATCTAGCGTCGTGCGTGGCCGTTTTTCGAAAAGACCTTTTTACAACGCTGTGAAATCCAAAATAATATTATTTTTTACATCGGCTGCGCAATTTATCTGCCAATCATTGGATGGACGACGAGCATATGAACGTGTAAAGAAGATTTTTGAGTATTAGAGCCAGAATTAAGCTGGAGTTTTTCCCAAAACGGAGGAGCAATTCCTAATCGAATAACAAAAGTCGCATATGCCCACCAAAGACTCAGTCTATCAATGGCCGTACAAAAACGGCTTCATCCGCCTTGCGCCCTTCCCCTCCCACCTCCTCCAACCCACCCCGTAGAATGGCGAAAATACCTATGCTCTCGTATGTGAATTTGATCTCATTTTCCTTGCCAAACTGCGGAGAAACGGTTTAGACAGAAAATAAGCATGACATTGGGATCATTAACTTTATATTAGTCTGTGACTTTGAGAAATTTCAAGAAGCTGAAAGAAAGGCAATTATGTCTCGAGAACTGATCTTCAATTTAAACTTCTGCGCGATTGGTGTCTCTTGTTCGATAGATTGTTTTTCTTGAGTATTGGTGACTAACGGCTCGGCGCGTTCGTCTTCCTCAAAGTCTGAACGTATTACTGTCAGCGCCATTCATATAATCATGCAGATCATTATGGAAAGAGAAATAAAATCAATTACATTCGTAGGCGGCATTTTATTCAAGAAAAACTGCTCATCGTGTCATCTACCAAACTCGCTAATGCTCAAAATAAAGATTAGTTCCTAAGCTGTTTCTGTCTTCTTCTCACTTTAAATTGTTAGCATGCCGTGGTCCAAAGAGAGTCGAATTTCAGATTTACTCAAAATGTTCCTGAATATCTGTAAATCTTGAGGAATACACTTGTTCAGATAATGATAGGTTTGTATTAGCTGCCGTTGTTCTCTTTGTTCTCGTTTTAATTCGATGCGCACGTTTCGGCGATTTCGCATTCTTTGGGCTCGTTTGTGGGGTATGTGAGGTGAAAATGTGGAAAAAAATTAAAACCGACGCTCACAGAGAGCCGATCTTTCAAATTACCCTCAAACAGTCTTCGAAAGCATTCATACGATTAGAAGCTGTGCGTTTCTCACTGGAAAAAATTACAAGGAGTAATAATTTGTCATATGATCCTCGATGATTTTCCCTCTAATCATGGTCATGGGTAGTCTTTGGTGGTGAACTACAGTATACAGTAAGTATTTGAATATGGTTCGAAGAACTGAAGGCCGGCGGACTTTATGTGAGGTATTTCGGCTGTTTTTTGAGCGGAAGTTCTCATAAGTTGACAATGCCTGAATCGGTCAATTTCGTGCTGTATGCAGCACCGAGCTGTCACACACTTCACTCCTTCCATTCCATGGTTTTAGACGAATCGGTATACCTTGAAGTATCCGCATACATGCATACACACCCGCGCTCGTATATCTGAATATGGATACGTATGATTGCAATGTACTTTAGCACTTTATTTGATCCGTCATCAAAGTGTTTTTTTTTTCACTGCGCCCGTATCAGTACTTCTAGCATTCAATTCGTTTTTCGTCCTCTTTAACGGTGCAAAATACTAGTCGAGCGAGTCTTCTTGCAACATCAAGGATAACCTTGTTGTGGCGTTCCATAGGACTTTGTTGTTGACTACCGGAGAAAAGTGGGAGGTGGAGCTTGGTCCCACGCGCGCCGTGACCAACATCACAATCACTCGGTCACGACGCCCACATGATTGCAATGTAGATAAGAGATAATACAAAACTCAGTACGACCAAGGAGGAATTTGTCTACGTGTGTCTTAAGGCAAGTGCGTGGTCTCTACGGTCCAGCATAAAATCCTATTTGTCATCTGGGAGTTCTAATCAGAATTGAAATGAAAGCTAAAAGGGTAAAGCACTTCGCGTTGACCAATCCTTGAGGGATGTGTCATGCATTCTTCTTGAATTTTTAACATCCTCTTAGGTGACTAAATGAATATCTGAATATCCAGCCTTGACAATGACTCGCGGTGTCCTCCCGCTGAACCAAGTCAGTGCTAGCTCATCTCCTCAGACTAGTCTGAGACCAATCTCGGTACCGATTTACCGACCCCGGAAGAATGAATGGCTTTGTGAACCATGAGCGTGAGATCGAACCACTGACCTCGTGTTCAATGCAGAGCATCGCTATCGACTGCGCCACATGCGCTTTTGTTCTGACAGTTTAGTTTAGTTTCTGGCAAAATTGAAATGCATAACATAAATAAGACCTGTGATATGATATAGCAGTTATTCAAACCTTTTTCAAATAGAACCGCAATGAAAAATCTGTGATCACATCGGCGGGTCCTGTGTCCTATGAATCCTTTGAGGATGTTGGATAATGGCTGTCGTATTCCTTAGGAGAGCACGTGCAGCACACTGGTTAGCAGTGTCTCCGCCCTGAAGCAAGTGTGGTTGTTGGTTTGATCTCCTGCTTCGAAGTGACAAATTCTAACGTTTTTTCAGCTCCACAAATTACTACCATAACTGTCTGGTAGAAGTAGGTATTACTCGATGCATCGGTGGGCCACTCAAAATTGTTGTATAACTAATACATGCATTCAGTCACGTATGACGATTCTTGATGAAGTTGAATGCGTGATGCAACATCACTAGGTATTCATGTACACTGGATGTCTTTATCCATCTTATTGTGCAAATTGACCTCTTATTTGCAGTGTTGTGAACTACTGCAGCAATCTCAGATTCCAGATTACTTATATAACTCTTAGAAAACGCAAGTGGAGCAGTGGTCAGAGGTGCTCTGGAGTCGCACACGAAGTCGATGGTTCGAACTCAAGCTCATGGTTCACCAAGCGATCCATCCATTCAGGGTCGGTAAAATGATATCAGACTTGTCTCATATTTGTCCGGGAGGATAATCAGCACTGACTCGATACAGCGAGAGGCCACCGTGAGTCACTGCAAAAGCCAGATATGCATTCATCACTTCAGACGAAGTTAAATATTGAAGGCGAATGCTTGGCTCATCCCTTAAGGATTGATCAAGGCTGAGAGCCCTATCCTCTATCTTTTATATCATTTCCAGATCAGAAAATGTCCAGTGTTGCACGTTAAGTGAGAGCTTTTCATCTTTTGTTGCTGAACAAAATCCTCTATTCTATCTGAGTGGTCTTATCTAAACATAATCACATCAATATCTGTAATCTAAATAACGTGTTCGCAGAGGAGGTGTACTCAAAATTCAGTCTTCATAGCATATTTTGGAGCATTGCGGAATTCGTGAAACAATAAGCCAATCCAATTCCGGTTTTTGATGAAAAGTTGCTGCTTTGGATTATGTTGATGGCTAGCACTTAAAAAATAATCGCTACGTAAGTTTAATGGACGGAATTCTGACGTAGAATTAAGTGTTAAGATGGCAGAAACCGGCGAAGGTGATAAGAAAATATTTGTTTGAGGTAAGAGTCGCTTTTATTTCAATAAATTGTACTACTGATCATCTTCTGGTTGGCTCGACTCAGTTTATGATTACATCTATCAGTCATATCGTGCGTCCAAGCGATGTTTTCAAAGCGTTCATGTTGATTTTTTTCTCTTCTATTCTGCCATTGTTAATACCCAACATCCGTATAAACCAATAATTGAGTCGTACTAGATTATTCGCACAAAATTAATCATTTCTAATCACGAGTGTTATTAAAAAAGCGTATTTTTAGGTGTAAGGAAATATCATCTTCCGTAGTATTATACAAGTATCCTAGCAAGAAACTCAAATTTACTCCGTTAATCATATCTCAGTACTTTCAGGATTGGAAAAGTTGCACGGATGATGAGTAGCACAGTCTTTCCTTCCCATTTTTTTTGGAGAAAATATTTACTCGGTGTTAGCAATTTGGTTATAAATTATCTAGTCGAATGTTTTTGGGCAATACAATTTGATCTCCGAACTTTCGTAGAATTCGTGGCTATTAATTTACTTTCACAACCCTTGTTACTTTTCTATTGTAACGATTTGATTAGAACTGAACATGCGATAGTTAATTCTTCCAATTGCCTAACCGCGAGAATATCACCATAATCTTTTTATCGCTTATTTGACTTTCTGAAGCACATTCTGGTGCCTCCTGCCCAGAAAATCCATTTTTGATAAGATGAAGCAATAAAGAAGCGGGCTACCTATGTTGTGATAATGAGCTTTCTCTTGAAACGGAGAAAAAATTCTTAATTGAGTAACAAGTTGCTTCCCCCATGTCTAGGTATCGACCGATCGCCCCGCCCTTCAACACGTAGATTAGCCGATAAGAAAGCTCGCCAGATATGGGTAACATGATTTGCTTTCCTTGCTACACTGCAGCGAAAAGGCCTCACCCAGAATGGCCTCACAGCTTTGGAATCATTGAAACATACGCTATCGAATCATCTAAAAAGCAGAAAGCCTGAAGTGAAGGTTCAGTGGTTTTGTTGTTGTGATCTGCTGCCAACTTATGTCTCGCAACGGACAAGAGAGCAAAGTTGAAATCCTTTATATGGATTATACTAAACAACCTAGAATATACATACATTATTATAATGATAATATAATTATAATATATACATGATTACGACATATCGTTATGCGAACATATGCCTAAGTCAATATGAGTTATCAATTGATAAGTATGAATGTTATCGTAAGCGACAGTGTTATGGTAACTAGTATTATTGTAGCTGATGGTGTTATTTTGAGTGGTGATGTTATTGTAAGTGAAGATGTTATTGTAAGTGACAATGTTATTCTAACTGACGGAGCATCACTATGCGGTGGAGCCCGTTTCGGCTGTTAAGCTCGCCACGAAATAACAAGCTAACGGTGGGATCCAGTGGGTGAAAATACAGTGTTAACAGTGGACTCACATATGGGCTCAATCCCTTAACCGCGTGGTGGGCCGGGCATAGCCTAAGTGAGTTTGCTCCGCCACGTAAGTGATATGTTCCGCTCACAATTCTATTGAGTTCATCTGACAGTTGTATGAACGCAACATTATGATAGGAATTAGTTACACGATAACGAGATTGTGTGGAGAGAGCAATAATGGATCAATTACGATTTGAGGTGAGGTGGTCTGGATGAAGTCAAACGACCGTGCGGATGATGTCTCGCGATCGAACTGACTGTTGAGGTTGGTGGCAGCTGGGTGCTGCCCTCGCCACTTGGACCATTTTCTGTCAAAGGTCCTTGCACCCTTTCGATACCACTTGCTCTCTAGAGTCATGGACCATCTGCGTTGCCTAAATTATCACGTAATTCCCGAAAAGATAGCAAAACTCTCTTGGGAGGTTTGCTAAAGCTGGACCTATCAGGGGGGATGCACATAATCCACCACGAAGTCGTGTTGAGGAACGTGTGAAGAAAATAAAACCATCAAAACCAGGGAAGAAACAGCTCTCGGCTAATGTGAGCAGTGATGTTAGTGTTGAGACTATTGTGGAAAATCTTTATGTTATAGTAGGTTTCACCGATAGATGTGATCGCCTGTGTGAACAGTTAAAACAAGAAAAGAGGTGGCACTGCCATGTGCTGAACTTCTCTCGTCACTGAAGTGCGACTATGTGGTCTAACTTAGAGTGTATAGTACATCATCCAAACTGCAGCCTGTTTATACCACGCTACCTATGATACGACTTCTCACATATGCAGAGAGAAGTTCCGGACAACTTGGCTTGGTGTTTACATAGTCTTATTGAATTTACTTGCTAAATTTCCAGGGAAGACTGTCACAAAAAACTTCAGTGCGCAAGAAGTTACAAGAAGATTAACTTCTGAGAGCATAGTTGACCCTAAACTTATTATATTGGAAATGAAATTTCTAACAGTGTTCCTAAGAAATGCGAAGTTATCAATCCGCTAGTGATCGTCACGATGTACCAAAACTCCTCGACTTCGTACTACTATTCCTGAACTATGTGTCTTCGAAAATTTTGTGATACTCTCCTAGTCGAGGGAGGGAGATTCCTTTTCTGATCAAGTTTGAATTGTTTTCTTCCTCAAGATTATTACTCTTTATTGCCATTTCCCCACGATTATACATTCTCTGTTTTGAATCTAATCCATTAAAATGTCGCCGTTTGCTTGATACGAGTTGCCCAGCAGCATATTTTCGTTTTTTTACCAAAAAATATTCTAATAAATCGTTTGCTCGCCGCTACGTCATGATCACATGGTCGGTCTTTGTAGTCCTATCAATATTTCACGACTATATTACAGTAAAATGTTGTATTATGTTTTAAAATCTCGCAATAATACAATTGCGTGCGTTAAGCGCACGTCCTCTCATGTTATTGATCCATAGGATATATGCTGTAATTCTGCAGCTTCTCGAGTAAACACTGCGATTCTCTGTAAACAATTAATTTTGAATAAAAGCACTGTCATATAGTTGAGAAGCAACTTATCATGTTTCTCCCGACTCATCCAATGTTTTCAGTCGCCATTGCCTGAGCCAGTTGTCACCATTGTGCTTCATGTATTCATTTCCCTAACCATTCACTATGTCGCTGAAATAGTTCACTGGTCTTGTTGTTGAAGTTGATCCTCACTGTAGTCTTTTCAGCTTATGTTTGCTTTGACTTAGTAGTTTATATCTGTCTTCAGTACCTATTATCGTCAGCGTGATCACCTGCCTATGATAAGTCATGCCTTTCGCGTCCTTAGACTGAGTATACCACATTAGTTTTGACCGCACGACTTTTCTTATAAGCGAAAGGTTCATCGAACCACTGCTTGTACACTTTATGAAGTCGAAAAAATGTCGTATTCCAGATAGGTTAATGACACTGAGCATCGAGTTCTTTTGTCGATTCATATGATGAAACGTACTGGCTTGATACTCGTCTTAAGGTTTAACTCCCATTTCCAGCAGTTCTAGCTGAAATATCTTCATTATATCCTTCCAAGATCAATTTATCAACTCTCATGCTATGTTTTATAATGAATAAACTGTTATTACGAGCTCGATACGGCAACCTCATTCGATTAGCATATAGACATCTTCTTTTTCCAAGAAATGATTCGAGTCGATTCTCTGAAATCGTTCGTCCATCTAATGCGGTTCTTCGCCGTTGTTCGAATCTTACAGCTTCATGCAACATCACTCTATTGAAAGGACCACATGGTGGTACCTTTATGCAAAGGCTGCCTCAAAAGTTTATATGTTCTGTGGACTAGCTGATAATCAGTGACGAACTGTGCGGATAAATCACTAGTAGCCGTTCTGCGTACAATTTCTGGAATAATTAGACGTGGTTTGTAGAATTTTTCGAAAACTAAATATTTCGAAAAAGCGTTGGTGATGCAACTGCTTAGCACACGCTCCCCAGCAAGAGTGAGATCTGGGTCCGAATGCTGGCTGAAGCAAATGTTTTTGCACAGCAATCTACATTAATGGTTATTTTAAAAAGTCGGCTATGCAAGGCAGCGAAATGAATGAAAATAGTGTTGTTAATGACACGACTTGTCTAATTCATTGCGAAGTGAGGCGAACTCTAGAGAGTTTTTCGTATTTCGCACGGTATTATAGCGTAATGGTTTTGCATGCGCCACGTACTGGCTTACTTTCTTCAAAATGAGCGAAAGGTAATCAACTAAGTGGCGGAAGTGCCCATTAGAACATATATCACTGTTCGAGTTCTGTAATTCATAATTTCAATAGTTTCATTTTCGGGTCGTGTGAAGAGCTACGAGACTTCATCTGTCTTCTAGTTTTCAATAATTTAACCACATTTGGTTGATTAGTGCTCAGTCATTCAATTTTATTGAGCTGCTACAGCTTGCGGTCTTATCTATAGGCAGTTTGTTATAGCATATCTGCACGTCCACCAAGAGATAACTTTTCACTAGTGCCACTGTTAATAGTTATTGTGGAACTTTAAGATTTATAGTAGTGCCTTAATACATTTGATGTCTTCTTGTTTCAGAATCAACATTTCCTCTATTTCTGTACATTTATTATAGAATTGTGGATTCATTTGTTTGAATATCGAAATTCCACAAAGATGTAATTGTGGACCGTCATGCAAGTGGATTTTAAGTTTCCAAATACTCCGAACTAGAAGCCTTTGAAACCTTTTCTTCTCATATAACGTGGTCCACTTGATAGGTTTAATCGTTTATGTTCTCCTAAAATTAATCAACGACATTGAAGGGGTAAGAAATCAGTTCGGAGATGCTAACATCTTACAGAAAAAATCATTTTCCCGAGTGAGGTGAATGTTTACAGCTAGGAACAAGTTTTTCATATTTTAGTGAATATGGTGTGCAAAAAATGCATGAGTACTAGCATTTCAGATATCAAAGCTAAAATCTTTCCAGTGAAAGTTCTTTCAATCATTGCTATTATTGTGTAGGGATATTCAAAGAAGATTTTTTCGCTGGTTAAAAGCTTTTTATTAGACCATTGATATATAATCAAAGGCCTAAATATTGAAGTTCTAATACTAACTTTTTGAAAAGACTTTCTCACAGCGCTGTAGCGTTCAAAATAAGTGTTTATGTTTATAAGTGTCGTTCATGTTTCATACGCGCCGCGCGTCATCGATCTTTTATAACGCGCGGCAGAGTTCTCTTCCGTTAATCTGTTTATAAACATTCAACGCGTAGGTTTCGACGATTCCAACATTTTGCCTATTTTCTAAAGAGACCCTTTTGCTGCACTGTAGACAGAAAATAACTCGGCTAGGGTGTGTGATGATTGCAGATAGAAAGCTGCTGTTGATATAATCCCAAAAAAGAATGATTTAAGCTCAAAAAGGGGTTGGTACGCCCAGGATCATACACCGGTGTTTCGGAGGTTCGTCGTCCTCATCAGTGACCCCCGCCCCACATTCAGCCCTGCACTGAACCAAGGAGGGAGGCGTATCTTTCAATCCAATCATTCTTTTTTGGAATTATATTGAATGTTTTTTGGAGGTTTCAAAAACAGTCGATCTTTTGATATAGTTTTGATCTAACAGCAAAAATGTATCGACTGAGAGGTGGTGATGGTACAGTGTCATAGTACACTGTGCCATCACCACATACGCCTCCCTCCTTGCTTCAATGCAGGGCTGAATGTGGGGCGGGGGTCACTGATGAGGAGGACGAACCTCCGAAACACCTGTGTATGACCCTGGGCGTACCAACCCCTTTTTGAGCTTAAATCATTCTTTTTTGGGATTATATTGAATGTTTTTTTGGGGGTTTCAAAAACAGTCGATCTTTTGAATTAGTTTTGATCTAGCTGCTGTTGATAGGCGGGATTCACACGTAAAGTGAGACTTTTATTATTGAATTAAGAATTATCCTCAATTTTGACAGAAAATTTAGATAAAACAAATAATCTTGGTGCTCGAAGAATCCCTCCACGCAATAATGTGCTTTTTCAGTGATGATTAAGCTGCTCATGCTCAAATTCAGGTTTGGGTTTGAAAGCTCGTCATTCGGCAAGACATATCAAAAATGAAGAGCCTCAGCACTAAAACGATAGAGCTGTGCTTCCTGTAGATTTTTGAGGTTATAATGCTGCAGATCCTCAGAAAGGCGAGCAATTAACAAATAAATAACAAAAATCGGATCTATAGGTAGGACGGTGACAAACGAATATTAAACACCACTTGCCGGACAATAATTTTCATGAAAGTGTCGTAATCAATCGAAAACTTGAATCTTTGACTAGTTGACTAGCACCTTACTTAGCCTTCTTCTAAGAAGGTCCCCTTCACAACGATGTAGCATGCAAAATAAAATTATGTCTCACACCCGTAGCGCGCCTTCATTTTTATCACGCGTAAATTTCTTCTTTTTCCCATTTTTTTCCCAATTTTTATCAACTCGAAAGCACGATTAGCAAGCATATGAACGTGTGCTTCATCCACTCTCCTAAACCATTACAATCACATTCACAGCAACAAATAACAAAATGCTTCCACTCATAAAGTTATTTTTTTCTTGTAACGAAGATAAGAAAACAAATTAGGGTATTTCTTTTCCTATCCTGCATATGTTTTCAACCACCAGGGATAAACGCGTTTTCAGCTTTCTGAGTTCTGGTAGTCATTTGATAGCTTAAGACTCTTGACTCTTAATGCTGCATTTTATCTGTGAAATTTCTATCGTTCTGTAAATCTAAGCTTTTTATTTTGATCTTATGTTGACAAATGAGCCAGCTACTAAGCCTTATAGCCTAAGCCTATGAGTATATAAAGGACATCCTGAAGTTTCAGAGTCGCATGTTTTATCTAGAGTTCTTTAAAGTGGAAAAAACCCAATTTTGATAACAGAAATTGGATCTTTTCTAGAATCCAGTCGCATTTTTGGTATGCGACGTCACTTAAGACTTTGGGAAAAGCGTATTCTTTGCTGTAGTCTGACAAATGTATGATTATCTGATACCTTGAATCAAGTGAATTTTGAAAAATATTTTATTTCTCATATTACTTGCTTTTCACACCGTGCCAGTTGAAATGAGATTTTGTTCCACATTTGAAGATTTCTAGCTTGATTCAAGTTTTATTGTGACAAAATCTTGACTACTAGATGAAACATCAGCTTGGTGTCCACCTCACAGAGAGTATTCTACAATTCGTTACTTGTTCGTTCTAAACACATATTTGCAGTTTACATCAAGAGATCTTTGCCAAGTACTCCTCAATTTGAGCTTCCCCTCTGAACTAATGTATACTTTTTGATGGATCTTCGCTATAAATTATACCATCGCCACGTGCTGCACTAGTATGTACAAACAAAGCTATCACCTTGCCCTCTGCACATTCGTACGGATGCTGGAATACAAAAACAATTAGTTTGTGAGAAATTCCTTTCCTATGTCCGTCACCATCACCTAGCAAAACATATCAAGCCGTTCTGCAAATTTAGAGTTTATTTCCGCTGTGGCGAATATTCGCACGAATTAGCTACATCCCTCTGCGCATCTGGAAAACTTGGAGAAAAACTCTTCATTATCGTTCCGCATAGACATTATAACGATTTATTCCATGTAATTATGAGTAGAAACCTTTCACAATCTTTCCGCAAACAACCACAACTCATTGTATTGCAGTATGGAAACTGAAAAAAGATAAGGTACGAAGTGAATTACATTATGGAAGCTCTTTCCACCTTCGCGATGTACAGTAATACAGTATAACATGCAATTTATGTTTTCTTGGAATGCATCGTTTGAAGCTAAATTATATCCTCAAATAAATATGGCTATGGTGTGCATCATTTTAACCGTTTTTTGTCTTGTTACTGACGGATTAGTTTTCTTATTTTTCATATCTACTTTAGACCTTGAAAAGGACTTGCCTGGTGCAGAATTGCGCTTTTAGTGCGGTGTGAAACTACGTTACTTTTGCACCATCGTAAAGTTAAGGTTGTCATGCTAGGTAGTCTGAAGAATAACTATCAAACTAGAAGGAGGTGAACAACGATATCACTCATGCCCACGAATGCCGAGAAACTAGATACATTTTCTCACTTTCCTAGTGCGGAAAAATGTACGGCTTTCTCGCAGGGTTTGGATGCCAGAAACCCCACGGTTTAGTTATAGCGCCAAGTCGGACAATTTCTGATCCGTGTATGGTACGCTTTGTAGTTGTAGTTGGCTCCTTATAAGAGTCAGGATTATATCCGTTACGGAAAGAGGTGTTTCATTGCAATTTAGTAGAATCGTCAAACAGCATTGATAACAAACTGTAAGAGAATTTACGAAGGAGAGGTGGAGTAGTAACAACATAAGAAACAAAATCTCTTTCCGTTTTCGATCTGGGAATTTAGACACGATCGCTTTGCTAGACAAGGACTTCCTCTAGAACACCTGGTCATACGAAAGCCTAGATCCCAGTGAAATCAGGAATGCACTTCTTTCAGAAAGACCGTCCTAAAGCGCTGTAGCATTCAAATGAATTGTGTTTCACACGCGTCGCGCGTTGTCGCTAAGATTTTTGGGTATTCTTCTTTTAGGCGGTGACAAGAGTATTCGATCCGGTTCGCTGGGCGAGAGTTTTCCATAGAAGTGTTAGTAATCATTCGAAAGCTCATATATCTGTCTCTAAATGGCCAATTTTTCGGACACCTTTTGATAACGGTGTGACATTTAGAATATAACACTATGTTTCGCATGGCTACGCGCTTTTCTTCTTATCTCGCTTATATTCCTCTAGAGAAAACTCATTATTTAGAGTGCTAGTACTCTTTGGATAGCACAATTTGTATTTAGAAAAACTCTTTTGATAGCGTTGTAAGAAAAAGATAAAATTTGTGTTATGAACTTTGCCGAATAGAACTCTATTTTTAGGCTATTAGCAATCATTCGATAGCGAAAGTTTCGATGATTTCAACACTATGCTCATTAAGATCGAGTTTCACATTTTTGGCGGCTTGTTTACCGGATAACCTACAGGCGGCGCAAAGAAGAAGGGGATGCGAGGCGATTGATCGATGACCTGACGGAATAGACATGTAGAGACGGCTTGCTATTTAACTGGATATATTATCTTTTCTTTGCAGACAACCCAGATAAAACAATTAACTCAGCTACTAAAACATTCTCTTTACATGTTCATATGCTTGCTATTCGTGCTTTCGAGGTGATGAAAATTAGGAAAAAAATGGAAAAAAGAAGAAATGAGTTTTACGCGTGATAAAAATGAAGGCGCGCTACGGGTGTGAGACACAATTTTGTTTTGCATGCTACATCGTTGTAAAGGAGCTCTTTTAGAAGAAGACAAAGTAGGGCAATAGCCAACGATTTAAGCCTTCGACTGATTACGACACTCTCATGAAAATTCTTGTCCGGCAAGTGGTGTTTAATATTCATTTGTCACCGTCCAACAAATAGATCCTATTTTTGTTCTTTATTCGTTAATTTTCTCGCCGTTCTGAGAGATCCGTGGCATTATGACTTCAGAAATCTACAAGGAGCTCTACTCTATCGTCTTAGTGCCTAGGTTCTTCGTTTTTGATATGTCTTGCCAAATAATGAGCTATTAAACCCAAACCTGAATTTAAGCCTGAGCAGCTTGATCCTCACTGAAAAAAGCACATTATTGCTGAAGGAGATCTTTAAGCATCAAGATTACTTGTTTTATTCAGATTTTTTGCCAAAATTGAGGAAAGTTTCTAATTTATTGACAAAAGTCGCACTCCACGTGTGAATCCCGCCTATCAACTGCAGCTTTCTATCTGCAATCATCACACACCCTAGCCGAGTTATTTTCTCTCTACAGTGCAGCAAAAGGTCCCTTTAGAAAATAAGCAAAATGTTGGAATCGTCGAAAACTATGCTGTTGAATGTTTATAAACAGATTAACGGAAGAGAACCATGCCGCGCGATATAAAGATCGATGACGCGCGGCGCGTATGAAACATGAACGGCACTTATAAACATAAACACTTATTTTGAACGCTACAGTGCTGTGAGAAAGTCTTTTCAAAAAAGTTAGTAGTCGATCTGCAATATTTAGGCCTTTGATTATATGTCAGTGGTCTAATAAAAAGCTTCTATCCAGCGAAAAAAATCTTCTTCAAAACATCCCTGCACGATGATGGAAATGATTCTAAAAAACTTTATTGGAAAGATTTTGGCATTGACATCTGAAATGCTAGTAATTATGCATTTTTAGCACAGCATATTCACTAAAATATGAAAAACTTGTCCCTTGCTGTAAACATTCACCTCACTTGGTAAAAATGATTTTTTCTGCAATTTGTTAGCATCTCCGATCTGATTTCTTACAGCTTCTATGTCGTTGATTAAGTAATTTTAGGAGAACATATACGATTAAACCTACTAAGTGCACCACGTTGTATGAGAAGAAAAGGTTTCAAAGGCTTCTAGTTCGGAGCATTTGGAAACTTAGAATCCACTTGCTTGACGGTCCACAATTACATCTGTGTGGAATTTTGATATTCAAACAAAGGAATCGAGGTAATGTTGATTCTGAAACAGGAAGACATCAAATGTATTTAGGCACTATGATCAAATTTAGAGTTTCACAAAAACTATTAAATCTATAAACGTCCCTTCAATAATGTCACTAACGTGAAGACTCCACAAAGCCTGCAGTGATACTGGAAGAAAAAGTTTCACTTGGTGGACGCGCAGATCTGCTCTAACTGTTAGGCTATAGATAAGACCGCTAGCTGTAGCAGCTCAACAAAAGAAAGACAGATTAAGTTTAATAGGTTTTCATACGACCCGAAAATGTAATTACTGCCTTTATGAATTACAGAACTCGTTCAGTGATATGTGTTCTAATGGACACTTCAGCCACGTAGATGACTACCTTTTGCTCATTTCGATGAAAGTAAGCCAGTACGTGGCGCATGCAAAACAAACATATTACTCTATAATGCTGAACAAAACACAAATAACTCTCTGCAGTTCACCTCACTTCGCAATAATTTAAACACGTTGTGCCGTCACCAACACTAATTTCATTCATTTGGTTACTTTGCATAGTCGACTTTTTCGAAATACCCTGTAATGTAGAGCGCTGTGTAATAAAATTTGCGTCTGCCGAAAACCGAACCCAAATATCACTCTTTCCGGAAGCGTGTGTTAGACCGTTGCACCACCGACGCTTTTTTGAAATATTTAGCTCCGGAAAAATTGTGCAGACCAAGTCTTATTAATTCAGAAAATGTTTGCAGAATGGTTACTGCGCTAATCACTAGACAATAGTGGTTTAGCCGAACCATTCTTCTTTGATTGTCAGCCAGTACACAGAGCATAATGAACTTTTGAGGCAGCCTTTGCATAAGGGTATCACCATGTGGTCCTTTCAATAGAGCGATGTTGCATGAAGATGTATAGATTCGAAGAACGGCGAAGAACCACATTAGGTGGACGAACGACCGTGGAAAATCGACTCAAATCATCGCTTTGGAGAAAGAAGACGTCCAAATGCTAACCGAATGAGATTGCCGTATCAACCTCGTAATAACAGTAATTCATTACAGAACATAGCATGAGAGTTGCTGAATTGGTCGTGGAAGAATATAATGAAGGTATCTCAGCCAGAACTGTTAAAAATGGTAGTTAAACCTTAAGACGAGCATCAAACCAATAAGTTTTATTGCATGAGGCTACAAATGAACTCAGTGCTCAGTGTCATCAACCTGTCTGGAATACAACATTTTTTCGACTTCATAAAATGTAGAAGCAGTGGTTCGATAAACATTTCGTTTATAAGAGAAGTCGTGCGACCTGAACTGACGTGGTATCGTCAGTATAAAGACATGAAGGGCATGGCTTATCATAAACACGTGATCACGCTGACGATTGTATATACTGCAGACACCTATACTAAGTCAAAGGAAATCATAAGCTAAAAAAGACTACGAGTGAGGATCAATATCAACAACAAGATCAGTGAACGGTTCCAACAACATAGTGAATGGTCACGATAGTGAATACATGAAGGACAACGGTGACAAGTGGCTTGGGAAATGGCGACTGAAAACATAGGATGAGTCGCGGGAAACACGATGAGTTGCTCAACTATATGACAGTGCTCTTATAACGTTTGAAATGGAACGATACTGACCTGCTCCAAAATCAATTTTTCTATAGAGGATCGCATTTATTACGCGAGAAGCTGCAGAATTACATGTATCTCCTATGGTGGTCGCGTGACAATGGAGGAGATGCGTTTAACGCAGGTAATTGAATTACTGCGAAATATTATAACATAATATAACGTATTACTACAGTATAGTCGTGGGATATTGATAGGACTATAAAGACTATTATAACATAATACAACATATTACTGCAGTATTGCCGTGGGATATTGATAGGACTATAAAGACCGATCATGTGATCATGACGCAGCGGCAAGCAAACGATTTATTAGAATATTTTTTTCGGAAAAAAACGAAAAATTTGCTGTTGTGCAATTCGTATCAAACAAACGGCGACACTTTAATAGATGAGATTTAATACAGAGAATGTGTAGTCGTAGAAAAATGTGTATAGAGAGTAATAATGTTGAGGAAGAATGCAATTCAAACCTGATACAGAAAACGAATCCCCCTCCCTCGCTAGGAGAGATTCATGAGATTTTCGAAGACACGTTGTTCAGGATTGGTGACATGAAGTCAACGAATCTTGGTACACTGTGACGATCACTAACGAACTGATAACCTTGCATTTCTCAGGTACATTGTTAGACATTTCAGTTTCAATATAATAAGTTAAGGGTCAACTATGCACTCAGAAGTTATTTTTCATGTAGCTTCTTCCGCACTCAAGTTTTATTGTAACAGTTTCTCCTGGAAATTTAGCAAGTGAATTCAATAAGGCAATGTAAACACCAAGCTAAGTTGTCCGAAACTCCTCTGTGCTTATGTGAGAAATCGTATCATGGGTAGCGTGAAATAAACAGACTCAATTTGGAGGATGCACTATACACTCAAAATTAGACTTCACACGATCGCTCTTCATTGACAAGAGAGCTTCAGCACTTGTCAATTCGATCTCTTTTCTTGTTTTAGCTATTCAGCAAGTGATCACATCTATCGATGAATCCTACTATAACATAAGGACTTTCCAAATAATCTCAAGACCAAGTTTCTTCTTGTATTGCAATTATATGGTCGTTCTCATCGCTTCCCTGTTCCCGTCAACACACTGCAGTAGTTCAATGCAGCATATCTATTCAATGTTGTAAAAAAATTGCATAATCAGCGTTAAAAGATTCCGACAGCACTGGCAATTGTTGACATCTGAATAAATTTAGCACAGATTATTTTTTTCCGAAACATTTTTCAATTTCGAAGTGACTCGGGTGTTCGAACAGAAGTGTTGGTCTTGCATAAACATTTTTTTCGTCTATATGCCTTCATGATTCGATGTCGAAATTGTCGTTTATGCTTCTATGCAACTTCCAGTTCCCACAAATTCTTAGTTGTTAGTGTGCTTTGAGAAAAGAAGATCAACACTGTAGTGGATAATGAATCCAGGGTGTTTCTTGATAACCAGATTTGAGATTTTGTTAATAATGATATTTTTTCATTACGATAGTAATGCGTCAAAGATATAACGGCTGACGTTTCGGTGGTTTTACTTTCTTCAGAGCCTCAAAAAAATCAAATCGATTCGCAAACTCGATTAGTAACTTCCATAACCGGGCGGAAGAAATCTTATCCAAGAATTCTTTGAATCGTATAGAAAAAAGCTTTCCTTCAAAACGCTCATCGTTTAGCTGTTTTTGAGCCCTCCAATTATTCATCGAAGACAAACTGCTCAGTCTCGCAACCTCATCGAGTCAGAATGTGCTTGACTCACGGCAGAGAAATTGCCTGAAGTATGGAGCGATGTCAGGAGTACCTCGAGGAGCTCCATCTTGCGGTTCATTTTGGGATTTTTGATATAAATCTAGAACGCTTCAAGAGTTTTACGCTCTGGGGAGATCTTATGTCCTTGTGCCAAGATAAGTCACTGTTCCCTATGCGCGCCCAGAGGAGTATTTTTTGGCCAGCTACGTGCTCTCTTACGGGTGAAGAGTGGTCTATCCGTTTTGCAAATTCACGTTTGTACAAAAGCGTACATAGATGGAAATTGTTGCCAAACAAAATACTTCATTTGGCACGCGTAGAGAGCAAAACATAACGGAGGAGATTTCGATATAAACACTACTGTCTTCGCAGAGAAATACAGAGTATCTGCACGAAGAACTTTTGACTGCCCTGGATAAATACTGAAAATGCGAAAACGAACCACAAAGAGTAATGCCGTAACTACGCATAACTTCGCACTATGCCTCATTCTAATCTCTCTGACGTGAGTAGAGCGCACTCCTACTTCCTACAATTCTCTAGCGGTTAATCATTAATAAATCAATGGAGGATGTAAAATAAGTGGATGGTGAGGGTTTTGAAAGAGAGCTTTACTATGTTATTCGAGAAGATTTGTTTATCACGTCTTCCTGCTAAGGGTACTGAAGTATTTCACTGAATAGAGTTCGAATATATTTGACCTTTTCAGGCTCTGAAGAAGGCAAAACCGACGCTACATAAGCCAATGAATCATTATTACGATATATTTCTGTTGAATTCAATAATACTGCTATTAACATCATCGGATCTGCTTATGTAGAAGGACACTGATTAATTCACTCTATGTTGAGGCCCATGGTCGAGGTGTTCTGCGTCGCACACGAGGTCGATGCTTCGATCTCCTCCTCATGACTCAGCAAGTCATCCATTCCTGTTTGGTCAGTACTCCGTGCTCGTTGTACGTGAGCTGGCATCGCATATAACAATCAGTTTCCATATGATGTGTACACATTAATGATTAGCACATTAATTGGATAATATTCTATCTGTTCTTTCGATTCAGGCATCGCCGGGTAGGTCACCATTTTAATGAAGGAAAATTGTGGAAAAAAATGAGGTGTTGTTACTGTAACTATTTCCGTACTCTGGTCAATATTAATATTTGAGTTACCAGGCTAATCTCTTGCATCAATTTGATTTGTTTGATTTTCTTATAATGTCAATGGAGTGGATGAGAATGAGATAGAAAAATGGAGATTTCAATTTCTCTTGTATATTGTTCAAAAGATCTTTTTTCGGACTTCGATTTTATGTGTAAACAGCAACCTATTCGTACTGTGCTCATGTTTGACATTTGCATCAAGTGAAAATCATAAAATAGTATGCTTGCTGCAAAAGTAATATCGTTTTTAGTCATGAATTCTAAATCGTAATAACTAAGCTCGAGAAATCTTTTCCAGTCGAAGTAAGAACCACTGTGATCAGCACATTTTTTTCAACGAAAAATAACTCTGTTCATTCCTGTATCATGGAAATTGGCGCCTTCGGACTTTGCGAACTCTGGAAGATGTTTTCCATCTTCCACATTGTGAGGGCGCCTTCCTTGAAAGAACTTGTCGAGATGCTTTAAAGGAGTGGTAGTCGATGGTAGCGTGATCCGACGAGTATGGAGGATGAGGGAAAACTTCATAGCCCAATTGTTAAGCCATTTAAGCGTTTGCTGTGCGACGTGTAGCCGCACGTTGTCGTAAAGAAGAAATGGGCTCTTTCTGATAAATGATACCGGTTGCAGGCGCAGCAGTTTCCGGTGCGTCCTTCAAACTACTGAGCATAATTTTCATATGTAATGGTTTCACAGGGATTCAGGAAGCTGTAGTGGATCACTCCTGCAGCAGATCACCACACAGTGACAATGATATTTCATTAACCCAATTTTAGCTTTTTGTATATTATCTACTTTTTGTCGCAGGTCACAATTCGATCGAGAAATCGTTTGCGGTTTTCGCGTAGGATAAGGAAGAAGAAACTTTGGAATGACATCTTTTTTTTTAGATTTGGATGAGTTTATCACGCACTATATCGAGATTTTTCACTTTTCCAATTTGTTTCATTGGCGCTCTACCGTAGAATAGTCGACGTTGAGTTCTTCTGCAACGTATTGTGCACTTATAAGTGGATTAGCTTTGATAATTGTTTCTAATTTCTCGTTGTCAACACTTTGTTCCTCATCTTCAAAGCTCTCTTTTCTTTTGCAAAACTACTTGAAGGTTTGTGGAGCTATTTCTTAGCCTAAGGTAGGGCTTCATCAGGTAGTCATTTTAAGCCCCTGTATGTGGTCTGTGGAACAAAGAATCATTGGCCGATTTTCAGAAACTTGTATTAATCAATCTCTCTGAAATTTAGAAAAAAATTCACTGTCCAAATTTTTTATTTTACCAGTAGCATTGTGTAGCCTTACCGATTCATACAAATAAAGAAAAAACTATAATAAATCACAAAAAGTCTTTCCTACTTCCGCTTGGACTCACTTCACGCGTGTAATAACCGGAGAGTATTATTGATCTGCTTGGATAAAGTGATACGCTTCGCCTTATTTTATTCATTGCAGCTTCAGGGAAGAGGTGTGGCCAAAATGTGATATTGTAGTGACAGAGAAAATTTACAAACTTCAAGTAGGAGCATGCTGTTTGCAGTCGTTCTCAAAAATGGCGAGAGCTTTGTGAGAGATCCCAATAGTTTCCTCAAGTAATATCTGCTCTAGATAAGCACATCCGAGCTTGATAATGATAGAATGTGTTCATACAGTAGTTATCCATCACAGTAACAATACCAATTTCTGACGGTTTGGCAGTTTCGCCTTCTCCCCAGACTCGGTCTTCGGTCACTGCTCAACTGCACGTTTATCGAAGACTGCTTTGTCATTTGTTAAACACAGGAGAAGTTGTACAAGTTCTTCGAAATTTTAAACAGACAGTTCGAGCACAGAGAGTTCGCTTGTAAAAAGCCAAAGAGTGACTTCCATCTTTGACTGTTCAGATCAACCTGCCCAAAAAAGGTTACATCACAAAATGGTACCCAAATCCAACTAGCAGGAAAAACCTAATTAATAGCTCTTCCTTTCTTTCTTTTTCTCACTTAAAGAAACGTTCGTAAAGAATAAGCGACTTCGCCCAGCCGCCTGTGCGTGCGCAAGAGGAGAGTAAGAGGAGGAATCCTTGAATTTGGCTCGCGAAATAAACATCTCCAATATCCACAAAGCTGCAGCTATAGGTTTGGAAAAAGGCAAACTACAAATTTATAAATGCATTGACAAATGATCCCGTTGATTTTATCTTCCATTTTAAGCAAGCTTATATAGCTATAGAGCGCTGTTCGAAAAAGGAAGCCTAAAGAAATCGGCAGGAAAGTTTGAAGTACCGCTAATACTCTCAAATACCATTAAGACCGTAAACGTCTGTACACGAAAGCATTATTTAGCTCCTGACACCAGAGATCTGATCGAGGATCTCCGCACCAAAACGCCCACGGCGAACGATCTCTCTCAAATGGAAGTAATTGTCGGGCCTAGGGATTCCCACATTCACACCACATCCACAATTTGAACCAGCAGATGACATGACTTGCTTGATAATAAGTGACTCTGATGGCTAGGATAATTATAAGACTTTCGAGAAACCGTTAATATGATAACTTCATCTAAGTTTTCGACTTTTTTATTCTTTTTAATTTTTCCCAAATTTTCGATGATTTCAGAGTGGAAAAGCGATTTTATTGTTCTGTGTTTTTAGAAGGATAGAGATAACTTCACCGCACTTTATCGTTGAAAGCAGTTATATATGCCAAGGTAAAGCATTCAGACTATGCTGTGATCGTATGTGTCAGGATCACTGCACGAATCTCGATGAGTTTTTTACTTGTCTGAAAATCTCTGATACACTTAACGTAATGAATCGCGACTTGGTTAATTATGGTAGTCTGACAATCACCTCTATCCTTACCTCTAAGATCTTCAACATCACACATTCCTCCAACGTCCACCATCTGCTTATGGTGAAGTGTTGTAGAAACGGTTGACTATATTATTTCTTTACTATTCTTTAGGGTTATAGCTGTTATTCTCGCAATAACAGCTATATTAATAATAATCAAACGATAGGCAAATGACTGGAGGACGCATAGGCGACACATCATATCTATGCCGATAATCGATGGGACGAAGAGAGGAACGTAGGACCGACCGCCACTCAACCATCGTGCGATGGCAGAGAGCAGTTTGCCCACCGCTTCCTATCATCTCCACTGACAGTTGTTATTCTTGCTATTAATTTTATATAACTCTTTTCTGGTTTGACGATTATTCTAACGGAACATTGACTCCTAGTCATAGGCTTTTGCTACTTTAACTGTTGATCACATGTCATCACCTTGCTTCATCACGTGCATGTCTAAAGTGCATTGTATGGAATGCACTATGCTTCTCTGTGGTTCTGGTTGGAAGGAAAGAAGCATCGTTCTCTATTATTATAGTCCTAGGTGATTATTGTTGTATTGTCTAAAGGCCGAGTGGATCTACTGTGTATTAGACGTAGCGCACATCTCTTACCCAAGTTTGAGGTCGATTTAGTACGGATATTACGACGGTCAGGACAGCCAATCAAGACAAAGATTGCAAAAAAGGGGAGCCTCGTTCGCAAGAACTGCGTCCTTCGAGGCCGGGAATTTTTTTTACTGACCTGACATCACAGATTGTGAAAATCGTAGCGATTTGCTTCGATTCGTTTTCCTGCGATAGTTTTGCCTTTTTTGTGAATTTCGTTGATCACTGGTCCATTAGAACCTTCTTGACTTCGATGTATAGTCATGCAATAGCAGAAGCAATTGCCGAAATTTGTGGGTCACGGCGTTCTCTCTTGGGAAAATCTGGCTTTTCTTTTGATTTTTGGCCACAGATTTTTTCAGTCCAAAAACTATCTGGTCTTGATGTGACTGAAGTTTTATTGTAAGTGATAGGCAAGCCACACCTGTGTGCATTAGTAAGCAGCATCTGCACCATTGCTATACTTGCATATAGAAGTGATGTAGTAAGTTCAAATCGATGTCTTTGCTGTCACTCTTCGAGCTCCGCCAAATTTCTAATCACTAACAGGATGGTTTGTAGGTAAGTGCGCTGATAGCTATTATGTTTGTAGTAAAACGTTCATTAAACACTTCTTGCATAGTGATCCTACCCAGTTGCGTAATAATGTCAGTGTAGACCTATCTCAATCATTAATATTTTTCCCAAATTTTATGTCACTGAAAGCTTTTGAAACCTATAAAAGTGTATTTTATTGTTACACATCGTTTTTACAAATCGTAAAAATGATTTCGCTGGAGTCTGCGGCTATTTGCAAATATATATGCCTGGATGGAACTCTCCGTTTATGCATTGGTCGGTGACTGTATCTGAAAAGTTAAACCAATCTAAAAGGGTTCTTCGATTTGTCTAAGACGTTTAGCATGCAGGCTGAGAGATATGGCAACTCTAACTTGAAAATTGAGCATAGTCCCGATCCCTGCTGTTCGGTAGGAGATCGCATGCTCCAGCGACTGGGAGATGCGGGGAGAATCTCTTGAAGTGCCTGAAGATTCGTATATTACCAAGATCAATATTTTCACAGCAGGAATATAACTCACAACTGGTCTAACGTACTATGAAACACTTCCTATTCCGCTAGGCTAACATAGCCTTAACAGATAACTGGGAAATTGTGAAGTGGTCGACATCCTCCTCGCAGAGGAACCCAAGATTTTAGCGCCGAAAACCTCGTAAAACTACTTGGATATATCTTGAGAACAAAAGTAAACAGCAGTAGGGAATGATCTTCGTCATGATGCGCTATCACACAATGTCTTGTAATTATGGAATCAGTAACTATGGGATATATTGAAATATGAGCGTGGTTTCAATAAAACACTCGAAATAAAGGGTAAAATATTACAGAAACACCACCCAAAAGCAATCGAGTGTCGAAAATTGCCGATGTTGTGAATTCTCACTTGACGGCGATGGTAGATCGTTCGCCGTCTCCTACTCTTTATAGAGGGATGTGGGGGTACCCGAGAAGATAACTAAGGACGAAGGGCCTGCCCGACTGACGAGGCTGCACGGCCGAAACACGTGTATCGGGTGTGCAAGAGCCCTTTGATAGACCACATGACATGTTGGATCAAATAATAATTTTAAAATATATTATAATTTGAGCGTAGTCTTAATAAAACACTCGAAACAGAAGGGACAATATCTTGCTCTGATAAAAAAACTGCATGGGGAGCCACTTACATCATTGTGAAATCTGCACATTTGTTCTCCAAGTTGAATGCCTGCACAAAGTGATGAGTGCTTAGAAGATCTTTTTTGCTTGTAATGTGAATAAAATTAAGATATCGTGCTCAATTCTGATGGGGCTATGAATGTTTTGGCTGATTATGTTGATAGTTATCTGACTTAGAGCAGACATCATCTACCGAAACGTCACCTGTTATTGATGAATTCTATGTCGAAAGCTCTTTAATCATACAGCAATGAGTATTGCTTTTTGAAAGAATTCAAACTAACTGCTACCTCCAGTCACAAAGCCAATAAGACACAAAACGAAAGATTTATGAAGCATCAAAAGCATTAGTGTCGGATACGACCGCATGACCTCACGGTGAAGAAAGTGGTGGCATGGTTAATGATGCAACCTATCTGGAAATAAGGTACCTTATCATACTTCTCTCTCTCCTGTAATTACGCAGGACGCCTGAGATTGGCTGTTTCGAGATTACAGGAGAATTTGATCAGAGCAGTATCGTACGACATTCATGAATAATACGAAATCCTCAAGCAGCAGTCAACAACATAGCAGATGCTCAGGGATCTATCGGACGTTGAATGCTTCATGGATATCCTCTGCTAGAAGTGCTTTGATCCGCATGATGAAATCTGATGCGAGTCATGTAAGATCGAAGACTAACTTCAACTTTGTGCAACCTTTTCAAGAAACAGTGGCTTTTGAACGAAACTCAAACAAAAAATTGCAAGCACCATGTTTTCAAACATCAAGAGCACTAATGTCGGTGCAACTCAAAAGAGCTCTCTGTGCGTCAGATTAATTTCATGAAAAGTAATTGGCGAAGATCTTGGAAAACCCAAATAATGATTTTTTTTTCACAAAAAAGAATCGCCTAGCTCTCTACATTGATTATAATGAATTCATGTGAGAAACTCTATCAAAATTCGTGACAGACATAACAGAGTGATATGGAACAAACAGTGGTGTGGCTCTTCTCGTTGTACACGTTCTTCTACTCTCCACTGACTCACATTGACATCACGTAAAATTTATGAAGGCAGTATTATGCGATGTTCTGATCAGAAATACATTTAAATCAGTATCGTTTTGGTTTGATACTTTATTTATAATCTGCGCTTTTCCTGTTGAAAACATCATTGATATTCTGTGCAAATGCATCGGTATTTGGCTGGAGAGTGAAATTTCTCTTTGAGAGCTTCTGAGAGACAGTAATTAAGCAAAACTAGCCATTTTTTAACGTTAATTTGTGTTATTCTACTAGACACTTTTCGGTTATAAACGAGCACTTCGACCTCATTCGCTGTACAAGAATTTTCCATAGAGTGTTAGGAATTATTCGAAAGATTGAATCCATGGCTGAAGCCGTACGTATCCGTTTTCCAAAGCACCTTTCTATAACGCTGTAAAATCTAGAATAAAGATATGTTCTACATCGTCCCCCACGTTTTCATTTTTATCACGCTTATAACTTGCTGGAAGCACGTAAACACGTTAACGTGTAGAGAAAGTTAATGTTGTAGTATCTGAGTCAATCGTTTCGTATGGAGTTTCTTCTGAGGCGGAAAAAATTCTCAATTGAATAGCAAGTTGAACCCTACATATCTAACTCGTCAGGACATCGGTCGGTAGCGCTCCTCTCCCCTTCTTCCATCCAAACATTAGCCGGTAATCAAACCGCCAAATTTGTGGAACTCAATGTTGTTTTCCTCGCTGCATTGCAATAAAAGGGTCTTTCCAAAAAACAAGCACAGCGATGGAATCATTGAAACTTGCGCTGTCGAATGATTTCTAATGGTCTAAAGAAAGTGTTCCGTCCGACGAGATGTAAAAATACAAATATTTCTTTTTCTCATACAGCATTATCATAGAAACTTTCTCAAAAAGCAACGCATTCTTCAACTCTCGATACTTTGCTTTCTAAAGATTAGTAGCACTTTAAAAAAGGAGTCTTTCCTAATGTAATACATGCGAGATAAGGAGAAAAACGTGTAGTGGTGTGAAGCATAATTCTATTTGAATTTCAAAGCGTTATCAAAAGGAGTTTCTGGAAATCCGGCCACGTGGTGCTTTTGTCAGAGATTTAGGCTTTCGAATGATTATTAACACTCTTATGACAAATTCTTGTGCAGCGAATGAGGACGAATATTGATTTGTTCTCTTATGTCCAAAAAGTACCTTTTTTGTCTCCATGAACTTCATTAAGGTCGCTGCTCCAAACGTATTTTTCTTTTGTATGAATGCCAAGAGTTCGTGTGCAAGGAGTGCGGCTTCACAACAGTGCTTCTCGAACTGAAAGCTTTTTGTCTGAAAATGTTGGATCCATTTTCCACCTCTTCGACTGTCAGTGACATCAGAAAAGCCGCTGCGATCTAATACCTGTTGGTCATTGGACTCATTAAAATCACCCAGAAAGTGTCATTCTTACGTTTTTGAATGTTTTTTCTTTAGCTTTTAGGATTTGACATTCTACACAATTGCTTTCTGTTTCATACTAACTGCAGATGAACTGCAACTGCAAGCGATCGGCTCGATCGTTTCACATAGGCATCGTTGTTGTTTGCTCTGGGTTAGAGGATTTTAGTTCCATTATTATTTTAATTTAGAAACTATCTTATCAGTTTTCAGTTTACGGACTTCAATTTGTCGCTTATTCTTGATGGCGTAACAATAAATGAGGATTGAGTTACATATATTGCAGTTAATGGAGAAAAAGGGAATTAAAACCAGTGAGAAGTGGAAAGAGAATAAGTCAGATACAAATACGACAATGAATCAGATCAGGAGCGACTAAGATTAGCTTCTTTGTTGTTGAAAGAAAAACTTCTGAATACAGAGGCGCAATGGGCAGTGTAGATGCAGGCCAGTGATTTTAATCAAACCCCGGCCTGCATTCCACATAGTCTGCTTATTTTTAGATAACACTGGTGATTTGATAAAATTTTGTTATTCGGAAGTTCCTATTTCTATCGCTACCTATCCATAATTTTTTATTAAAATTAGTTGTAAAACGCGTTCGGATTGACTCGAGGCAAAATTAAATTTTCAGACTTCCTATTCCGCCATAGAAATTTGAATACGCGACAACTGACAGCCGGAAACGTGAAGAAGAAAAAAAACAAATAATACAAACACATGATGGAGCGTTTCAGTGAGGGTTGGTCGTATTCTGAATCTAAGGCCAGTTGCTGGTGGGCGAAATACGAAGTAAATGATTATCAATTTGGATCGAGAAGTTTCGAAGCAAATCTTAGAAATAAGCATTGGCAGGCCACCACTGACACGGCTGAGGAGATCACTGTGATTAAAATATTTTATTGTAGGTCAGTTCTCATTGTTCCCCATCTTTGAAGATGTTGAAACACTACGAAAACGATAGGATCTTTGATCACAAAAGTAGTCAGACGCTCTTACGATTTGATATTAGCGATTTTCAGACGATGAAAGTTCGAATAGGTCCAACACGCACTCGTGGAGTCCTTCACCACCGCCTGCTGTTTCACAATGGTATTAATCCATTCCTCTATCATCCATATCAATCATACTTTTGCGATACAATGTACTAGCTGCACTAAAATTCTGCAATCCATTGATCCTGATGCGACGTTCCCTATATTTAGTTCATGTAGAGCTCTTTGATCTAACCGATTGCTCCTGAGAAATTCACATCGCACCCTCTCTATGCTCGTTCTATTCAACGCTGCCCATAGCTGGCTGTTGGAGTTAAAGAAATGAGACAATCTTTTATCTTGCGTTTAGCTTTTGCTACCTACGTAGAGCTTGCTCAGTTGTTAACGTGAGCAGAAATGGGGTTTTAATTGTTGATATCAACAACTAATCACCTCTCATGCACTTTCACTCATATTGTTGCAATTTTTTGGCTGAATTAAGTAGTAATTTACAATCAGCATAAGCGAGAACGCATGCATGAGCATGTCTAGGTAACACAGAACGTGCGTGCTACGTGATCGCACTACAAACAGTTAGCCCAATCGCTGAATTCACTTGTGTGAGGGAATAGTTTCGTCCGCTTTCAAATCGCAGTTAGCCATTCAAGAATGTGCTATATACTTCGTAACAAATCTTGTGCAGAGTACTCTGCTGTAGAGAGCAGAGAGATAAAGGATAAAGCTTCCATCGTTGATCGATCTCTGAGGGATGCACCACGCATTCGTCTTCAATTTTTAACTTCGTTGGAGGTGATTGAATGCTTATTCAACTTTGACAATGAACTCGTGATGGCCTCCCGCTGTACCGAGTCAGTGCTGCTTATCCTCCCAGACAGGTCTACGACCAATCCGGTACCAACCACTGACCATGATGGAATGGATGACTTGGTGAGTCTTGAGCGCAATATCGCACCGTCGACCTTGTGTGCACAGCAGAAAACCTCTAATCACTACGCCACATCCGTCCCAGCAGAGAGATGCCAACTGTTATTGAACCTGTTTTCATGAATATCATATTCAGGCTTTCGCAGACAGTGTTTGAGATGTTTAGATTTCTAAACGTATACGATTTCGCTCCTTCACTACGCAATGCTCTGTAGCAAAGGTATGTTATTTCGAAGTTGCGAAAACAAATTGTATTTGTTTTTCTTCAGTCGAAGGCAATATCTTCGTTGACAAATCGAAGGGCGTCGTGACCACGAGCATGTTCCAAGCTCAGTTGTGTGCAGCTGGGACAATTTCATAATTTATAAGCGCACAATGGTCCACCGCACGTTCACTTTTGGCAGTACGAAGAATTACGACGAAACAAATGAATGCTGAAATGTAGAGTGATGAGTATACGTGCTTCTGTATGTTTTGTTAATATTGTGGATCAAATACTAACCTTTCTTGAATTAGAGTCTAGCTATTTTAGTAAAAATAGTTCAGATGCCTCTGGAATTATTTCTCCTAGTGTGGCATATGATCGAATTGTTCCTGGCTACTCAGCAGACTAATCGAAGAGATCGCTGCTATTATTAGAGAAATTCAGCCGCAGCAAATGTTTCACTAATTCAAAAGATCAGAGAGTGCTTTGATGATGACCTAAGAACATTCAAAGAGAATCATGTCGGGATTTTGAGGCAGCTTTTATAACTATTTAGTGAAACACTAACAAGCATAACACTGTGTCTTAAGCGAAACCAAAACTATGGCCAGAAAGCTCCATCATTCTTTGATTGGCGATTTCCTGACAGAGAGATGAAAGGATGGAATGGTGGAGCCAACACGAATTTTAATGACAAACCATCCAACATCGCTCTGAGAACTATGATAGATTTCAAAATTAAAGTAGCAGTCAAATACCTATCAGGTATAGAAATATAAAACCGCCTTTTTTTGCTGTAATAATAGTAAGAATAAAGATATGCAGGCCTTTTTTGGTTTGAAAGTGCGTTGGAAACACTATTTATTAACTTGCCTCTTATATGCAAAATATTTTCTGCGATAGCTTCTACAGAACTTTAAAGATGACAACTTTACACCCGAAAACCGTCATTTCTCAAATTTGCTATTTTGTAATGTGAATTTGGTGATTCCAAGTGATAATGTGAATATGAAATGTCAGAACAGAAGGCAGGTAAGGTAAAACCTCCCAAAAATCCCTCAACTCAGCTCTTTTATAACGTTTCCGATGGCTTTTACAAAATGAAGTCGAGCATCATCATGCAGCAATATCGCAAAGTTCGCACCGTTTGGGTTTTAATATGGTTTTTGCAATGATTTGTATGACCTCAATATCGCTCAACTGTACATTTTCTTGCGAACATTTTGGTATACATCCTGCTTGCACTTGCTTTAAAATGGAGCTGGCTCCAAGCTCCATTATTTTTCTGCTCCGATTCATTAGCATTTTCTTCTACACGCCATTCGCGCATGAGTATCAAGGGAATTTGCTCCCACGACAGCTTCATCCTAGAGCGAGTACGGGTAAGTCTGTGCCAAAATGTTTGCATGAAAATGCGCAATTGGACGATAACAAAATCAAGCTATTTCAATTGCTTCTGGTTAAAAAATCTGCAAAGTAATATATCTTAAACGACGTTTTTCAAATACAAAAGTCGTCTTGTTCAAAGTAATACAGAAACCACTATATAGAATATTTCGCAAACAGAAAACACATAAATAAATAGCGTTTCCAACGCACTTTCGATGAAAAAGAGAGAATTTGTATATCTTTATTTTTTTGTTAGTACAGAAAAAACGGCAGTCACTTTGAACATCTAAAAATTCATATGACTGTTATACTCTGCACTTCAGTTCTCTAATGCCTTTTAGAAGTAGACTAGTCTTAGATATTACTAAGATAAAATCCAGTTTGTCTCAGTGGTCAATCACTAAGTAGGTTTATATTTATTTGCGAAAAAGCTGTGGTAGTAACTGATTCATTTTCAATTAAGACTAAACACCAACTGCGATGGTACCGGAGAAGTAAGAAACTCTGCACAGATGATAATTTGTGAACGAAAGCTGAGCGTTTGATTGACGGTTTCACCGCTTAAAAAGATCCGCTACAAACCGCGAAGATATGGGCAACTGTTATGATCAGTCGACATAGACAGTGATTGAAACCAAGCTCCATATCTTAATAAATACATTGTTTTCAAAATTGCTAAATACCTGACGCTTGTGCACATTATTTATATGGTGATAAAAGTATGTAAAAGAATAAGTGTTAGGATATAGTCAGATTGCAACGGATATCTAAAAGAAGGGTGAAGGATATAGTTTGCGGGGATGAATCACTGACGGGTGGTCGAACCAACGACCATGAGTGTGCTGTGGTAATTAGATCACTGCGCTATAATCACCGAACAAGAAAGCTGACGACTATAATTCCAGCCAACGTGCCTAGAATAAGACAAATAAAACACAATCTGATTTCGTTATGAAATCAATCGGCAAACCCAGTTGATAGTGAATTAAATAAACTGATTAAATCGAACTATTCTTAACTGTAAATGCTTCTCCAAATAATAACTTGAATTATGCTGCTCAAAATATCGAATGATGAATATCATCCTGAAAAATATCGCTCTTCGTATTCTAGTAGTACGAAATTCATACTATTTAGAAACCGACTTTGATTCCATCAAAGTTCATGTTACAGCAGGGTAACAATTGAATATGCAATCTCGTCTAACCTATATTATTCTCTCTTCAACTTTATCGTCAACGTCCTTTTGCGCTAGCATTGATAAATTTTGGTTCTACTGAAATTTTGATCTGTACCCTTTGAAATTATAAGCACTGATTTCGATACGTGCGCAGCTGCACGTTCCGTAGGGTACATCTTGATATCAGTGCGTCTGGTTTTGTCTAGCGTAGTTTATCACAAATCTATTCTACTAGGCTTTTAATCAATCGATGACTTTTAAAACACAAATTTTATAATAGAGTCAAGCCCTGGATGTGTCTGGGTGTGCTTTATCTGCTCAGTAACAAACGAGCATCTCAAGAAACTAACTGGGCCCACCTTTCAAAAGGAATTACGGGCTTTACATTCTAATTTCAATGCGTATCTAAAACAACTTCGAGTGACTTTTGGCTTACTGGGTAAGGAACAAAAAATCGGTCGCTTTTGTAAAAGGTTTACTGATGAACAGTTTGTTCTTGCAGTATAGCAATGAGTATTGCATTTAGCATCCGTTGGTGTTCACTACTAAGAGCTTTTCAAAAACATGTATCAGCCAAATATTCTGTTTAGCAGAAAATCAAGAGTTTACTTCAGCGAAGCATGTAATGCCCTTATGTTCACCAATATTTTCTTTCTACATCGTCAAATATTTCCACTCAGACTTCTCGAGATTCTCATATGAAATCGCTATATTTTTAGAGCCTTTTCTGGTCCACTTCATTAGAAGGCTTCCAACTGATAGTTATTTGAGGGCGCAGCTCAAACTTCAGCACATGTCGAAACTGTAAAGCAAATTCTAGGTGTCAGAATCTCATCACTTGTGTAGGGAAGCGAAATGACATCGAATCTCTGCGATTTTAGGAAAACCCACGACGTCTCGCGATGCCCCTTCACTATTGTCAACGTAGTGAACCAATGGAGTTCAGGTTACGTGATTATCGTCTTTCCTGTAACAGTTCCTACCACTCGTACATTAGTCGACTTCGCGCGAAAAATTCTACAAAAGTGAATCGTTGCAAAACCGTATTGAATTTGTCTCGCTCACTGGCTTTCACTTCAGCGCTTTCATCTGCCGCGCTTTTCTGTTCTTCTATTCTATCATCGATTTTCTCTTAGTTCATCAAAGTCTTACAAAAGGCCCTTTCTTTCTCACTTTGAGAACTGCCAGCTGGTCAATAATTTCTAAGAATTCATTCATCCTCAAGTACTTCTGGAGTTTGTGGTGCTTCAGACATAAAATTCGTAGCCTTGATGAAGTACATAATATTACAAGTATATGTGAAAAGACGAAAAAATGTAATCATTTCTGTGATAATGAAGTAACAATGCCATAACGGCTACCACTGTATTTCTCAATAATGCCGTTTGAAAGTGATCACAAAAGAAAAGCGAAAGTTGTGACCATTTATTGGCACGACAACATTTCCAGCAAAGACTTTCTAACAAAATCGCCAAAATTAAAGATAAGATTATTCAGTTCTTTCAAAACTAAAAACAATATCATTGCATATCATAACGCTGTTAAGAAAAATGAGTCAGTCTTAACTTTGCTAATACAAGTAAGACTTCCAGTGCTATGGATTTTTTGAGAACAGCATTGCATGGCGAACGATTTTCAGTTGATAGAGTCATAGATTAATTCAGGATCCAACACTGCTTCGATGTGCCTGAGGAAATGAGAACGACAACGAGGTCGATAGAACATTTGTGCCACTCACATGGTCGTGTCGGTGATGCCTTTGTGGCTTAACACTGAATGAAAACCAGTTCTGGAGTGGTGATGTATCTCTGTATGAGAGTGCTTTTCTTCCATTAAACACTTTTCTTCGAGAGTAGATTAAACGCTGGGTTCGCCCATCTATTTTAGATATGATCTTCAAAGCCCCGCTTCGTCAACTACCTTGAATGCCTTTTTCATTTTCATTTTCATATTGCACATGCGTTTACGAAGTTTCATCAAGTCATTTGCTACCTGAAAGTCGCTTTTATAGGTAATGAACTCTCGTTATCTATTGCTGCAAAAAAAGTTGTCATTCCTCCTTTTCAACATAATGCTACTAGATCGCTCAATTGGAATTATATCTAGGCCGTACCTCTTCATGTATGAAAACCGTAAAAACATCTGTGCTAAAAATCCGATAGAAAGTGAGCAACAAATATTTTGAAAAATAGCTGAGAAACTTCTTGTGCTTAACCTCCATGTTAGTCGATTTTGAACTGGCTTAAAGTCACGCGTAATAAACGGTTCAGATTATCGAAGCTAGTCATTCTCAAACTATCGTAAGATTCTCATTGTTGATAGAGTGGATAAACTCCTCGCTGTTGAACTGAACCGCCCATTTTCGTGTCGGCTCAGCTCGAAAAGGAACTCACCATAATGATTCCCTTGTTGAGTACTTAGCTCTATCCTCGAAGAACACCTACAGCGGTATACGTCTCTACCTTCTAAAAAAGAATCTAATTTTCCGATAATCCAGTCTAATTTTCAGATATGATTGCTCGATGCAATAATTTTATAAATGTAAAAAAACTTCGTTTAAGGGCCTCAAAAAGTAATCACTGAGATGTTATGTCATCGAGATGTGAGTGACGTCACTGGAAGCAACTAAGTAATCCATATGAATCATTCTTCGTCTCCGTTATAGGCTCCCTATAATATAAATTTCATTACATTATCATATACGTGTATCAGTGGAAACCTTACGAGACAAACTAGTCATTAATATCTTTGTAAGCATTAAAAACAACTTGTTGAGACTGCAGAATGTTACCCTATCTGCAGAATATGCTGGATAAAACTCAGGGCAATGTTATACGTCTTGCTGCTCCATTGTTAAATTTTTTCCTCCAATTCTGCCTGCATAACGTCTCTCGAAATCAGTAGTTGAAAAGGAGTAACCAACCTTGTTTTATTGTTTTACAAGTGATACCTTTGACATCTCACTTTCGTACTGCTCAAAATGAATACCACCTAAGTAGAATGATGCCATTGTAATTGCTTCATCCTTTGAGTATCGTTTTCTCCATCGAAGATATTTTCTTAGGTTTGTCAAATTAATTTCATAGTTTATGTTTTTCTGCATATTGTTTCATTTTTTGCATATAGAACATTTATGCCTGAAAAAGAGGTCTTTATCACTCGCAGTCATCCCTTGGCATTCACTAACTTGTACCAAGTCGTATAGAGAATCATATGAAATGGATCTCTTAGCTTTGATATCTCTTCATTTTATCCAATACCAAATAAGTTTCGTCGCAATGAGAAGTCTAGAACAGTACTTAAGCAGTCAATCGGCGTTCATAAAACTTGTTTAGGTGTTTTGCAGAGAGATAAATTAATGAACATCGTTAGTTATAACGATTTGCCGACATTTCGAGGTACGACAGAAAAGAGCTGAAAGAAGCATTAGGTGTAGTGAATGTATCTATAAAAAGGGATATCATAGTGTATGTTGTTGTGATGAATGACGATGCAGAAGTTGATAATTATGGAAAGTACTAACTACTCAATTTTACTCTCAAAGTACGCCTACAACGGTATACGTCTCCATTTTCCAGAGAAAAAAGCCAATATTCCTGTCTATTTTTGGATATAATTGCTCTATGAAATTACTACGTAAGTGTGAAAATTTTTGTTTGAAAACAACTAAGTAACTCATATAAGTTATTCCCTGTCTCCACTATAGACTCCCTATAAATGAATTTCATTACATTATCACATACGTGTATGAGTTGGAAACCAAACGAGACAGATTTATCAAAAACCCTTTCTGTATATTGCTGTGGTAAATGACGATGTAGAAGTTGATAAATATTGTTGATGTTGAACTTCCAAGCTGTTGGTTATTATAAGACGCACCATTTGCTGATTGTAAAAACTACAAGTTCTATGCAAAAAAGGTCAGTTGTTGATGATCGGTACTGATTTTTAGGACCCAGTGTTGCCGTTCGGTATTAACTGAATAGGGCCTTGATAGCTGAATAAATCTGAAAAATATAGTCATTATCGCGTTGATGTGGTTTCACCGTGTAAAAATGATTTTCATGGCTTATGAGCACTCTTTTATCATGATTACTGTTTGAAAATTCCTAATATGAAATCATTACGTCTGTGACAATATAGTGTCTCCAACGCAGAAACTCTGTAAGATAAATGCTGACATAACCAATAAACGAGCAGTGATGTTCAAGAGAAGTACTAACTACTTGAAAGGCGAAGCGTGATTCTTTTCGTTGCTACAGCGCATTACGCTAGTCTTTCAAGAAAAGCCTAGTAGAAATTATGTGCAAACGAAAAAAGGCGCGGAAAAATTCGTGGTGACAAATGCTACATGTGCTGAAGAATCTCATAATCTCTTGTTCTCTCGTTTCACCTTCATGTTTAGAAACTTTCGTGCGCAGTTTTCGCAAGCGACACAAAGACAAACCATCAGTGGCGATAGAATGCATCGATTTCGTTGCTTATAAGGAATATCCGTGTGCGTTCAGTCCAGTATGCGGAGCAGGAGACGAAAGGATGATTTTATCACAAAATGGAATTGATTTCTTTAGGATTGTGAATAAATCATATCAACTCTTTAATGATACGTAGAAAAAGCACGTCTGGAACTGATAAATGAGGTACAATCGTTGATTACTTGATGCAAATACCCGATAATTTTCGATTCACTCCTTCTGTCATCGGAGCCATATAGCTGATTCTATAAGCTCGAACGAGGTGGGCCTCGTGTCGCGAGCGTGCCATGTAAGCACGATACTAGGAAGCTCTTGATGCTTCAAAAGGCAGAAATTCGCTCTTGATATACATGCATGTTCATTTTGTTTTCTTCCCGCGTTACTGCTTTCGTTATTTTGTTGAATAATTTGTTAATTGAGATAACCATAGTATAATAAGCTTTACTGTGCCAAATGGCATGTCCAGGTGCATATGTGATAACGAATTACCTCATCTAGAACTCCTTCACCGTTGCAGAGACTGATTAAGCTATACACCAGATATAGATAATAATTTCACATTTTTGGAATGATATTTAGTCTAGTATTGCTCAGCTGCGTGCAACAGGTTTCATGTGATGCAGCTTCTATTTCTGTAAAAGATATGAGTGAGAGGCTCTAGTGACTACATTTTATGACGATCTAACCTTTTTTTAAATATAGATTCTCGTTAGAGAGAAGATCCTTTGAATAATTACGTTTTTGAGATTGAAAGATTCATTTAAAGCCATTACTATGGGTATAAATAATCCCAAACTCCGTGCATTGAGCAGATATGAGGATTGAGTTCTCTACAAGCTCAACGTTGTGCCTCCTAAGTCCAACTGAGCAAAGTGGTGATCACCTAGCTCTAAGAAAAAATTATATATTGTTACAATGAGTGACTAAAATGTCCAGGACAAACTGCAAAACGCTTGATATTGACCAATCCATTGGAGATGTGCTCCATTTGACTCCTGTTCTTATCTTCTTAAACAAGTTCATAACAGCATACTAACCCTAAACGGACGGATGACTTATCATTAGTCACTCGGCACTGACTGCTCGCCGCGCGCAACGACCCCCGGCTGGCGACGTAATTCTGCCGTACCAAATAAGCTAACCGATTCGGGGCTGAGTCAGTGCCTACTTGTGTAGTGTAGTCATCTATAACAATCGCGGTACCCACACCTTTAGACCATACGCTTTCTAATTCAAAAGATCGACTGTTTTTGAAACCCCCAAAAAACATTCAATATAATTCCAAAAAAGAATGGGTCACTGATGAGGAGGACGAACCTCCGAAACACCGGTGTATGATCCTGGGCGTACCAACCCCTTTTTGAGCTTAAATCATTCTTTTTTGGAATTATATTGAATGTTTTTTGGGGGTTTCAAAAACAGTCGATCTTTTGAATTAGTTTTGATCTAACAGCAAAAATCTATCGACTGAGAGGTGGTGATGGTACAGTGTCATAGTACACTGTGCCATCACCACAAACGCCTCCCTCCTTGCTTCAATGCAGGGCTGAATGTGGGGCGGGGGCCACTGATGAGGAGGACGAACCTCCGAAACACCGGTGTATGACCCTGGGCGTACCAACCCCTTTTTGAGCTTAAATCATTCTTTTTTGGAATCATACGCTTTCTGTAAATTCGCAAAATGAGAAAAATCATATACACAAAGTCATAAGGCGTGTCATATCAGCTACTGTGATAGTGGAAAAATGTCTTTAGGAATCAAAGTGAAAGATGATCCAACAATTGGTAGCAAAATGGAAGGCGATTTCGCTATAGAAAATCTGAGGAAATTTATCAGTGATAACAATAAGCTTGGTAGAAGCGCTATACGAGAAGCGTACAGGTGATCAGATTTTGAATTTTTTTTTCGAATGCAGAACTGATACAGATGATGAGGAGGAGGAATAGTCAATAGGAGGTCCGATTGTTTTAGGCCGCAACGACCGACTTTATAAGGATAGTGTTTTCATGGAACAACAAGGCAGTGGATGAAAACAGTTTTTAACAACAGCGATTGCATCATCCTAATTTTGCATTCGTATTGTAGGCAATCATTAGTGCCGACAGAGTTCTAAAATATTTGAATGGAAATCATATAAGATATACTAAAACTGGAACGATAACGCCACGGATCAACCAATTACATGTTCTAGACATGATCACAAACTTGCGTAGCTTCTGTGTGGAGGCTAAAAACACTCACGGAGAGCTTACCTCAGCGAAGAGAGTAGGCCGTGTCCCAGACATTCTCATTCATTTTATTACAGGGTTTTCACTGCATTGAACTGCAGAATGCAATCTTCTTGTAAACATTAAATTCAAGTAACAGGAAAAAAATCATTTATTTCTTTGAGACGCATGCGGTCGCTTTTGTTCCGCTCGCCTCATCCATGACAAAGAAATGTTTCAACGTTTGTCTACCACTTAAATTTTCACTCTTTTCAGACTAATGTAAAAGAAAGTGTCTTACTCATATTTCCATTACTACTTGGCAAGCTAATGAAACTTCTGATTATTACAGAAAGTGGCCTAATCGAGAGATTCCGTATACACTGTCATCACAGTATGGCTCGTATGCAAGATCGATGATTGCAAGAGCAATGAAGCTTGCTGACTGAACCTTCTCCTTTCTCATAATGGTGATACTTGAGATTTCTATTAGTACCAGGTCAATCAACGCTTTCAAATAAACCACGGGATTTTTATCTAATTATGAGTTACAGAGGTCAGTTTGTACCATCTGTATCAGTAGTTGTTCCGTTTGTCTCATGACTCGAGCAAGCAGCAGTAATACATTCATTCCTCCATTCCGTCCAAGAGTAGTTCAGTGGATCCTCCTCGAAAATTGAAATCGTTGAGCATGTATCGTTCTTCTAGGCTTTTGCGAAAAATGGGATAATTGGGTCACTGGTTTTTCCGTGACTCTTGACATTCCGAGGAACCTAGTCGGCACTCTTGACATTCCGATTAAGATAGTCGGTACTCTTGACATTGCAAGGAACCTAGTCAGTAATGGGTCTCGTCCATAAGTTGCCGTCAAAGCGCATGTCATCTCCAAAGGATCCTATCTTAAATAGTCTGGCTTATAAAACGAAAACTCAACATTCGATCGCTGATGTATGTCAAAACTTCGGATCCTTTCTCTCATTCGCGAGTTACGGAATACTCTTTGTGTCGACATTTGGACTGCACGTTCAACATCGCCAAGTGATCTATAATCTTGCCTACTTAGCGATCACGTTTCTGTTGCATACAGTGAGGCAGGAATAACCACTGAATCGTTAAGGTGAGCGCGTAAATGTTCCTCGTTCTCTTCGTTACATCCTAAATGCTTTCAAGAGCACTCTAAGTCGCTCAATTCTCGTTTTCAATTGCAGCGCTAGGTCAATCATCGTGCTGACTTTCCGACGTATATAGATGTGAGTAGAGTATTCGGAGCTGTTCATTTCGCTGAGCGTGAAGATGTACTTGATGTCAATCCGTTCCTCATAAACACCTCTCTTGTAAGATTTAGCCGGAGACCAGTTTTTCACGTGCGCTGACAAAATCGGTCAGTGCACGTCCCACATGGCTGATGCTTGGTGCCCTAAGAACAATGTCAATAGAAGCAAAGGTGGTGTAATTGTTGACCGTCGATTTTCACTCCCATATTGCCTCATGCTAAAGTTCGTATGATATTTTGGAGGGTGGTAGTGCATAACTTCAACGAGATGATATCGCCTTGTCGAAACCCCCTCTAACGTCGATAGTACAATGACAATATTTTGCAGCTGAATCTTTGTATAGGTCACGAACAGGGAGGACATGTTAGTGCAGAACTCTATGACTGCTTTAGTTTCGACAGAATCAAAACCTTCTTTAAGCCAACGAATGTGAGACAGAATGGCCCTTGTATCCTTGAAAACTAAGTCTTGTTTTCATGTGGATGTGGTCTATAGTATCACAAGTTGCTATTTCCAAAAGTTACTTGCATGCCTAAACGAACTGAGTGGTGAGCAAAACTTGGTGGTGGCTAGTGGGTGGTTACTACGATGGAGGGATATGGAGAAATGAGTGGTGGGTTAGCGGTAGTCTTGGTGGTGTAGTAGTAGCGCGCATCCTTGTATGGGTGATAACCGGGTCCAACTTCCGTCCGAAGTCGAATATCTGCTCACCACTAAGTTCTCTTAGACATATATAAAACATCATAACACTGCGAAAAAACCTTGAAAATATCAAAAATCCTTAGTACTGCTTTCAGGAGTATCATGATAAAACATGCGTACGTTTTGTTCCATGCGATATAGCTCGGCATGTTGACTATGTTTTCATCCATCCTGATGATGGATGCTATAGCCTCGTTGGAAAGTTAGTATTTTACATTTTCAAGATGAGTTGTTACTTTTCAAATAAATCTTTCAGGGCTTAGTGAAATCCAAGTTTAGTAGATCCAATGGATGAAGAAGTGAATAACAAGATAGAGCAGCGCAGGGGACAGTTGATCACACGCCTCTGCCTATCTGTCCCACTCTCAAAGTGAGCATGTGTCGTAATGTCGACTATCATATAGTTCTCTAATATAATAGTAAGAGGAGAGTAGCGCGACACTAGTTTTGCCAATATTTGCGAGCACGATTTTTGCTAGCCCCGTCTCCGGCTCGCCAAGCTTCTAAACCGTGCTGAGCCTAGAAGTAATTACCAAACTTCTCTGAGGCAAGACCATTCTTTACATTGCACATGAGAACTCTCTGGATTAAATATCTCGAGTCTTTTTAGAGAACTGACTAGATTAGCATTGAGCAATTTCATAAAAAAAGGACAATCCTCAAGCAACATTTGAACCCGCGCACAAAAACGTTGAACATACGTAGAAGATGGAAGCGAGAAAATCAGTTGAACCCAAGAAGCGCTGGGATTTGCACAGTATATGAGAAGGACGGATTCTATAAAAATATATAGATGTATTAAAACAACACATTACTCGAACGCTCATCTTATCCAAGCTCTAGCTCGCCTTGACACCACTTTTGGCCCACTAACTTCTCTTTTACCAAGGCAGAAAATTAATACCATAATTTTTTGTGACAAAATATTCATTCTAATCAAATGTCTCCGATCCAGCACCCGAGGACTCGGAAGCAACTTTGCCAGCATATCGCATTGCTATTTGTGCGGTGTGCACCTGAAATTTGCTTACTTAAATCTCTGCTAATACCGGCAAACCACAGAGTATAGTCTATGATTGTACGACATACACGCGATATAGAAACATTCTGCGACTAAATGTGGAAAAGGCACAATCTACGGCTAGAGCGAGAATGGGAGTGCTGTAATTTGTCTAGTCAGTTTGAGCGGAGTCTTTATGTCTTTATTATGTAAGGTTATCTTTACGTATAGAGTTTAATCGATACTGGTATGAAAGAGTCCAAAATACACTGATAATCACACTTCTGAGTTTTATTCGAAATAGATGTAAGAACTGAGAGAAAAGTCATTCATAAGATCTGGAAGGGATCAGTTTAGTTTTCGAAACATAATGGAGCCGTGTGCGAGTGGTTGTGATGATCGTCGCTGCGAGACGTATGGCCAAACTCTATCCCACGATACTGTGTGGCAGTCAATGACGAGCGCCCTCTGACACGCCACAGCCAAGCGTATTATCGATATAGCAATAAAACGTTTGCAACCGGTATTCTACAGTATTCAAGAAGAAGATGAAGAGCGAATTGAATACCAGAACTGCCGGAGTCCGCACAATGGAAAAAATTGGGCGACAGATCAAATCAGATAAAATGAACTTCTAGAAGATAAAAGTTCAAAATTTATGACGTTTATATCGCTTGTAAATGCTATTCCTGCTGATTCCAGCTATTTTTGTCATGTAGACAAATGACAGTATGTAACTGGCAAGAAACCAAAATAGCCAACGACGAACAAACGGAAACGAAGATGACGAATGTTCATTGAACAAGATTGATACTTTAAATTCAACTCTGACGTTACTAAACTTTAGTATTAAGCCAATCTCGTACTACAGTACTGTAGAACTCATGAACAAGATTAAATCAAACAAATTGTGCAGCTATGATGCAGCACCGCTATGATTGATGTTAACGTTTCTGATTGACTTCTCGCATTTTTCAGTAAGTAACTCCTTTAAAAAAGCACATGCTGTCCTCTAGTGCACGCTCCTACCTACTATAAAAGGTTCTGTATTCGCTAGTACACGTTTCTACCTACTATGAAAGTAATTATACATTTAGAACAGGTGGTAGACACCCAGTTTCATTAGACTCTGGTTGCATACAGGTGGGAACAATGGTGCACGAACTTATGCATGCTGTTGGCTTCTTCCACGAGCAAAGTAGGTGAGTTGAATTAATAGAATGGAGCGAAGAGGTTGCGCCTCTATAAGGAAAAGCATCTTCTACACATATCATGTTCATCAGAAGGGACCGGGATGAGTACATCGAGATCGTATGGCGTAATGTGCAGAATGGAGCGGATGATCAGTTTAGGAAGTGTGTAAACGATATGACACATTCTGCATTTGCAACAGTCTTAATGAAATTTACGTTTTCGGTACAATTTCAGTGTTATTGATTTTCTCAATGAGCAGTATGACTATTCCTCGATTAAGCATTACGGGCCGTACGGATTTAGTGGATCTGGACGTAAAACGATTTCACCGCGAAAGGTGAGATTTTTTGGAGCATTAGAAGAACTACTCAAAGTTTCCAGTCAAAACTGTAATTACCCTTAAGCTTATAAACAAGTTCATAGCATATTTTGATTGGGTGGAATTAGCAAGAATCGAAACATAAGAGTCCAGCACTGAGAATTCAACGCACAGGAAGGCCAATCACCACGAAAATCATTATGGGTCAGCGACTTGGGCTTGCAGAAAAATGTGAGATGCAAGCTAGAGCTAATCTATTCACCATTGCTAGAAAATTTAAACCAAATAGTCTTGAAGGCTTCAGCAACACCTGTAAATCAGCACCCGATGATACAGTAGAGCTCATCAGATATTGTGGTTGATATTTATGTGCATGTTACTACACGATTCCTTTTCCTCATCTACTGTACGAAGCGAAACCCAGCGTTTTTCATTTTATTTGTTTTAATACGTCCACCACCAAGAAAGTCAAACTGCTGGCGTGTAAGTCGAACGCATTCGAAAATTTTCTATCGCTGCAAATGTCGTTGTAGAGATGGTCAAGCAGATTCTTCCTGAAGCAATAGGTTGGGCAGCATAGAGCTTTTCCATTTGGATTATAAAGGATGAATTTTCTCGAGACAGGTTTGGTAAGCTTCAAATTCTTGACCTTGGAGGGATAAGAAGCCTGCGACCATGTGATGGAGCGAATCGAAACACTTGCAATCAATTCGTTTTTTCGCACCAATCTTTTACAAACTTCTCTTCACAAAGTCTCTTCAACTTCACAAAGTTAAGCTCCGTTTTTGTCGTATGATACATGTGTCCACGGATTTTCTCTCACAAGTGCACTTGTTGTTCTCTTTCACGCGAAACAGTAGAATGGATGGTCTACTGAAGCGCGCTTGAGTCACTTGATGGTAGTTGGAACAGCATGTGACACAAGATGGCAAGCCATACTAAACACTGTTGTGAGACAAATGTGATCATATGATCTTCGAATAGAAGTTTCTGTTACAGCAGTGTTCACAATCGTTAACTTAGTAGAGCATCGTATTGAAAGTGTAGGGGGATTATTATAACGATATTGCACGTCAATTAGCAATCAAAGTAAAGCGGCGTGAAAGTGCTTAAGTACACAGCTGCTTCCACACGGAACTGTTGCAATACGAAACTTCCAAAACAGGAAACTGCGGCAACACAAAATAACTACAGCACGGAATTTTAACAACACGGAAGTGCTATGGCAGTGAACTGTTTGCGCTTCAATCGCTCGTAAAAAAAAGCTCTAAGAACGCCTGTGATTACTCAACGCTAATTGTCCTTTCAAATTGTCGCTCGTCAAACAGTTCATGTCTGTTCCACACAAGAGGAAATAGACAAATGTTTTGAAGTCTTGAACGGACAGTCAGAGCATATAAAATTTACGCGAGAAAGTCCAAACGAGAGCTGGCTTTCATTCTTAAATATCCAAGTAAAGCTTCTGGATAGTGGCTATAGTACAAAATGGTATTGAAAACCAAGTAACAAGAACATTTTGGTCAATCATCTTTCCTCTCATCCTTCACTCATGAAAAAATCGCTAATTAAAAACATGTTTCGAACTGCTAAAAATGTGTGCACAGGAGAAGAGGAAAGGAACGAATCCTTAGACTTGACACGAAAAATTGCCATTGCCAACGGCTACAATTATTCAGAAAAGTGGAATTGGGTCCCGAGAGAGCAATACTCCGCACCTGAATAGAGTTCCCTTCAAATTGCCATTTATATCAAACGAAATTAGTAGAGCGGTTAAAAGGTGCATAAAAAGATGCGGTCTTGAAAATTCCGTGGTAGTTATTGAAATCCCACCTCCCATCCTACGCCATCAGCTGATCCGCAATAGACTCTACGATCGATTGTGCAACACCAACAACTGTATAATCTGCCCCAACGGAAAAGAGGGAGATTGTATGAGGTCGGGCACAATTTATTTGCTAACATGTAAAACATGCGGGGAAGAATATATAGGCGAAACGGGCAGACCACTTTCATCCGCATAAAAGAACATCTAGACAGTAAATCTAAAATAGATAAAACCAAACCTTAAGGTTTACATAGGGCACAAAAACACAACAACAAGGATTTTGATGTGACTGTCACAATCCTGGCGCAGGAGTCAGAAACATCCACGCGCAAGACTCTTGAGGCATTTTGGATAAACGCCAAAAACACCGAAATGAACCGAAAGGAAGAATGTGTCACCATCACACGAGATCTTGCGCCCTTTCTTCGCTTTATCTTCTAACCTGACCTAGGCAGCATATAAATAAGACCATCCGCATCATTCAAATAGACTAACACTACATACGCCCAGGCTCTGAAGAAGGCGTGTCGCCGAAACGTCAGCCGAATTTCTACAACTACTTTACCAACCTCGCGCCAGCTAATCAAGATAAGTTTTTCTCGATTTTAATATTTCACAAACTTCGTATATTTCACGTGCTTCTTAACTTCGGGTGGCTCAAGAGCTTGATCTTTCATATGAATGTCGCAGAACGCTGGTCTTAATTTGAAGCCACTCGAATTCCTTGAGACGTTCATTGATTGATTGCAAAAGAGTGCTGAGGGAGAAAATAGAACGACTTGACAAGTTGCATTACCAGGCACTGCGCTGAATTGCATATATCACATAGATAGACATATAAAATATGTTACATGTTATAAACCACACGGATTATATATGTTTTGGCTAAAAATTGACATTTTACTGCGGAAATTTCATAGGAAAAAGCGGAACAGATGGGCAGAGAATCGCTTTCTCCGATGGTGATATCAGGAAGATCAATAAGCTCTATCAGTGCGCTGACTCTACTTATACAAATGCAATTGCTGACAGAGATCAGCTTAGTAAATTTTTCACCTGTGCGCAAAACACTGAGCATATTTCCACATCGGTAATAGGAGAAAAAGATTTTGACAACCTATGATTGCTGAATTGTGGTAGTATAGAGCACACTGGTTCTGTAATGTTTTTTTTTTCACTGCATAAATAACAAGCGCATCGTCTGTTGATCACTCTCGTTTACATCACAACACATCGAAACAACATAATGAAAAGTATGCAAGCGGCAAAACTGACCTAAAGAAGATTAGTGAAATAATTTATTGGTTTTCCGTTATTCGAAATCAATGAAAAAGCGATCCCTGCCGCAGGACCAGGACTTTTCATGAAGGTATTAGTAGTTATTCGAAAACTTGAATCTCTATCTACAGCGCTACGTGCGCTTCTGGAAGAAAACCTTTCATAACGATGTGACATTCAAAGTGAGGCTATGTTTTTACACGGACCACGCGCTTTCACTATTATTGTGCCAGAAATAGGAAAAGCATATGAGCATGTAGATTGAATTTTGTAGTATCAAAGCCATACGCTTTATCTAGAGTTTATTCCGAAGAGAAGAAAAAACTCGGGCTATAAAACAAAAATTGCTTTCCACATGTGAGTTGCGTCAGCGCGATCAATCGATCGCTGCACCAAATTTACGGCCAGCGGGTGCCCAGCCCATGCTCACCACACACATTATTCGGCAATCAATGCTTTGCATATGAGCAACTCAGTCTTACTTCACCTGCAACAGTGCACTGAAGCGGCATTGTAAGAAAATAAGAACAGCATTGCAATCTTTAGGACTTATGCTATGGAACGGTTACGTACAATTTAATGGTAGATCTTTGTGCTGAGAGAAATAAGCGCGTAAGGAGCAAAAAATTTTTTTTTTTGCTCAGAAGCTGTGAAAAAGCCTCCCTAAAAGGAAAACGTATTTTTAAATTCTTCTATTTTGAGCTACCAACTGATTACTATCGTCTGAGGGAAGAGTTCTCATAAAAAGTGGTGAAGATGGAGGAGAGCATATGAAACAATATATTATTTTCAATGCTAGAGCGCTGCAAATGGATTTTTTCGAAAAAAAAAAGAGGAAGAGCACGTATGGCATTCCCACGAGTTTTGAGCTTTCGAGTAATTACTAGATGTGCAGTAGAAAGTATATGTCCAGTGGAAGAGGTCGTTTCTTCAATTGTTCTCGGTGAACGGAGAAGAACCCAACGATTAATCCACACTATTAACATTGAATTAGAAACGGGTAAGTCGTTTAACACTACCACACTGCTGGGTCGAACCTACCCTGCGTGAGCAAGCCTCTTATACTGGCGATGTCTAAAAACTTGTGCCAAACATATCTGAAAGCAGTTCATTGCCGTTGACCTAGTGGTAAATTGCCTAGCCCTGCTGCCTCGAGACTACAGCAGGAGTCGCCTGATTAGCATTCAATGACAATTCCAAGAAAGCGACAATCTTCAAAAAGAAGAGGAGCACACATGTAGAATATTCAAGGAAGTGCGTGAATTATGAATGTGAAAATATGGTTTGAATGCAAATAGTGCTGGGCTTCCCTGCAGTGGATACTAAGGCGAATCGTATGAAATAAAATAAATTCATATCGAATGTAAGCACGTATTCAGAGACTATTTATTAGGTCGTTTCATATGTTTTGGCACTAAAGTAATAAACACTCATTTTATTAACGAGAGGAACGAATCGCATGATTTTGGTGTCGTTCAACTGCTTACCTTCTTGCAAAAAAATTTGCTATACAACTTGGCTTATACCTGCTTTAACTGTAGCTGTCGTGGGAACAAAGTCCCTTGCCACTCATATGCGTTTCACGCATAGGGAAAAGTGCAAGTGAAGCGACGAGCAAAAATAAGAGCTTCGAACGATGGCACGGTTGGAAAAAAGCGGATGGAAGTGGTTTACGAAGTACAAAGGTGAAGAAAAGCAGTTTGGTGGATCAGTCAAGCTCGGCCCGTCCACAGAAAGTTCCCACTACTAATCTTGCATGCCACCTCTATGGCATTTTCCCCTTTCCACCATTCATGCATGAACAGTAAGCAAATTTGCTTCCACTACAGCCCCATCTCAAAACATGTATAGGCAAGTTGTAGGCCGCAATGTTCGCAAGAAAATGCGCATTTGAAAGAAAACAAAATTATGCATTTTCAACTACTTGTTGCTAAAAACTTAGTGTTTACTGCTCTAGTTTTAAAAGCTTATGGAGCAACCTAATATTGCAGAGACTGAAGTTTTCTGCATCGTACACAGAGTCGATGGATCGATGCCACGCTACGGCTCACCAAGGTAAATTGGTGCTAGACTTGTCTGCGCGGATAAGCAGCACTGAAGCAATCATTGCTAAGCCACTGCAAGTCATAGTAAAGCCAGACATGCACTAAATCACCTCAATTGAAGCCAAATTGAAGCCGAATGCATGGCGTATTATTCAGGAATTGACTAGTGCAGAGAGCTTTATGCTTTTAAGAGTAAAAAAAATCAAAAACATTATTTATATAACACTCGCAGTGTTTCAGCATTGTCCAACTATATTTTATTCATAAAATGATAGCAATAAGTATTCGTAATTTAATGGCAGCGGTAGTTAGCCTCAGAACCGAACTTGTCATTATTTGACCTGTTCTGACGATAATTGCTTCCAAGTTTTCAAATTGCATCTGTTATACTGTTAGATCACCAATGAACTAACAGCACTTGCCAATCCATACAAGAAGATGATCTTCGGAAACTTTGCTAATCGCCGTTGGAGCATACGTACATATGGATAAACATAGTTCTTTTCATCTAACAAATTTCAATTCATAAAGCGGTATTGAATCTCTTCCGTGTCGTGTGAATAGTGGTCGTAACTGTGAACTTATTTATAGAAGTCTGCTGACATCATTTCTTTATTGTGAGCTTTATTACTTTGTGATCGGTATTCCATTGTTTCCGGGTCTGTATGTATACTGTTTTTGATAAACTTGAAAATTCGCTACCTCAGACTCAATACGATGAGCATAAATGAAGGAATTAAGTAGTCAAGGTATGGGGAGTTTAGGAAAGCAACAGCATTCAAAGAAGGAAACCCTGACATAAGATCCTGCAGTACACTTATAAACGTTCAGCCATCTACCTATACATTTAGAAGATCAGTTACGAAGCAGTGACAATCACATTTGCGAGATATGTTGACGATTTTTGCAACAAGTAGCTGATTAAAGTAAAATGGAAGGAATAACTATCGTTGCTAAACTTTGTCGCATCTCTTATGCTTTCAAGGTGTGGGAGGAAATGTATTACTTTATCCCCTAGTTTTTTTCGCACTAGTGTTTATTCATTTCTTTCTGTTTCAAGGTTCGTACTTAAAAACTGCTGTACGTTGGAAAATACTCTAGTAGCTTGCTAATCACTGTAACTTAGAGAAAGAGACAGAGTTGTTAAATTGCAGTGGCAAATGAGCCAGAAAAGTTAGAATTAATTGAGCCTATCGGGATGGTGGACCCATAGCCTCTGCATATCTAAATGGCAACACTGGACGGTCTGCTGCTTCTCCTCCGCTTTTCTAATCTTAGCGTGCTGAGTCTAACAATGGCAGGCTGTTGCGTAAAACAATGACACACTGTTGCGTCTAACTGGCACGTTGTTGTGTTCATCAATGGCACGCTGGAGGTTAGAGATGCGGAGGGGGAAAAGCAGGTCCCTAGAGTTGCCAATCAGAGATGCAGAGACAGTGGGTCCACGGTCCCAGAAGTGTTAATAGCAAAATCTTGTATGCTGCTTGTTGAGTGTGCGGTGAATGTGAGATGAGTGCTGAGTATTTCTGTGACGCTGGTGTAAATATATTTTTCCGAACAATTAATAATCGTTATGATGAACAGCCCATACAGTACAATAGTTGCAATATCAATAACATAGGAAAATAATAACATAGCAATGATACTACGTTTTGTATGAGCAACACGATGACATCGTTTATGATGACTTCTCATAGAGTGAGCGTTAAGACTCGAAGTAATAAGATGTGTACGGGGCAATGACCAGCTTATAACAATCACTTGATCACGATAATTCATAGAACGACTTGGCGAGATTCATAGTGACAGTCGGCCGGACAGCACGGTCATGATGGGACAGATTCGGAGCAATCAATCTCTCTACGGGGCACGACTAGAAGGTAGAGCCTCCGTTGTTGCTTATACGTCCCGTGAAAGTTTGCAATCGGGATGGTAGCCAATAGGTAATCAAATATAATGTAACTAAGCCATATCAGTCTGCCATAAGCTTTTGCTGGAATGTGCAGGCTAACCGTCCTTATACACGTTGTGCGTCTTTAGTAACATGGATGGTAGGTAATAGGACTGGCACCTTGTTCTCGGTGGCAAAGCGAACATGGAAGAGAAGATAATGATTAGAGCTTCCGGTGTTGATCAATCCCTGGTGGATGCGCCATGTACTCCTCTTCATTTTCTAAATTTGCTTAAGGTCATTGAAAACATACTTAGCCTTTGCAATGACTCGGGTGACCTACAGCTGCATCGAGTCAGAGCTGTTAATCCACCCAGCTAAGTCTTCGACCAGAATGCTGCCAATTTACCGAACCCGGAGGAATGAATGCTGGTGAGCCATGAGCTCAAAATCTGCGCCACATGCGCTCTCAAGCAAACATGACTCATCCGAATATGCTCCACCACGAAAGTTTGTGACCGGATTATAATGTTATGAGACAAAGTGAATTATTAGAATGCGATTACTGTATGAGAATAAACATCATTGCATGTAAGGAGATTGACACCTGTCATGAAACTGAGAGACATAAGAGAAACACGCAGCGACCCAATGGCTCAAGGCGAGCGACGGGCGGCGAATGTGGACCTTGTCGGCATCGTATGGTAACATGGGACCTTGACTCGTTGCCAACCTCGCCATTTTAACCGCTACCATGTCGGACAAATTTGCCCCCTTGTCCGTCTCGCCCACTATCCGTTATTGTCCAAATGGTCATTCATATTGATCTGTTGGTTGCAAGATGAAAAAAAAATAAGAAATTAGCAACGACTCCATGGAAGAAGTGTTATGAGCATTTATATGGAGACATAATCGAAATAACCTGACATGAAACGAGTTATTATAGAAACATGTATCAAAGGGAAACCCACAACAAAACCATTTTTCCGTACAAGAGTCGTGCTACGATGTCAAGTGGCGATGCCCGTTCTGGTCACTCTTTTCCTACTGTGAAAATTACGTGGAAATCAGATATGTTGTGTGCCCGGCATCTTGTGGAGCATGGCTGCCCGGAAAATATGGCAATAAGGGTGAGCTAATTACAGTACTAACATTTGCGTCTATTACGAAGTGTTTGAGAATTTGAAAAACATCCACAACAAATGAAATGCAACAAAGAAAGATATTAGCTTAGTACTAATGAAATTCGCATAATTTCACTGATCTAGAATAAGGTGTGAAACTCACTGTCAGTGGTGACAGACTTATTCAAACATATTGAACTTAGTAGAATGTTAGCCTAAAAGGGACTTAATGATGCTGTAAAGGCACATATTTGTAAAAATCCTGCGATTAATCTCTATATCTTTTAGCCCGTCTTATCTTTCTAATTCCTTTACTTCGGTGTTGCAAAACAACGCGGAAACTTGGTAGAGAAGTTTTCCATTACTTTACCCAGAACCTTCAATATGTTACTAGTTGCTTCGACTTACGGAATGCCATGATTTGCTTGATACTCCATTCTGACTGTCTTCATACATTAAGCGAAACTGCTGTAAACAGCAATATCAAGAGATTCCATTCACCTGGCCTACATCACATCGTCATTTATGGTGGCATTCACATCTCTCATCCTTTACTATATATTGTCACGACGGATTCAGTTGAGCAAGCGTCAATCTGTGCAATCCAAAGCCTCCTTGTCTTCCATATTTCTCCACCAGTTTCAAGCCTTTGTGCTGTTTTGCACAGATTCCAAAATCGTAAGTATAATTTGTTGAAATTACTGCTTTTTATCTTGTTTGTTGAGATATGGTTTGCCAAAAATACATTTTGTATTTCAGCTAAATAAGTTTAGCGTTAGCATACAACGTAAATCTCTGGAAATGGATCAACAAATCAATGAGAATTATAGAAAATTATCAACAAATATGAGAATTATAGAAAATTATCAACAAATGTAACACACATAATAACGAAGAGCATTATATATCCTACATTGGGCTAGTCATGGTGTTCCGCGCTTTCGATAGACTTCACCGGATCATAAACCGGTCAAATTTGCTGGACAAGGACTACTCATATTAATGTCCGCAACCCTTCGAGAGCTAATATCTCTAGCTATCGCAGTGCTTGACCGGCTTTTTGAAAAAGTCTGTGCATAACTCCTCAACGATGTTAAAAACATCTGTGTATATATACGCGTTTTTCTCGCAAGGCCAAGCTCCTTTTGCAGACTGCTAGTAATGATTCGATAGCGTTAGATTGTGAGATTACAGAGGTAAACTTACCTTTTGAAAAAAACCGTTTCTCCACAGTGCTGCATGAAAAATAAGACTAGATTGCATAAGTGTTTTTGGCCCATTCACGGGTTGTGAGATGGGGGAGAGGACAGGGAGTTATCGTGACCAACGATCAATGCCCAAGTGAAGCGCATTTATTCTTACTTGATTAGGAATGTTTTGTCGGTTTTGGAAAGAGACTCTAGATTTAGCGCCCGACTCCGATACTAAAAGATTTTCTTTACTCAATCATGTGCTTTTCGTGCTATCAGCGAAATAATAGTCGAATTGCGCATTCGATGCGAAACATAATTTTGTTTCAGATGTACAGCACAATAAAAGGGTCTTTTTGGAAAACGGCCACTTACGGCGCTAAAAAGATAGGCTTTTGAATGAATTGTAACACTCTTGTGAAAAATTTCTGTCTTGCGAGAAGTCGATTTTTGACCTCGTGCCGTACAACGGAAAGAGCCCTCAACGGCTAAGTCACTGCAGTTATCCACAATTCGTTCACAAAGTACACACATCGTGAGAAGCAAACTATCGAGTTTTTTTCAAACCGCGTAAGTAACACAATAAGGCAAATGCTTGAAATGTGAAGAAGAATAGCCAGTAGAATTTCATCCAGGAAAATATAGTAATCACGAATCACTGAAATTTTTAATTCAGCATCAGCTAACTGATACAAAGACCTGCAACAGCGACGGTCGATCGATTCCACAAGATCCTCATAAACATCACATTCTGATCTGATCGGCATAAATGCACAGTCATTGGCTATCTCTTTCCACGTGTTGGCAGTCGTGTTCATCTCTCAAGTTTATAATTGTGGAAGACGATTTTACGTTATTCGTTCATTTTCGTCGAATGTCAGCTCGTCTAGCTGTCTCTTCTCCTTTGTCATTCCGCCTTTTCCTGATTTCAGCCTATCAATTATTTCAGCGTCATTAATATCATGTAGCTACTCCTTGTAAAGTAGCGAAGAACTGCTTGTGAAATAGCTGTATCTCAAAATTTTAAGTACGGCATAGTTCATGTTTTGTTCTGGAATAAATATCGATCACAAATTTGATTTCTCAACGGATCCTCCTCAATCGAATATCTCTTGCGAGTAGGCAAAAAAAATCGTTTCTCACAGTTGGGCTGAGACATCAAGCTCGCGGCATTTGTCGTTATCACAAACTTTTTATCCTAGATTTCTGGAACTTCATTTGGATCAACACTGGTATTCTTAGAATGAAGAATTTGACGTCCACGTTAGAATATATGGTTGCTCAAACGTAGGTTCATCGTGATGCTTAATCCATTAGAGCGAGTGTAGTATAGTATAAGCAACCAATAAAAGAAATCAAAACAGTATAATTACTCAAGGTAATAAAATAATTGATACATAATGTTGAGGCTTTTAATAGGATCACTGAATAAAAACCAGTTATACATCACAAGGAACAATAGCAGAAAATCTTCGTGGCCGCTCTTGAAGTATGACATTGGCAATCGTTTGAGCCACCTGTTTCATTGAGGGATTGTATGTCAAGGTTTCTACCTTTGTCAGCAAAACCCAAATTTAGCCAATTTCTTCGTAAACGATGAGTTTTGTAGATGCGAATTAGCCTACCGTATGTTTTTTATTGCCGAAAATGTCATTTTGGGCAGTAAAGGGCTGGGCGAGCCAATTCAGATGACGTTGGAAACACCTCGTAGATATTGGTGGCATTTGAAATTCTTTTGAAAATTTTCTTATATCTGTTACATCACAGTTCAAATAAAACTGAAAAACTTTTGAGCAGGGGATTTGAGAAGAAAATAATGAATATGTCAACAGTAAAAGAGCCAAAAATATAGTTTGTCATGTACTCATATTTTCAAGTACTTCATAGGTCTTAAAAAAGTAATGACAGCTGACATGCTGAAAATATACATTCAATTGTTATGGGATAATCGGACCTCCACTATTAATATTCTCAGCTCGTATGTCAATGAAAATTCTGTTGCATTTTCTTTATATTGTTCAAGAAATGCCTGAGGCAAACGGTGAATTCGGGTGAGTAAAAGAAAATGCACATAGAATGATGTAGATTATCAGACTACTTGATTGACACACAGCATGTCGTGCATATCCCAGTACTTCTAGCATTGGATTCGTTGATTTGGATTCATCGCTTCAAGGGTTCCTGGACATTTTTGTATTATTTAGCTCGGTGCTTTTATAATTCATAGCTTCGATAAATGTCGTAAGATACTGATTAAGTCAGATCTTCTTAAAATCTTGATAATGGCCGCGTTATGGCGCTCTCAGGTAAATATCGACGAGTATAGTAGAAAAGGGTCGAATCAGTACTTCGCTCCCTGGTTTCTTGTTAACTCGGGTATCTCCCTCTTTCCCCCTTACCATCACTCTATCCTAATTTAGTTGCCATTGATCTTTACTCAAAAACAGTCTTCAAATGTTGTGTACGGCTAACCAATCGACTTCATCAAACATAGCCTGCCTGTGGTAATTGGATGCATATTCTGCCTCTTCGACTCGCAGTGGCTTACCGATATATCAAGTCAGTGCTGCTATCGCCCCAAACACGTCTAAAACCGATTGGCCGGCCCTACTGACATGGAAGATATAGTTAAGTCCTAGTACGCAGCTGAACCATCGACCTTATGTATGTCATAGGCCCCTCTAACCACTACGTCCTACGACTTTCTGCGCATAAGGGAAACGTGTCGATAGACTCAGACTCTTCCGGAAATCATTGTGGCTGACAGGCATGTGGTAATAACGCGAATTGGGCTCTTTCAAACTAACATAGCTTCATTTTCGAAATTTACCTACGTCTCAGTCGATTATTGACTTCGTTTCCAGTTTGGTTGCTGTAAGCATCAAATGATGATTTGCATATTGAAAGGTACCACTTGGCACCAATAATAACTTATCTTTTTTGAAGAGGAATGCAAACTCTTGTATTACTCCACGCAAATGTAAAAGAAAGATGAGGGTTAAACAAATTTCATACCAGTTCCTTATACAACTCGTTAAGATCACATAACAGAATCGGAGACATAATTCAAATAAACACTTGAGATTGGAACAATTCCTATAGATATAAGCCTCGTCAATCAGTCTTACTATAACGGAAAGTAATTGCGAAAAAGGTGTCTCTGACGTTAACGCTCATAGGCGCATAGAACGCCCTCAAAAAGACTATGATGTAAGAAAAAATTTTATCTACTAAATGTGACTTGACAAGTCGAATGCATCAAAGAATTATGAAGATTAAGGCGACATGAAAGTAGTCGTTCACACTCCATTTCGTCGGAAAGCTAGGGACAAACTATTTAGTTGAGCACACATATTTCTACTCTGAACTGCACTATTTCGAGAATAATAAGTACAGTCGTGAAATGAAAGCTTGATGAGTGAACTAGCATTTTAAAAAACTAATTTTTCTGCCTTGTACATTTGGTTTCTCTACCTCTCCGAGCTCAATTCTAACGCTGTAGGATTTGTAAAACTGCGAAGGCAATAATTGTGCACATAGTTAAAGAGATGTCTGGCCACAATACAGCATATAGTCTGGAGTATAGAATAATTCCTGTACTTAATGCATTAGAACTCCAAAGCAAAAAATTCGGATTCCCATAACGCAGTAAACACATATGGACCAAAACTCCAGATTCACTCTGCCACCAAACTCAGACTGAAAGCGTAATCGGATCAAACAACAAACTCACTTCCACAGGAAGATTACAAGTGTGATCAATTTTACGCCATGTTCGCACAAGTGAGCCAAATTACCATGTTCGGCCTCCTCCTCAGTGACCCCCGCCCCTCATTAAGCCCTGCATTGTAGCAAGGAGGGAGGCGTATGTGACGAGGAGGCCGAAATCTCCGAAACACCGGTGTATGGCCCTGGCGTACCAACATCTTCTAGGCTAAAAATATTCTTTTTTTTTTTTGAAGTCATTTTGAATGTTTATTACGAGGTTTCAAAAACAGTCGGTCATATGAACTAATTTTGCTCTACCAGCCGAAATCCATCGACTGAAAGTGGTGATGGACCAGTGCCATTGTACACTATGCCATCACCACATACGCCTCCCTCCTCGCTACAATGCAGGTCTTAATGTGGGGCGGGAGTCACTGACGAGGAGGCCGAGACCTCCGAAAGACTGGTGTGTGGCCCTGGCGTACCAAGCTCGTTTAGAAACATTCCTTTTTTGGAGTCATTTTGAATGTTTATTACGAGGTTTTAAAAACAGTCGATTATATGGATAACTCTAAAGTGACGCTAGAATTGCCTTTCAGATATCCTTGCCCATGTTGATTGTCTTTAACGGAAAGTTTCTTTACAAGACAAAAATTGTAGCTTCAACGTGTGAACATGTAGTTTGCACCACTGAGAATACCACTAGGATATAAATGAATATGAAAAAGTGATAAATGTTGAAATATAAAGAGGAACAGCCAAAAAACTCACCTTTTCATGATCTTCCGGTGTTTCAGCAGATCTGCAACAGTACAAATCCCAGTTCAAAGCGTATTTGAACCCCCGTTATTTTTTGATTCTCGGTCTAACTGCATTTGAAAACTTAGTTTACCATATAATCATTTCAGCCTTTAGCAACAGAGACTGATATACAACCAACTTATTAGTGAAAACTTTGAAATCCGTGTGGATTTTCACAAGGTTTTCAAAAGTAGTTCGGGGTCCTACTTCTCATTCAGCCGACAGTGTCACATAAGAGACCCAACAGCCTTCAAAGTTCATCAAGTATTAATCTTTTACGGAAGACAGTTAATCGATCACGCAGCGCAACTCGCAAGAGGCGCGGTTTTCGTCTTTTTGTTGAAGTTATTCCACAATTTGGAAAGTAAAACTTATGATTTTGGTGCTACTCTGACACGCTATGATTTTCTCGTCGTGATCATATGTTTTCCGTGCATATGTATCTTTTCTGTACGATGAAAGCCTTGCGAGTAAAACCTAATCCAATGGCTCTTATGCCTTTTAGTGATAACATTTCAAAAACAAGTTACAGCATCAAAATCCCAGGATTTTGGTTATTGAATGATTAGTAAGAAAGAGATTGACAAAGAGGAGCGTGAAACATTATTTTATATTAGTTGCAATAACATAATATTAGGTGTATACTACGACTTTTCCTTTCAATTATTTTTTGCTTCAATAATAATGAAGATATATGCGGATTCGTTTTTGTTTAAAAGTGGTGCAATAACAGTTTTGATGACCACTAACACTCCTATGGAAAATCCTTGTTCAAAGCCGTACAGGGCTCAGGTACAAAAACATTATATATTTATGTTTTCATAGGCACAAAATTTTATGTTATTTGGTACTTTTATAGCGACAGCAATCAATGAATACTCGACCTTTACATTGGACAAGGATTCTCGTAGAAGTGTTAGTGATCATTCGAAAACTCGAATCTGTGGCAGTTCCTTCCTAAGACTAAATATTGAATAGGAAAAAGGTTAAACGAATAAACAGTCAAAAAGTAATCCCTGCGTCTGACAAGAATACTAGTATCTGCTACTGCATTACCATCAATCTTATTCCTATCCTTGATCAAATCAACCGTTCAGTGATCCTAAGTGACACCAATAAGTTCCTATCATTGAAGTAAATATACTTTTACTCTTTGGCACTTCGCTGATCCGCCTTCACAATATTTTTCACTGTGAGGATCTCCCTACGTCAGCATTCAATCGCTCTTTCGTTCTCTTCTTGAACGTGTAGAACACTGGTTGAGGAGATCTCCTTGCAGTTTCAACAATAGCTTGGCCGTGGCATTCCATAGAGCGTTCGATGTTAATTGCTGGAGAACGTTGGGGCCGGTATTGGCCCGTGCGTGCTGCGACGAGCACCACAACCACTCGGGCACTGCGCCCTATTACAAAGAACAATAGCAGAAGAAACTCTTTGGCCACCTGTGAATATGACATTGAAGTCTGGCGATTATTTGAGTCACGTGTGCTTAAGAGGGTTTGCACCTCTAAAGTTTGCACTTTTGTCAACAAAACACAAATTCAGCCACTTTTTAAGCGACGAGTTTTGGAGACCAAACATTGCTTTCTTTATCTTTCTCATTGCTGAGGATATGATTTTAGGCAACAAAACGGTTAAGTGACCTAAAGCTAGCTATGAAGCTATTGTGAAAAACCACGTGGATGCTGGTCGTCTGTGAAGAACATCTGAAAATTATTTTATAAATGTGTTAGATTACAGTTCAGATAAAGCTGAAAGACTGAAAAGCAACAAATTTTACAGAAGCTACATATACTTACACAAAAATGTGAAACTTGTAGTTTCTCAAGTAATCATGCTTTCAAGAATTTCCTAGAGTCCATGGTTCTGAAAAAATATTGGCAGCAAAGAAAAGAAGAGAAAATTACGCGAATGTTAGTGAGTTAGATGAACTTCTACTACCAACTTATCACCTGTTGGCCAAGGAACATCTCTTTGCAATTTCTCCACACATGATCTGAGAGAGGAATGAGGGTGACAGTGCATTCGCGTGCAGAAAACATAATGTGCTTCTAATGATGAGTATTATCAGATTGTTAAAACTATAGAACTGATTTTTGACAATAAAACATAACATCTGTTGGCTGTAAATTTTAGAAACCTTATATTATTGTTTGAAACGAGTACTCGGATGCAGCGACCGTTTGATTTCCGTATTATTCTTTCAGATTATTGCCATCCTATTTCGTATTGACGCTCATAAATTATTGTGATACATGATATTCTGACGACTTGGTTCTTGATTATATTTGAATTTCCTGTATATTATGTAATACTGGAATTGTCAGCTTTAAGCACCTCTCGTTATCTCTAACTAGTCTGAGTTGAATTTCGTTATAGATATAAAGTAGACTGGGTTGATATTTCATTATATGTCTTTATCGTGCTTGCTTTAGCATATTCTATTTAGTAAATCTTCCAATAACCTGAGTTTATTATGTCAAATAACAAGATACGAATGAGTGCAATTCGCAGGATATCGATGAATACAGGTTCTTTTGTTGCTCGATGAATCAAGTTAATCTCTTTGTTCTAAAATGTCGAAGGTAGAATTTAGTCCGAGTTCGAATAATTCCCAGACATAATAGATTTGTGTTGCGAGCCATCGCAGGTCTGTTTCTATAAAATTCAGTAACGTCGTGATTGCTGGAGGCAGGTCTCGTTGTCATGACTGTTGACTAGCATACAACGTCCTTTAGTTTTGGGTTTCGTGCTCGCTCAGAAACAGAAGTGTTTCCATAAATTCTGTCACACTGTGGCAATAAAGATAGTACTGTATTTATCTTCAAAGTCTCTATGAAGTAAGCAACTATTTTGTGCCGAAACTATGCAATCAAGGTAGTCGGAATTCCCACGAGTTTGGTTTTTCGAAATCCTAAAATAACACTTCTTTAACAAGTCGTTCAATAAAGCAAGCTAAGGTCTAGCTTTTTTATTTTTGTCTTTCACAATAACGTCTCGTTCTGAAACTATGAGCTAGAGATCCATCTCACTAGCATTACTTCATTTTTAATTTTTTTGTCAGAACAAAACTACCAGCTGAAATTGTTCTAATTCCCTATTGCTTACTACAGTCGACAAGCTTCTAAAACAGGCCTCAATGTTGCTGATCGAAAATCCTTATCATGAAATTTTCCCACCGTCATATTTCTAAATTTGAGTCTAGCAGATGATGTATAAGTGCTCCAAAAAGTAGCACTTTTTTGAGCCATTCACTCTGCTTGTTAATAATGATGTTTGTGCGGACTAACGATATATATCCTGTGCAGATCGTTTATACCGAGCAGAAAATATGGTTGTAGGACTTACGATTTTGCAAATTAAGGAAGTCGCGTTCACGACCCAGGTGAACTCACGGTCTCAGACCACGATTAATTTTGCATCAACTACCAGATTCGCACAGTCTAGAATAAATATAAAATAAATAAAAGGTAAAATGACGTTGGGAGCAAGGCATAGGGCAAGAAATGCGCATAGGAGTGATGTATAACATGACGACATCTGTCTAAAAATTTATTCCACTATCACACGTCAAATTTCAACAATGCATAGACAGCAGTTACCTTTGCACTAGCCTAGTATGTAAAAGTACGCTATAAAAGTGAAGAGAAGAAATATCTCAAATGCAGTCGGTGATTCATTCCTGAGATTTCTAAACTGATTTTCCAAAAGAGATCCAAGGAAAAAAGAAGTCATATTTACAATGAACTTGAAAGTTTGTTTGTAGAAATGCGCTGCTTTTTTACAGATGCTGAAGACGGAACCTAAGAAAACTACTGAATCTGTAGTACAATTGAACGTTTCAAGACATGACGACAATAAACATTTTCCAAAATGAGTGCAATCGTAATAATGCGTAATCAGATTTAAAGTTATATGTCGATCTTCCTTTGCCAGATACTAAAAAATTACCCTAAATGGGATTCAACCAATAAAACCCACCTCAAAATGACATATGTAGTTTATGTTACCGAATGGATGTACTTGAAGTGGGCCTGAATAATATCGAGATATGGGTGAAGTTCTTGCCATGGTTACACTCTTTGGATTTTTAAGTTTTTTCCTAAATTGTGCTTCGCCTCAGCTTTCTCGTAACTATAAATCCTGACAACTAAATGCACTCTTTTGAACACTAATATTTTCTACTCTTTTGGTTTGCTTTCTCTTTGATTCCCATCATAGATTGCTTTTACGGCCATCGTTAAGCTCAAAAAATAGGTAGATTATCTTGAAGAAAAGTTTTTGATGGCTGTTCACTGCCTTATTTTTTGCGTTTTTCCAGCTGACCAAATATATTTGTGATTCTTTAGTAGCCTCTTTTCCCAACGGTTATTATAAGAGTTCACTCTATGATTCAGTCGCTGGAATTTTTTTGTAATATGTTATAAAGATTTCAAATTATTTCTACGGCCACTGGGTATAAGTGAATGCCCCCATTGTCGATAATTCACGTAGTCGGGGTATCGAGCGGCAATCGACATGGTGAATGGTTGCATGGTAATTGGCAATGTTGGCGACCGGCCGATCAGCGTTCATACTTTGGCGGTGATGATCATAAAAAAATTGTACATCTGCTGTAATGAGACTGACAGGAAGTTAATCGAGAATACTACAATCTAAGCTAACAATTTTCTTTAAGTTTGCGACTTCAGTTGCTGCTCTTGAGAAGATGAGCGAAATGATTGTGTATTAACCGCGCTCACAAATTCTCATTACTCCCTCGCTGCTTCTTAAGCTTTATAGATGTATCTATGCCTGTCATTTAGTCGATAGCGGCTTCAGCCACCGGTAGATATATAAGTACAAGATTATTCTATGATCTAATTATTCGATGACGCGTTTAGAACCTTTTTCTGAAGTCTCATATGAAACATATACAGTACTAGACAACTGTTTCGTTTCCAGGCTCATCAGTAATAGGGTGTCTTTCGGTTCAGCCAATCTTTTGCAGGGGAATATAAGCCTAAAAGTAAAGCAATCGACGCCGAATTGTCTAAACCATACCATGTTGGGTGACAAAATCCCCCGAAATTGCAATGAGCACTAGTGATTAGCTTGCAAAGGCGAAACAGCTATTTAGTACTTTATAAGTGCCATGCCAGGCTTTGAGAAAAGCTCAAAGCGTGTACTCACATTGTCAGATTTTTTATCGTTTTTGGGCGAGGTCCACATAAACACTTACGTATAGGTATGATTCATCTTACCAGCCATGACCACTCAACTGTGATCGCTGCAATGTCGGGAGATTTTGTCACTCGACATGCGGTGATTCAAATGATTCGGCGTCAAATCCTTATTGAACCATTCAAGAACTATTCACGAAAGACAGTGTTCTGAGAATCTTATGAGTTGGTAACGCTTTTCAACAATATTAGCTGAACAGATGCCAAAGCTGACTCTTATATCAGAACGATGCAAATGAAGTTTAATAATAATAATAATAATAATAATAGTTCAAATAATTAATAGTATGATAAATAATTATTTTAATAACAGTTTAATAATATGTACCTAACCTTGTGTATATCACTGTGAACTCGCCTTATCCATCCGTTACAGAACGCAGCATGGACGTGTACTTGAACATATCAATAAGCGGGACACTTTAATAAAAAATTTTTCGCACGGACGTAATCGTATGACTAACAAAGAAAACGAATAGTCACAAGTCACAAACCTTACCAGATTACAGATGCATGTCCTTCAGTAGAATTTGTAGATGTTTTCAATGCATTACGCCAAGTGAGCGATGTCACTATATCGCCTTAGATCTTGTCTAACTCTTGCTAACTTTAGATCTATGAAAAAACGTCAGGTACGATCCCACTATCACAACACATTTTTCGGCCCCTTGGCAACAAGGCAATTTTGGCTTATTATTTCGGATTTTCGGTAATTGTGCTTTTTTCCTGAGAAAGCCTTTTTAATGCACTGCAGCAGTAAAAATGATATCGAGTTTCGCATCATTCGACACGAAGTTCTTGCTGTGACAATATGTGTGGATGAAATTTTACAACATTCGCAACATACAGTAAGGAACAAGCGCTGCTAGCGCAAAAAATAGGCTAAGCTTCGCACTTCTAATTGTAAGCTTAGGCTTCATATTTAGTTTACTTGGCAGTATATAAATGCTAGTGCCTGTAAAACGAGAGAACGAAGTTTTATCTACAATTCCAACACGGAAACCTAGAAATTTCTACGAAATAGAGGGACAGATAGATAGCTAAAACCATGATTCTTAGAGGCGATTTTGAGATCGCTGCGCGCAGCGCGATTCGAGAGACACGCGATAACGCGCGCCAGGAATGAAACATAAATTTGTTTCCGCTGCTACAGCGCTTTTTTAAGCCTTTCCAAAAATCAAAAGTAGCAGTGAAGTTGTGGGGATATTAACAGATACAGACACATTTTCAACGATTACAGGTATCTCATCGAATCTTCTGCAAAATTAGGGATTTTTCCTTAAGGTTTCAGTGATTAGCATGTCGAAAAGTATTGGGAATATCACTGGAAGCAAGTCACATCAAAACCAGATATCAAGAAGAAAGCATCAATATCTAATATTGAATCGCTGATGACTAAGTTCTCAATGTTAATTTTACCTTTATGCTACATTGTTGCGCCATGACTCTACATGACGATGGAACGGCAGATTCAATCTTTTTCAATTTATATGGCGATGAGACGACAAGGCTAGCGAAGAGATCCAAGTAGTACTGGTGGTTGATTTTCTCCACTGTGCATCTAGAAGCTGTAAGTGTCCTGTCAGGGCATCGGAGTGTAATAATCTGCGCCTTATAACTGGTGAAGCATCGCTGAGCTTTGCGAATGCTCTTTCCAGCTTCTGTAGCTTCTGCCAATATCTACTGCTCGTCTCTCTCTTTCTCTCTCTCTCTCTCTTTCTCTCTCTTTGAGGTCTCCTTTTATCGCTTCTCTGCAGCGTTTCGAAAGTTCGAACGTAAAGTCTCGGCTGCCTGTACCTCTGCGATTCCACGTTGACGTTTCAGCTCGAGTGTCTGCGGAGGACAGGTTTCTTCGTGACTTTAGGATTCTCCGCTTTCAAAGTGCTAACCCGAAGATATTCAACGGGCCGGTCGTATTCTTGTCGATGTTCCCAGCAGCAATCACCTGTATCACCTGTCGTCCCGTTGATCGTGAGTGACTCGAGCGGAGTACCAACAACTCTTCCATTTTTCCCTATCGCGTGCAAGAGTAGCCCAGTGGGTCCTCCTCGCTCTAGGGATTCGCTGAGCATCATATCTTTCTTCTGCCGCTTTCGTGAAGAAAGCGGACCAACGGGTCAGTGGTCTTCCTCAAAAGCGCTTGACGTCCCGAGGAATCCAGTCATTAACTGCTCTCGTACATCGACTGTCGTTGAAGCGTATCACGTGTTCGGCCCACCTTATATTCGATATCCTGGCGTGTAGAAAGGCGTCTCTGATTTTCGATCGTTGACGTAGGTCGGAACTTCGGATCCTTTCTCTCATTTGCGAAATACGGGATACTCCTAGCACCGACCTTTCGACTGCGCGTTTGATAACGCCAGGTAATCCTTAATCCTGCTTACGTAGAGACCATGTTTCTACTGCATACGTTAGGGCAGGGATAAATGTAGAGTCGAAAAGGTGGGCACGGAGTCGGATGTTCTTTGTCCTCTTCACTACATCTTCGATGCTCCTAAACTTTCCCCAAGCCGCTCGTTTCCTCCTGCTCAACTCTGGAGCTAGGTCGTTCATCATGTTGATTTCACGACCTAGATAGACGTAATTGGAGCATTCGGAGATTGTCGTTATGTTGAGCGTCAATGGGGCATTCGAAACCCATCCGTTCCTCATGAACATTGTTTTTGTCAGATTTAGTTGAAGACCAATCTTTCTACAGGCGTTATCGAAATCGGTCAACATATGCTCCGCTTGACTGATGTTTGCTGTTATGAGAACGATATCGTCAGCAAACGAAGATGGTTTAATTGTCGACCGTCAATATTCACTCCCATATCGTCCCATTCTAATGATCGCATGACGTTTGTAGGGTGGCAGTGAATAGTTTTGGCGAAATTGTATCGCCTTGTCGAACCCCTCTTCTTACGACAATGATGATACTGTTGCAGAATGGAGATATTTCGGTCGTAGAATCTTTATAAAGCTCACGAAGGATCATTATGTACCGAGTAGGGACGCCCTGGTTATCCAGAGCCTCTATAACCGCTTCTGTTTCCACTGAATCAAAGGCCTTCTTCAGATCGATAAAAGTGAGACAGAGTGGTTGTTTGTACTCTCACGAAACTTCGATGAGTCTTGTGACCGTGTGGATGTGGTCTATGGTACTAGATCCTTTTCGGAACCCTGCTTGTTCGCATGGCTGTCGTTCGTCCAGTGTTCTGTCAATCCTGTTTAGGATGACTCGAGTAAAGAGTTTATAGACAACGGACAGAAAGCAGATTGGGCGATGATTGCCTATGTCGTGAAGGTCTACCTTTTTGAACAACAATACGGTCTTGCTGGTATTCCATTGAATAGTGACCTTGCATTCTGACAGGTAGCGAGTGAAGAGGCGAGCCAGGGTGTTGATGAGAACTGGCGGCAGATTCTTCAGATGTTCTGGTCTAATCCTGCCTGGACCGGGTGTTGTTCTGTTCTTCACCGACGATATAGCATGTCGGATTCCGGAAGGAAGGACCGGTGGAACGACATATTCGTCCTCTTTCAATTTATATGACGGTAAGAGAACATGGCTAGCGAAGAGATCCGAGTAGTATTGGTGGATGATTTTCTCCATAGCCCTTCTCGAAGCTGTAAGTGTCTCTGCAGGGTATCGGAGTGCAATCATCTTGGTCTTATAGCTGGCGAAGCCTCGCTGGGCTTTGGGAGTGCTCTTCGCGGCTTTTGCAGCTTCTGCAATAACTGCTGCTTTTCTCTCCTTGAGGTCTTCTCTTATCGCTTCTCTGCAGCGTTTCGCAAGTTCGGACGTGAAGTCTCGGCTGCCTGTAGCTCGTGCGATTCCACGTTGACTTATCAGCTCGAGTGTCTGCGGAGACAAGCGTCTCTTCGTGACCTTAGGACTCTCGGCTTTCATAGCACTAACGTGAAGATGATCAACTCGATCGTATTCTTCGTCCATGTTGTCGACAACGGTATCTTTCCAAAAGCCGACTAATGATTTGAATACATCCCAGTTTATGGTAGTTCTTAGACTTCGTTGTTCAGATTTAACGGCTTTCTCTCCTCTCGTCAAAAAACGGAACGTTCGCAAAGGAGGCGATGGTCTGATCCCGTGTAGAACTTAGCAACAACAGCGACATCGGTCGGGCAAAACTTTCGATTTGCTAAGGTGATCTATTTCGCTATGGTACTCTCCATTCTGAGGCTCCCACGTCCATCGCTGAGAAAGAGGCTTTTGGAATTGCGATTTGCCATGGATGGTTTGGGTCGTCATGACAAACTTAGATAGCCTCTCATCCTGTTCATTCCCTTCTAGTCTGTGGGTTCCTATGTGACGTTCTTCGGACGTTCTTTTAGGCCCAATTTTTGCGTTAAAATCTCTAACAATGACCTTGAAGAACGTATGATCTTCTCTGGAGGATTTTTCAAGGTCCATATAGAAAGCTTCGATTTCGTCTTCGTCTTGGCTTGATGTTGGTGCGTAAGCAACCAAGATGGTCAAAGCCGGCATAGAACCACATCATTTCAACCGTAATTGTCCGATACGGGTTGTCAGTTGTTCAAACTAATCAATGCTCGCGGCCAAACTCGATTTGACGAGGACGCCAACGCCGCAGACACCTCTGCGATCGCATGTGCCAAGGAACAGTTCTTCTCCGCTGTCGTAAACAGCTTGAAAAGGATGGCACCTTCTCGTCTTAGCCAGGCCAATGACGTCGTACCTTATTCTTCTTGCTTGAATCAATAGATCTTCTATAGCGGATTGGTGAGCAAGGGTTCTTGCTTGTAGGTACAGATCGCCATTTTAGTCCGTTTCGATCTTGGCAGCCTAGTTCGGTCCTGAGATTTTAGCAGCCTCTCCGTACTCGTCCCACCTGGCGCTGCCGTACCAGGGGCTCTTTCGGGGTCAGGGGAATGAGGCCCATATTTGTTACTGTTTTTGGCATTTCGATACCCAACGTATAGCTTGCCAGGCTCTGAAACGTGGGGGCTGGGTACTCACGAGTAGCTTGCCAGTCTCTCTCGGAGGAGCGGGAGGAGCTGATTTGTTGGAGGCGACTCCTAACCGCCTCCCATGTATTTCCCAGCCGCTTGATTGCAGGCTTTTGGCCGACTTGGCTCGTAGAAATAGAGATTTTGTCAAGTCGGCGCTGCAGAGGCAGGAAGTGCTCTGACCCTTGCGTCTTTGGGGAGCACACGGTCGCTTTTGGTTCGCGTTTGTTCCCCTATCCACCACCTGGGGACGCGCCACGTGCCCTCGCGACTAACCGGGCGGAATCCCTCAAAGAGGGAGGTCCATGGCTCAGCAGCAATATCTTTCAAAAAGCACTAATAGTTTGAATACATCCCGGTTAACGGTAGCTCTGGGACTTCCTTATTTGAATTTAGCGACTTTCTCTCCATTCCGCGAAGAACGGAAGGCTGCGCGAAAGAGGCGATGGTCGGATCCCGTGTAGAACTTAGGAACAACAGCGACATCGGACAGGCAAAACCTTCAATTTGCTAAGGTGCTGTCTATTTCGTTGTGGTACTCGCCATTGGAACACTCTCACGTCCGTCGCTGAGAATGAGGCTTTTGAAATTGTAAGTTGCCATGGATGATTTGGGTTATCATGTTAAATCCCATAGCCTCTCACCCTGATCATTCCATTCTAATCCGTGGATCCCAATGTGACGTTCTTCTAGGCTCAATTTTTGCGTTAAAATCTCCAACAGTAACCTTAAAGAATGTATGGCCTTCTCTTAATAATTTTCAAGTAGCATATAGATCGCTTCGACCTTGTTTTCGGCGCAGCTTAATGTTGCTGCGCAACAACGAAGATGGCCAAAGCCGGCATCGAACCACATCGTTTCAATCGTAATCGTCGATACGGGTTGTTAGTTGCTCAAATGAACGATGTTCGTGGTCAAATTCGATTTGACGAGGACACCAACGCCGCCAACGCCTCTGCTTTTGCTTGTTCCAAGAAATAGTTCATCTCTTGCGTCATAAGCAGCGCGAAAAGAATGGTAACTTTCCGTCTCAGCAAGCCCAGTATCGTCATACCTCATCTTTTTTGCTTGAATCAACAGATCTTCTATAGCGAGTTCGTGAGCAAGTTTTCTTACACTATAGGTACCGATCGTCTTTTTAGTTAGCTTCTATTTTGGCAGCCTAGTTTGGCCCTGAGATTTCAGCAGCTTCTTCGTACTCGTACTATTTAGCGCTGGAGAATCGGAGGCTCTATCGGGGTCAGGAGAATGGGGCTCATTTAATGGTGTTTCGAGTATTTTTTGTACCCAACGTATAGCTTGCTGGGCTCTAAAAGTGGGAGCTACGTACTCAAGAGTAGTTGGCCACTTTCTCTCGGAGGAGTGGGAATAGCATATTTGTTGGAGGCGACTCCTAAGGGCCTCTCATATACTTCCAACCTTTTTATTGCAGGCTTTTAACGAACTTGGCTCGTAAAAATAGAGTTTTGACAATCGGCACTGCAGAAGCAAGGAGCTCATCCCCTGAATCCATCTGCCACTCTCTGGGAAAAAACACGGTCGCTTTTGGTTTGCGTTGACTGCCTTTATCCACCACCTGGAGACGCACCGCTTGCCCTCGCGACTAACCGGGCGGCGTCTCTCAAGGAGGGAGATCCGTGGCAGCTTCTCTCTGAATGCAAGGTACCCATTCAATGGAAAACCAATAAGACGGTGTTGTTGTTTGAAAAGGGAGACCTTTACGACATAGGCATTTATTGCCCAATCTGCTTGCTGTCCGTTGTCTATAAACTCTTAACTCGAATCATCCTAAACAGGAATGTCAGAACACTAGACAAAGGACAGCCATGCGAGCAAGCAGGGTTCGGGAAAGGATTTAGTACCATAGACCATATCCACACGACTACAAGACTCGTAAAATTTTCACGAGAGTGCAAACTACCGCCTTGTCTCACATTTATCTATCTAGAAGGAAGCTTTTGATTCAGTGGAAACGATGCGATTGTAGATGCTTCACATAACTAGGGCGACCCTATCCTGTACTTAATAATTCTTCGCTCTATTCTACAACAATGTCACCATCGACGTAAAAAAAAAGGTGCCTACAAGGTGACACAATTTTGCCAAAATTATTCACTGCCGCATTCCAAAACGTCACGCGAACATTAGACCGGGACGATATTAGAGTGAAAATTGACGGTCGATAATCATATCATCTTCGCTTTGCTGATGATATTGTTCTCATAACACCAAGCATCAGCGGCAAAATGAATGTTGACCGATTTCGACAACACCTGCGAAAATATTGGTCTTCAACTGAATCCAACGAAAACGATGTACATGAGGAACAGATGGATTATGAATGCCCAATTCATGCTCAACGAAACGAAATTTTTCGAATGCGCCAGTTACCTCTATCTAAGTCGCAAAATCAACATGATATACGATCTAGCTCCAGAGTTGGGCAGAAGGAAACGAGCGGCTGGGGAACGTTCAAGAGTAACGAAGATGCAGTGAGGAGGACAAAGATCGTCCGACTCCGTGCCCACCTTTTCGACTCGACGATTATACCTGCCCTAACATATGCAGCAGAAACCTGGTCGCTACATAAGCAGGATGAAAGATCACTTGGAGTTAATGAACGCGCACTCGAAAGGTCGATGCTAGGACTATCTCGTATCTTTCAAATGAGAGAAGGAATCCGTGGTCCAACCTTCGTCAGAGATCGAAGATCAAAGAGGCCGCTCTACATACCGGGATATCAAAAGTAAGACAGACCGAACACGTTATGCCCTTCAACGACAATCGAGGGACCAGAATACCGAATGTATTCCTCGCTATATCAAACGCTCTTCAGGGAAACCACCGACGCGGTGGTCCCATTTATCAACAAAGGCGTAGAGGAAATATATGATGCTCAGCCAATTCCGCGAGAAGATCCCACTAAACTACTCTTGAACGCTATAGGAAAAAATTATGTGTTGCTGGTACTCGCTCGAGTCGCTTGACGATCAAAGGGGCGACAGGTAATACAGACGAAGACTCCACACGGCAGTTCCGCTCATTATCGCTATTCTGGAGAGCTTAGGGTCTTGAGGTGTTATATAACTCGACCGCTCACTGCATACCCCACCATCAGCAACTTTGACATCATCGTTTGTGAAGCCGAAATGTCACTAGTGAACGAGCGGTTAGTTCCTGATCTAGACGTTTCGGTGACGATAAACTGAGCTGCAAAAATTGCCTTTCTGTGGATGAGCGCTCTTTTACAATCCTTAATGTCCCATTTATTAATTCTCTGGAGACTACACAGTTTGTCAAAAGATGCAGCGGTAGAGACAGGTCATCACTTTGTTTTCCAGAAAAAAAAGTTCTACCTTCCAGTCATATGGCAAGCGATTTAAGAAATTCTGAGAGAACTGAATTTGCTAAAGACAACATATAGGGGAAGAGCGACACCTTTACGCTTATACATATAAAATGCTAACTTTCTCAAAGATTGGTACTCCAAGGATGAAGAAGCAATAGCCTTTTGAGGGGCACTGTTGATGAGCAGCCAGCGTAGCGCCGTCGCTTGGGTGGCACTTACAACGGCGGCATCCGCGTGTCTCTGCACGGATGTCTGCGCCCGCTTTCTCAAGGAAAGAGACGCGCAATTACAGAAACTGAATGAGACCATGAGAAGAATGAGGGTGAGAAAAAAAGCAGATAAGAGTGCACCTTAAGTATGGACACCTAGTTACTAGGAACCAGAAGGGGTAACTAGAAAAATGTCAAGGTTAAGCGAAAACATTTATAAAATTAGACTTGTTTGCCAAAAATGATTTTGGAGATTGTAATACATTTTACTTCAACGACTACCCTTAAGAATTTTGCAATCAATCTCAACTATGAACATTATTCTGCTGCAGCCTTTGTCATTTCACGTGTTATACATACTCCTTTTAGTCAGTCCACTATGCCGTCACGATGATTTCCTGTATGACGTCCAGCTTTCATCTTCACGAATGACTTCAATGAGACCACGTGGTAAGTGGCTTCAGTTTAAGTCCATCCACCCCTCCTCCTGAAGGATGCGCCAATATCTGGCTTTCACAATGACTTGCGGTGGCCTATGGATGTGTCCGAGTGAGTGCTAATATTTTCCTAAGCAAACCAAATATTAGTTTACGCCGTGGAGAGATGAATGGCCTGGTGAGAGATAAACGCGAGATTGAATCATCGACCTTGTGTGCGACGTAGAGCACCGAACCACTACCCCATATGCGCTCCTCTCATTGAACAGCTGGTAAATGGGCGTTATTTTCACTGAGAATAAGTTTATGAAAGATTATTCACTAACATTTCATCTATTCGTAGCGATGAAGTTTCCTCATAACCAGAATTCAATGGAATAAAAATACTAAAAAATTCACTGTAAAATGAAACAACGCACTTTGAAAGGAAATGTTACCTCTTTCCATTAGTAAAAACGTCGTAGTATGAAGGTCGAATCAGAAACCAAGCTTAGTTTCTAAGCTATCGAATCATTACATGAACATCAATTAAAAAAAAGGAACAAATGTTGTATACCGGCTGAGATTATGACTCCTTTCATAGCGATGTGGTTTCCTCGTTGGAACATAAGAAAGGTGATGTATTGGTTATCATGGATAATTTTTACACACCAGACGTATCTTGTCCTTACACAAATAATGAAATATCACGAATAAGCCCTGTACATAAGTTTCTTGATTCAAAGAGACTCTTAATTAATTCTCTTGGAATTCTTCATTTTTTAGCGGTAGTGCCACATCTTTTCAGAGAAAAAACAAACTTTCACCCGCTACTCTTGCGAGAATGCACCTTTAGAGCACATCTTCTGCAACAAACCCTTGACAGAAGTTACACGGAGGTACTTGTAGTATGTCGCTGAAGTAAGTGTAGGAAGAGCACCCGTTCATCATTGAGGAGAATAAAAAGTAGTTTTTCCTGTTTGCACCCATATTCCAAAGATCGTGCTTATTTTCTTTTAAAATTTTAGTAATCATTCAATCGCTTCAATCTCGAGGATTCGAACAGCTTTTTTAATTTCTAGATGGTTCTCTTATTTTGCTGCAAAAGTAAAAATAGCATTTTATTTCACACTCAGTCAGCCTTCGCTGGGCACATCTTTTCATTCGGACATTCAATAACCATTCGATAGCAGAAACCTCAACGATTTCACATGCTTGGATTACAAGATGGACTTTTATTGCGTTGTTGCAATTAGAGGGCTAGAGAGTGCGCACTCAGCGCTGTGTCATCACAACATACATCATCATTTTGAACGAATTACTCATTGTTTTGTAATCTACTCATCATAATGACTCCTGCTCTTGTATAGAACTAGGGAAGATCAAAACTAAAAACTTTTGTCGCGATCTCCTTTGCACCACCATTTAATATGTTTGACAGACAGATTCAGCATGATTGCGTAGTTAACACCGTTTTTTCTATATACTACACATATATCTGACAAAGGCATATGAGCAAGTGGTGAAAACCGTGTTCTATCAAAGTAATGCAAGATTTTCAAAAACTTTTTTGCATCTATGGTCGTTCCTTGAGGGTTAAAAGGCAAAATGTGGTTAGAAACACTTGCTATTGTACCTTTATTTCGAATTTTTTTAAAGGCCACGCTCAATTTCAATAGATTTCTTCATTTTCATATAAGTTAAAGACTGAGCTAAGGATTTGCTAAAAAAGATTGAAAGACGACGGGTTTTGTCCAACTGATAAGACTGTAAGGTTGTATCGTGCTGTACAGGAGCCCTTTACCAGACCACATGTCGTGTTGGCTCAGACAAAAATGAAGATATCTATTGAAATCTGAGCGTAATCTTGAGAAAACACTAGAATAGAAGTGTAATATGATAGAATTGCCAACCAAAGAGCAATCGAGGGTATAACACTGTGAGTTCAGTAATATTTTCGCTTCACTTACAGTGTAAAGCGTTCGCCTTCGATGCCTCCTAGTGTGGGGAGTGGAGACTCAGAGAGGATTGGCTGAAAAAGATTGAAAGGCGACGGGTTCTGCCCGACTGATAAGACTGTAAGGTTGACACACGTGTATCCTGCTGTACAGGAGCCCTTTACCAGACCACATGATATGTTGGCTCGAATAAAAATGAAGACATCTTGCTATTCATTATAGAATTGATGTACAAGTTTCATAAAGGTTGATTCATTAAATGCGCAATAGAGAATTTTCTTATATCAACGAGAGTGCGATCAATATGCAGCTATATAATCGTCTTCTTCATTAAAAACCTTGTAATTTCTTCTAAATGAATAGTCATAATGATCATGACTGTACCCTACTTTCGACTGTCTGGATAGACCTCACTCAAAACAATGATAATCTGATATCATGATAACACGTTTGAGCCTGTTATGAGGTCGAAACCGGCGTCTGTTTATCACTGTTTAAGATCCGTAACAGATTCCATAACATTCTTAAACATGTTAACATGTTATCAGATTATCATTACTCTCAGCAAGGTCTATATAAACAGCCGATAGTAGAATATGATTTATTCTACCAGCCACAAGCACTCGACTATGGTCACTCAATTTAGGGGGATTTTGTAATCTGACTTGTGGTGATCTATTATTTGCTGTCAAATCCTCTATACGTAGGCGTACCCAAGGGATATGCTGAACCGAAGGGCACTTTGCTACTGAGGAGCCTGGAAAAGAGAAACAGGCGCCTGTCTAACGCTGTGTATGTGTCGTAATAGGCCTTTTGTTTCGAGTGTTTTCTTGAAACCACGCTCAAATTTCAATACGCCTGATGATGAATTTTTGAGCCACGTAAGTGGTCTGTTATAGGGCAGCTTATACAATCCGATACACGTGTTTCAACCTTGGCAGTCTCGCCAGTGGGGTGGTGCCCTTCGTGTTTAGACAATCCTCTCGGGGGAACCCAACTCCATACTAAAGGTAGGCGGCGACGAACATTCTACACGGTCCATTAAGTGGAATTATCACTGAATGGAAAGTGTGGTACACTCGATTGCTCTTAACTGGTGTCGTTTAATATATCACGCATTTCGTTCCGAGTGTTTTCTAAAGACTACGCTCCTAGTTGCCCTATGTCAGACCACATACGTGGCTCAAAAATCATTATCAGGCATGACGTAACACACCTCTCAACAGGCTCGAACATGTTGTCGTGTTATCAGATCATGATTGTCCCAATTGATAATGATAAGAACATCTGATAGACTTTCCATCTAACTTTGAATTTATCAAGCGGTAACATTCATTTTTCTCCTTTAGTGTTGGCAAGCGTTATTCAGAGGCTCTCTTTGTCTGTTCTTGTTCTTTTCCTATTTTGCTCTATTTTTCGCCGTTGTCTTTACTTCTCCTAAGTGTGTTTTGTTGTCAATCATATTCTTTATTCAGAAACTATGTCAACAACAACATCATCAGTTCCCAAGCCTGAAATAACACGTAACGCAGTGGTGTGTGATTGGAAGGTAGTTTTTCTACTGAAGATTTTGTATGGTTATTCAACCATTATAGAAGTGTCCGATGGCAAACGAGTGCCATTTTAAACCAATTGCAGTGTATGACTTAAATAAATTAACATTAAAAGCTGCAGTCTACTGATGCTGTAGGCAGGAGATAAGAATGAGTAGTATGTTTGTCATGTGTAGCTCATACTGTGAAGATGGATTTTTTGGATGAAAAACGATTTGTCGTCATAAAAAGATTCTTTCACTTAAGTTGTGGAAGAGTAGCGTGTATTGACAACACTACAATACTAGACGTTCTCATTCGACTGAACGCCTTCAGATACACATGCATCCATGTGGATCTCTCTCCACTCAGGTATACTGAATAATCATGGCCGTGGATTATGAAGTGCAGTCGCTCACTGCGTGTACGCCATGGTGTGATGACGGTCACTACATACTGCGATCCGAGTGGCATTCTTGAAATTTTCAACCATTTTTTGCATAGGTTATTCGAAAAATTGGTTCCGGCGGATTTGGTGCTGTTTACGAGGTTGAAAAAGATGGTGTACGAGGAGCAATGAAAACGGAGTTTGTCGATCAGACTGGCGAACGAAGCGAGACACTCACAAATGAGGTACTATAGCTTTATCTCACACTGTCGATAGTTTGATATCATAAAATTCTGTTGGCTATCTAGCTAATCGCGCAAGTCACGAACTAATGAGATGGAACTGTAGTGGTAAATAGTGAATATACTATAGTAATCTTTGTAAGATCGAGAACAATGATCCAGTGGCGCCAATATTCGGATAGCACCCTTATGTGGTAGAAGTAATCCAAAATCGTTATCTCGCTGAGGAGCTGAATGATGGCAACAAATAGCGTGCTAAGCTCAATTCTCGTTCATTTCAGCATTTCTTTCCAGTGTAGTAAAAGGAGGCCTTGACTTAAACAACGTAAGAAACTATCGAGGTTGCTATTAATCACAAATTTCGGGGATTTGGTAAGTGATACTAATAATATTTTGGTACAACTACAGGTGACGCAGCTTCGTGTGATGCAATGGTCGCAACATTTTTGTCGTTTGTACTTGGCATGCCGTCTACGTTGTGGAGGAGAGATAGTCAACATTCTGATTATGAGTTTGCTGGAGCGAACTTTATCACGGTAGTGTCTGATTCATTACTGAGCCCGGCAAATCTTTGCTATTTAAAAATGGATTCGTTTCCGTTAGGTATCACAGGATAAAGATCCTTAAGCTGAGCGAGAACTCTTCATAAGGAGATTAGCAATATTCGAAAGCTCAGATCTGTGGCGACTGCGTCACGTAACCGTTTTTTAAGAAAACCGTTCTTCAACGTTGCAAAATTTGAAATAAAATTATGTTTAAAATCGGCCGCGCACTTCTGCTATTATTTCGCCGGAACACGAAAAGCATATGAATATGTAGAGGAAATCTTGTAGTAGCAGAGGCATAGATTTCACTTTAGACTTCTTCTGAAAGCGGAGAGAAAATTCCTAATTGAAAGACAAAAAACGCACTTTATAAGTGTAAGTCATCAGCGCAATCGATCAATCGCTCTGTTAGAACCGCGGGCAGTCCCTCTAAGCCCTTCCTCTAGCCCGTAGTATAAATAACTGAAATGGGAATGGCAATCACTGTATACATTGGATAATATGTAAATATTCCAGCGTTGAACCTAATCATCGTTTTTTTGTTTGATTTTCACTCTTTCAAGGCTTCGCCGTATGATGCCCGAGTGCCGATTCTCTCGCTCAACTGCTATAAGATTATCAAAGCAGTGCTTACAGGTATGAAGCAAATATAATTCAAAAGGGACAGCTGAAAAAAGTCACTCGAATAACGCTAACATTATAAAATTATACCAATTATTTCAAAACCAAAGAAGATCAAGAATTATTTCCAAATACGTTTAACTTTGCACGTTTGAAAGAGTAGCCCTTTTTATTAATCTATTATATACAACTCAAAAGTTCGATTTTCAATAAACCTCTGCATTATTAGTTGGTATATGGAAATCGAGAAAACTTATCTTGATTAACTGACGCGAGATAAGTAAAGTAGTCGTGGTGATTCGATTGACGTTTCGGCGGTCCGCCTTTTCCAGAGCTTGGATGTATGTAGTATTAGTATTCGAGTAATCATCTATATTCGAGTAATATAATTCCAGTAATAACAGTAGACTAATATCACATATGCCCAGACTCTGAAGAAGGCGGGTTGAGCCGAAATACTACGACTACTTTAATAACTTCGTGTCAGCTGATAACGATGAGTGTTCTTGATTTCCATATTATATACATCATTATAAGTAATAATAACTCGCAGGCGATTCACGATTTGCATCGAACCGGCATTCTACATCGTGACGTAAAGGCTAGCAATTTTGCCTGGTCAACGGAGAGGATAGTATATCTTCTAGATTTGGGATTTTGCAGAAGATTTGTAAGTTTCCAATTATCACCATATGAGGTACCATGTTAGAGCAATTTTCCATATCTATTTTACATGACTCGTTAATCACACCTTTATCTAAGAATCCAACATTCTGAGTATTTGAATTGCATCGCTGTAAGAGTTTTTCCGAGTCCTACTTAGGAACTTTCTCTTCTCCAGGGATGTCGTAGAATATTGGCCTAGTCGAATCTTCTTGCGTCCTCAAAAGTAACTAAGCCAAGAGGCTCTCACATGAATGCAAAAGAGTCCTGAGGGTGGAACTAGGACTGTGCTTCCTGATAACCTGTATTTATTTGTTTACAGTTAGCTTTCACCGACCAAATAATATCATGCACCGTCCACCAGGAAGAAGTAGACTTTATCGGTACTTCCAAGTACTGCTCATTGAATATGCACAAACAACTGGATCAAGGCAGAAGAGACGATCTATGGGCTTGGCTTTACATGACTGTCGAATTCATGGCGGTAAATACGCATGTTCCCCATCCATATCACCATCAACGTTATTGCTTTTCTATACAATTTTAGGGTAAACTAATCTGGCGCAACGATAAGGACAAAGTGATCGAAAGAAAAAAGGAGGAGATTGGTTCGAGATTGTTATCGAAGTGCCCAAAGGAGATGCTCGCAATCTATGACCACATACGGTTCCTTGAATATGATTCAAAACCAGATTACGATCTTTTACAGCGACAACTGGATCGGGTAAGACTATAGCAATCCAGAAAAATGAGTTCTAAATTGGTACAGTGACAAATAAGCATGTCAATATACATTACTGCTATATAGCCAATAAATGCAGCATTTCCGCACGAATACCTTCCAACCGTGTTTAGCCAAAATCTGACAACCGGAAAAGTTCTGTAGACAGTTGCAACGACGTCTCTTACTTCTTTTCACCATGAGCGCTCTTTATGTAAAAGCGTTATTGGCAAACTCCGAAAGTCAACTAAGACTTACGTAGAAAAATTTTGGGACATGAATGAAAGTTGCAAGGGTAATGTCACTTTTTTGAGTAATTTGCGCTTTTACACCCTCTTTGAACCCTGGGAAAAGACATTTTTTTTTAAAGTTTTCATAATTGTTCGATATCATGAATGTCGGGAATACAATGGTGTACTCATTTCAAGCTTTTTTCGCAATGGATTGAATTGGATTTTTTTGAACCCAGGAACTATAGTCATCAAGAGGAACGTGAATCAGAAGCACTGAATTAGAAAACATCACTCATATTCGCCATGTCGAAAACAGTAGAGAGTCAAATCAACGATTCAGTGTGGCATGATCGATTATCTCAACTTAGTTGTAGCAACAAAATCCATGTTATAATCAGACTTTATTGGTATCGTAAGAACAAGATTGTAGTGGACAGAAATCTTATTTTTCGTACCTTTGCTAACGTCTTCGTTACATCACCGACATAATACTTTGGGAGTAGTAGCATACGTTATAATATAGCATCAAAAGTGATTTTCCCAAAGTTTAGTCATAACTGGAGATTATTTCTGAGTGTGAAGTGCCAATAGGCAGTAATTCACTCCTTCAATATGGTTTGCCAAAGTCATGAATGAGTTTATTAGTTCAATCTTCAACTGCACCTAAAAGTGTACTGAGCAGAGCGTGTCGCCCATGGTTCATTGCCTATGGTTACTTTCTCACTCAGAACGCAAGTAAAGTGCGTCCTAAAAAATGCGCTTTGCACCTTTATGTAAACAAAACCTATTGAGTTCCAGCTTTCGGTAGAAGAAAATTGAAGCCTTCCTAATGTCCTTTCTCTGCCATTGACTAGATTAATGGAGACAAACGCATGGAAGATAAAATATTCGGTGCTGATTAGTTTTAAGAAGATCCACCAAGCATTTCACTTCATTTTAGTACCGCAGAGATAACTGGATGGCGTTTAGCCTACACAGCGATATGTTGGATTCTAACCATATACTAAGGCGTGCTTTTATCCTCCTAGACAAGGCTGCCATCAATTACTGACTCAAGGGGGAAGCAAGGCTTGGATAGTTCGGGCGTAAGACCAAACGAACCAAAGGTCATTCGTCTAGACAAATCGCCTTCAACCACTGCGCCCGGCGAGCTCTATCAATGGCATTGTAGATGACAACAGAGCTTTTTACAGCTGTGGCATTCAAAAATCACTAAATTGCTACAAATTTGATTGTTCATCGCGATACGCCAACATACTTAGCAAATTTCCAAACTCTTCTGTTATTACAGAGGCTAAATTCTAATTAGTCCACAGTGATTGTGTAATATGACTCGGAAGAACTATGTGGAATTGTTCTCAAGTTTACCACTGTCGCGGTGGATATTCATTGTCTTTCCACACTTGGAGAATTAGTTGAAGGGCTACACAAGTGCGGAAGTTAATTGTATTAAAAAAGGGTCAAGGATAAAGTAAAGCCCTTTATAAAGCACGGATGATGGGCTATTGACATGTTGCTTATGAGATGAGACTTCCTGTACTGAACCATTGAATATTTAGATTTATGCTCGTCTTGAATTCTCAGAGAATCAGCCTTACGACTGGGAGGAAGGCGGTTATCATTATCATCATTACATCGAAAAGTTGAACATAGAAAAGGATTTGACTGATAAAGATGAAGATGTGTAAGATGAACGTTCTAATGCTTCATCCATGATGCTATATAATATATTGATTCCGTTTTCAGTGAAACGCATCTGAAGAGTATTTGTACTGCGATGGAGCTACCAAAGACAGGGTTGTCGTCTCCAGCTACATCACATTCACTTTAGCCAGTACGCCATGATCAGCACTCATGTCTGAATAAAGTTATTCGCCTCGAGAGATTTCGTTGACTATTAATGGTAATTTTCCAGCTTATCATATGAAGTAAGAGAAATGCATGAACTGCCAGAAAACCTTGCAACTTGTTACAGCACTGCGTCTTGGCATGCCAAAACCCATCCTTTCAAAAAGCGCAAAGTGGGCCAGATTTATCTTGAAGTGTTTAAAAAGGCTGATCAAGATACATTGGGTTGTCCCGATCCAACGACATTTTTTCTTTTATAAGTCAACACTGTTCCGTTTCTTCCTGGGGCATTTTATTTCTCAAACTATTTAACAGGGAATGAGACCGAGTGTCTAGTGATATACGTTATCAGGAAGGATGCTGATTACCCCTCCCGAACATTATTCTCTTGCAAGAACCTGGGAGTACCTTAGCCTGACTATCACCCAGACCGCAAGATTTGACTTCAAAAGTATGCTACGGCATTTATGGGAAGGAAATTCTCAGACGGCAATCAAAATTGCATGCGAAATGCCCAGAAGATTTTTGAGATTAGGAATAGAATGAACGATTCGAATGCTAGGGCACTTGTATATGCACAGCAAAATTTGACAACGGTTTGTAAAAAACAAAAAAATTTAACAAACGCTCATAAAGTCTCGTATCATCTGCTCTACACGTAGCAATGCTTACTCACGTTTAGCTGCTTATATGCTTTTGTTGAGGATTCGCTTCTGAGACGAATCACATCCACCATGTTGATGTCGATATCATTAGATTTGACATTAACACTGGGATTGAAGCGTTGCCTTCCTGATTGGCGCAAATGTAGCGAAGTAAAAAGCGAGCAACAAATTTGTGTCCTTCCAAGTTTTTGTAAGCAAAAGATAGTATTATTTTATGAAACATTTTTGACAAGCCCTTCATAGTCGTAGACTGAGGGTAATAGGTACTTGACATTGATTTTGCTTCATCTGTGTAAGCACTATCTGATCCTACCACCGTCGACTTTCTCTAGTCCATAGTTGGTGTGTAATTCGCGTCGCCGTATGAAGATGAAACAAAATTTGACAAGGACAACTATCGAAAATGCAGAGCAAAGCTCGTGACAAGCCACCCCAAAATCCTGCTATATCAAGAATAAAATCATTCACGTTAGTGTTAGAGGATTGGTCAACAGCGATGTAGTACCATTTTCCAACAGTGTCAGCAGACAAAGGGATGAAATGAATAGAGTGAGTGGAGAAAGTCTGCACATTATTGAGGCCTTTCTCATATGTTTTCTCTAGTTACTCGCATCTTTACGGGAAGTATGAGTGATGCAATTATGCTATAGATCACCGAAGCGAGATAGACAATTGATGCCGCAAAAAAATCCAATGGAGATTCGATCTAGAAGGAAAAGCATATGTTTTTCGGAAAGTGAACCATAGTGCAAAGGAGTTTCACCGAATGTTCTATTCTCATACTCTATCAAAATATGCATCTGAGCAAGAACATACATAGCTCACATCGCGAAGGAAAAGGCCAGAGATAATCATAAGCTGTTAGGAAAGCCAAAGCAAGAGAAATGGTCAAGTGAGAAGGTGCATGCACGTATTTACTAAGTAAACTGTGCTGCGACTACGAATGATTTTGGGAAAGAATGGTTTGAATTCCAATATGCAAAAGTTCGGCTACCTCCAACGGCAACACTTGTGATGAAATCAAAGAAATTGATGAGGATTGTCTGACAAAATCTGAAAACCCTCTTTTCTCCAACCTCGGTATTACCAGAAATCGAGTATTTTCTTTTTTTGTTAAGCCTTTAGCATGTGGTTGTTGAAAATTCTATTCGGCCAACGTTTCGATGCGTTTCGTCCTTTTCAGAGCCGATGATCCGACTCAGTCGTCAACTGTCGTTCGACCTCGTTGTCCTCTTTGTAGATTACCGCCGAATTGACTATTGAATTGATCAACAAGAATATAGAACTATATGTTGTGAAAAAGCACTGAACCATCTATGTCTTCACGTTAATCATCATCTGGTTTCTCAGAACGGCTATCAGAACTGATAAATTTCTAAAGATTTCATCAACAATTTTGATGACTATGCACATATTTCCTTCTCCCTCCCCCCAGTTACATGAGGAGCTACTATTTTTTGTGTCCAGTGACTCAAATAACTAAGGTGACGCTTGACATTGCTTTTAAATTTCCAATATGTAATCGGACGATCCTGTTGTTGTACTCTCCTATTTTTTCGCTCACATCTGGAGCTGACTCATCGAGTTCCCGACGGCAAATCTTGAAAAGTTACTCATGGCAGAATTTTTTTTTAACGGGGCAAAAATACATCGGTTGTCCGTGAAATCCGTGTCTGCATAGAAATTGAATAATGAGATAAAGAAAGACGATGATCAAAATCCATATATGAAATCATAAAAGGATATTGCAGTCTCATGACAATCATTCATATAAAAATTTAAGGTTCTTAAGCTTTTATATCGATCATCAATTGATAAGTTCAAACGTTCAATCACATAACAAACTCGTTCAACGTCTCTTGTACAAGATTGTATAAGATATGTTCGCTGCTGCAGAGTTTAACATATTGTAGATTAGTTGAAATCTAACTTCATAAAAACTGTATGATTTTACGTATGAATGATGAAAGTGAGCTATTGTGTATGTGTCAAAATGAAGTTGTATTTAGCTTATAAATTTCTGATTGAATAGCCAAAAAAACTATTATTGCTTGTAGAAAATTTCTTTAGTAAAAAAAAGCGCTCATGTGTCTTGAACTTCCATTAGGTTTCAACGAAAAAACCACGCCCTCGCAAAAAAGTACACTATTTCAAGCTCTTACACAACCTTTGTTCCTGTTCCTTTATCTAATAATCTTTACTCATTCGATTGTTTGATAGGTGAAGATTGAATACTAATTTAGTTTCTTCTAGTTCTACAAAGATATGCATGGTACGTTCTAATAATGGAAAAAAAAATTACGTTTTGCATTCAGAGTAGCTAGCATCGACGCAGTGTGCAGCACAAATTTGTCGAACTATTCATTGACCTGTGTTTTTGATGGTGACTTTTTCGTATTGTATGAAATGAGAGCATACCAGAACTGATAGATTCATGTCACAAATTTTTGATTTCAAAAGTGCAAAATGATAGCGCAATTAGTTTATTCACGATTCAATCATTCCATAGAACTGAATGAAGAAGAAAATTTTCTTGACATAGAAAATGAAAGATAAATTGATTCGACTATGAGCAGTTACAAATAGATTGGTATGTGAATGCTGAATAACAGTTCAAAACATTACCTCAGTGAGCAATTGTTATCTGCCTCAAAACGCGATGTTGTTCCTACTACCAACACCTCTATTAGATGTTTCTTATATAATGCTCTGTCATTTATTGATGCTAAATTTCTCCTTAAACGGAGATAAAAATGGCTAGAATAATCAGAAAACCTCCACAGTGCCACTGGAGCACGTCCGTCAACCGGACGACCTCGCTAGCTGCTAAGCAAAACATCAACGCGGCTGTCAAAGTGCAGTGATTTATCTCCAGAGACGAGCAAAAAAAAAGCGAGAGGCTTCTTGAGCGCTTAAGAGCATTGATAATGTAGTGAAAAGAATAAAACATAACCAACTTCGTGCCTACGTTATCAACTCAACGGTTGAATCTCTGACTTAACATATACATCAGAAGCGTGTGTCGCCACGTGGGCAGGAAGAGAGAGCATCTGGAGTGTCTAAAAGAGGTGTAGGAAGGTCGATGCCAGATGCTAGCAGAATCCCTGTTCACGGTGGATAAACGATCTGAATGTTGGCCACGTATGCGATCAAAAGTGAGAAACGCCATTCTATTACTCTCAAGCTATCAAGGATTTGATGGGTCAAACACGAAACGAGTTCCAACGGCAACCGAAAGAACGAAAGCCGTCACCGGTTGGAAATCTAAGTATGTCAGATGCACAAAAAAAACCCCTATCCGTGCTTTGATTTCTTCGTGACAAACTCCTTCAAGTTTGCTAACTGATCTACATATACCATCACTGTCTCAATGGCTGTTCCATAACACTGGGAGACATTGTGTATAGAGACTCCACTTTCGTGAAGGAGAAATCTAGAGCGCGAGGCACAGGGTTGACGAGGTGTAGTCCCAGTTGTTTCTCTTGAGTGTGACGTTTCGATACGAAAAAGTCCTTAAGTCAGCTTCTCCCTTTTGTTCAGCTTTGAATGCTGGCCCGTTTATGTTGCCAGATTGCCGCTCGAGGCACACAAAACTTGAGCCTTTTCGACAGATTTTCATAGCGCGAAAGACACCTTTCAGAAGCGGCTTGCTGTCAAGACTTTTACTGTTCACTTTTTCGGTCAATTATCAGTAAAGATGAAATAGGACGATCAAGATGACAGCACCTGTTGTCGTATAGATATTCTCTTTCGTGCAACAACATGGTAGTGATGGATTTACTCGTGCGTTGATTCTTTGCATGAGAAACGGTGTGTGTTCTGTGAAGGGAGAAAGTCATTCCGTTCAGTATCGTCGCTCTATATCCTGTAGTAACATAGCTTAGAATGAATAGTTCACCGTTCTGACCAATGACGCGCTGCGTTGAACTTTCGGAAGAAGAAAAATTAGTGGTCGATAGATTTATCGTGACCCTGACATGTTATGGATGCAAAGAAAAATAAATGAAGGTCAAACCCATAGATGTCATCGACAAAAAATGCTTTGTTGTCTACCATTTTAGCAGTAGTAAGATGTTATGACTATGTATCCAATAATGTTATGCAATGTTGATAACTTCAAAGCTTGAGCGAGAGTTGAACCCAGGTCTACCTACGTTTTCCGCCTAGTTTGTGTGTAACCACTGCACAACTGCAACTCCTGTTGTCGTTTCACTATGTCTGCAATGCAGAATCTATACGTATCACAAAAATAATGAGACCAGAACAGGAGCCTTCATAAATCAATGGCTAGCACTCATTTCGAAAAAGGGTGAGGCGCAGGTTCATTTTCCAACAGGGGCTTAAATTTTTGCATGTTGTTGAACATTGTTGAACACATGGAGTTTTCCTAAATGAGGTATCCTGAAGACGCAGAGATGGAGAGTTCGTCTCGGCATGAGAGCTGCCTTGAGCCAGGTAGTCATTTAGTCTTGAATATTTTATTCGATTGAAAATACTTGACTGGAATATTGCAAAATTTTCAAGTTCCCACGTCAGTCTCAGGTTGTTACCTACTACGAACTAAATGATAAATGAGCCAGTCCTTTTCCTCGTTGATGTTGTTGGCTAGTGTCACAACTGCTACAAGATACAGTGCTGACAAAAAACAGATCATATGGGATGAAGCAATCTATTAACACCTGTTCTGTATAAAAGAACACCTCCGACTGGAGTTTTCCGTTAGTGTGGCGCCCTCATCACAGGACTTGATTCAGTTACCACTATGACAACCCACATCTCGACAACGAGCGGTTATGTATCATCAAGCTGGATCGTTGTGGCATTGATGAAGGCGAATGCGCCAAAACGATAAACGATAGAAGTTTTCACACACATCTTGTGTCAACTCAGTCATATACATAGCTTTCGTCAATGGCCTTCGCTGATCTAAGATACGTTGAAGCACCTGATAACTTTTCCGTACATGGCTTTATTCATAGCTCACTCCAAGTTCGACCATTCGATAAGTGAGTCAAGAAACTGTTATTGTGGTAACATAGATTTCGCCAGCATGTTCTTTTACTTTTATAAGTTCATTCCCAAGCTTTATTTGCCTAAAATTCAAGACTGATAATCCATTCCTTCACTTGTTGAGCAAAACACGAGTTTTCTAATGCTTTTCGCTTGAAATAAGCCGCCCTCCAAGTGGTTTGGTCTTTTCAGAGCCTAGAATGATCAAATTGACCAAAGGCTAATCAATGAAATGCTTTCGCGATAAGCGCAAAGGTTGCATTCAATTGCAATGAAGAAAAAGCAACTATTTCACTTAGCAACCGCTTTCCTGGCCTTTCACTGATTATTCTACGCGAAAAACCGACTGCACAGCGTTCCTATGGATCTCCAGTGCACCTCCTCACAACAATATTAGACCATGATAGACTGTGTAAGATCACGCCTTTCAATGAGACATTCCTCCATAAGGCTCGTTTTTGGATCAAAATTGTTACTATACTTCAAGAGTTTTGTGGGTGAGTGCACGCTTAAAATTTTACAGTGAATAGGTTTCAAAAGCTGTTAACTTGGAGTTGGCTTTAAAATATTACAGTGCTAAGCACATGAACAATACTGTGCTGCAGGTCTTGCAGCACATCATCATATGCGATATGATTCGTGAACAATAATCATATTCACAAACATTCTTTATGTCTCTTCAATATTGAAACACTGTATGTTACTTCATTTTGAACTTTTTCGGAGTTTTTAGTAACCAATCGAAAAATCAAATCTCGACAATTCTACTAGTATACTTGGCTTTTATAGCAGATGGTATTACGCGTGTGACAGCCAAAAGAAAATTAAATTCGGAAAAAATGAATAACTTCATCTATCCTCCCTTCACTTCGATCCACTGTGATAAACGTATTTTTTTGGTCGTTTTCAATGTTTAAATAATCAAGCGATAGGTTAAATTGGAAAAATTTGAATGTAGCATTTCAGTTCAGGAAAAGCTTTGTTATTGCACTGAAAGAGCAAAATTAATAATTTGTTTCCTTATTTAAAATTCTCGCCGACGAAGGCCTTTATCGTATAGGTTGAAAAACCAAACAGTAGATCAAGTTCCAAAAATTTCAATATTTTGATCTTTTTACATGGACTTCTTGTGCCTCATAAGAATCAAAAGAAATTTGGGTTTTGCTCTCAATGCTTTTGTGTCAGTTTTGCGAAGCCCAATCTTCTTCTGGCTGCTACAGCGTGATACAAAGTCCGATATTCAAAATCAAATAATCCATTGGAGTTCCTACAATCTTATCTATTGATTGGACACTGAAACTCTAAAGGGGAAGCTTTGGTCAGCGAGAAATCTTCAAATGAGGAGCAAAAATTTGTTTTTTCTCTTTTCAGCTCAATTGAAGGCCTTTCCGAAGACGAAATACGCCACCAAAATTCTTATGATCTGAACCTTTGAATGGCTACTTAAACATCAAAAAGGACCAAAAAATGTGCTTTTTCCAAGCCATCGAAGTGAGGAGCGGATAACAGAAGTGATCCTGTTTTTGCGAAACCCAATCCTGTTATTTCCGTTACAGGGTATGCGTGGTACATCTCAAAAAACCAAATAGAATGTTGGACTTCATAATAGTTGATCTATCGAATTTTTATAAAACACCAAAGGAAAAGTTTTGATCAGCGAGGAATCTTCGAATGAGGAACACACTACAATTTTTGCTGTTTCAGCGCAGTAACAGGGCCTTCTTGAAGATAAAATACACAGTTCAAATTCGTTTGAATTAGGCAATGGAATGATTACTTAACCGTCAAAAATCAGTGCAAAATTTGAATGCCGACGAAAATAACCAGCACAAATTCATCCAAAGTGATGCTATCAGTAATAAAGAAATTTTCCCTTTGAGCCTCTACTGAGTGATAGAAGGACCTGCAGCGGCAACCGTAATCGATTCCGCAAAATCAGCATGAACATCGCATCCTATTGATCGATACAAATGCATGTTTTCATTGGCCTCCTCTTGGAACAAATTGCCAGTTGCCTTCATCTCACAAGAGCTGTCAGTTGTAATCGTTTCTTAAGTTTACATACATGAAATTCGATTCTAAATTAATCAATTTTAATCAAATTTCATTTTGTAGATTTGACTCCGCTTCTCTGTCTTTACTCTTTTTTCTGACCTCGGTTTATCAATCACCGCAGCGTCATTATCGTAATTCGCATCTTACTGCAAATTAAAGAAATACTACTGATGCGATAGCCTTATCTAGAATTATAAGTGTGGCACAGTTTTCTTATTGTTTTGTAATGAATATCGACTAGAAATCTTGACTCCGAATCCTTCCTTACTGAATAGAGTTCAGGAAAACACAAAGAAACTTTTCATCTCCTAGTTGGGAAAAAACAGCAATTAGTGGCCTTTGACTTTATCACAGATTGTCTAGCCTAGATACTTAGAGTGTCATATACAATTACAATGATATTCTTAGAATGAATAATCTAGCATCATACAGAACATCGTTGCTAAAATACCAAAGCATCGCGCTACCTTGTTGGATCCACTATAATGTAGTATGAGCGACCAACAGAAACAAAGTCATACATTATAAAGACTTACGGTGAGCACAAATTAATTAGCACATGATGTTAGAGCTAATGTTCGGGTTATACACGAACAGTAGCAGAAAGATCTCTGTAGTCTTTCTTATAATTATGACATTAAAAACACAATGACGACCATTCGAGCCACCTGCGCCCTAAAGGCTTGCGCGTTTGTCAAAAATGGGACCACTTTGGCTATTTTTTATATGGGAAGTGTTTTGTACACCAAGGATTGCTTTCCTCATACCTAATGCCGATGGTATCATCTTGGACAACAAGGAACCTTACGAGATTTTTAACCAAAGCCAGAAATAACGCCACTCTGAAAGACTCGTTGTTGCTGGTGGTATGTGAAGTTCTCCTGTAGATTTCAACAAATTTGTTAAATGACAGTTCAACTGGAACTGAAGAGAAAGTGCAAAGCATATAGCTTGTCAAGTACTCATGTTTTCGACAACTTCCCGAAGTACATGGTCGCCAAAAAATGTTGGCAGATAAGAAGATGCTAAAAAGTACGTGCTACTGTTGTTGGGTGAAAATGGACCTTTAACTATCAACTTTATCAGCTCGTATGCCAATGGAGGTTTAGTTGCATTTTCTTCATATAGTTTAGAGAATGGGTGAGGGAAGTGCTGAATCCGGTGAAGAAAACAAAATATGCTTCAAATGGTATATATTACCAGGTTGTTTGAACATCACACTTACACACTATTAGGCCGCCCTGACATTTTCTTCTCACTCTGCGGATCTCAGCACTTCTACCCTTCAGGTCATTTTTTTCATCTTCTTCTTGAACGTCGCAGAATTCTGGTTGAGCGACTCTCCCTGCAGTCTCGCTTACAATCTGGCTGTGGCCTTCCACAAGGTGTTGTTGTTGACTGTCGGAGAGGATTAAGGGGTGGGGCTCGGCCTACTCGCGCCGCGATGAGAATCACAGCCACTGGGTGTCGGCGCCTTTATTGAAACTGAAAAACCATGTCATGATATTTGTGTACATTAGCGCAAATCTAAGCCTATTCATTTTTTTCTTTCATTCTACACTACCTATTCTCACAACTAATCGTACTGACCCCATTACTTCTCCACTAGATTCGTTTATTTGCAATAAAAGCCTTAAAGGTTTATAAATAATTCAATTTTTTTTATCTAACCGTTTTTGGGGGTGTTATGATGATTTAGATATACCCGGTGATGTAGAGTGATGTTCAAAACTTTTGCGTCAGGCGGAAGTCGAACTCACATTTTACTCTATCCGATAGTGCAAGTCATAGTCTGTTGCACTTCACATTTCGTTGCTGACGGATAGATGCGTTGTAGCCAGAAAAAAGAACGGCAAAGACGAGCGCTAGTAGGGCAAAGGAATAGAGCGCGCTCTCCCGTATAGAGTAAGATGTGGGGTCGAGTTGTGCCTGACGCAAAACTTTTGTACGTCACTCCACATCACTGGGTTGCTGAATATTTTGAGCGTCATTTCGCTTGCTGTTTCTATATTCCATAGCCTTGATGAATGTCGTAGGATACTGGTCAATTCTGATCTCCCTACAATCTTAATTATGGCCGTGCTATGGCGCGCTCAAATGAATGCTGAGGAGTATGTGGGAAGTGGGTCGAATAAGCACTGTACTCCCAGACTTCTCGATAACTCGGTTTCCACCCACTTGCCCTTTAACTTCTCTTCACCTAATTTAGTAGGCTTTGATATTTGTTAAGAAAACATCTCAAATGTCGTTAGCCGCTAACTAATTAACTTCATCAAGCATAGTCTAAGGTGACTGGATGCACATTTGCCTATTTCACTCGTAGTAGCCTACCGACAAACCAAGTTAGTGCTGCTATCCTCCTAAACATGTCTGGCACCGATTCGCCGACTATGGTGATATGGATGATTGGTAAGTCTTGGTTGCCGGTTGAATGATCGACCACATGTTACTGTAGGCCCACTCTAACCTTTGCGCTCTGCAGCTTCTATACCTACGCGAGAATTGTGCCACTAGTCTCAGAATCCTCATTGATTTATTATGGCCGACAGGCATGTGGTAATAATACAAAGCTAATTTTCCAAAATCAACATCATTTCACTTCTATAATTTACCTACGTTTCAATCGTACTGTTGAGCTCGGTTCCCAGGATAAGCACTCTAGGCGTCAAATAGTGATTTGCTTATAGAATGGCACCACTGAACAATATAACAAGTCATCTTTTTTGAAAAGAAAATTGCAAACTTTTGTGTTCATGCACACAAATGTTAGAGAAAGATAGGAAACAAGTTTTCATATCAATTTTCCGTGCAACTGTCTAACATCACATTACAGCGTAGCAGACATTTCAAATAAAGATTTGTGCCTAGAAACAGTTCTTATAGTTCTAAGACCTGGCGAACAATCCTACTAAACTGTAAAGTGCTTTCGAAAAAGTCGTCACTGAGGTTAGCACTCATCAGCTGTATACAACGTCTTTCATAAAGAGCTATGATGTAAAAGAAAATGTAGTCTAGTAAGACTAATCACACGAGTCGCATGCTGTAAAGATAAATTGGACGACATGGAAGTAGTCGTTCACACTCGATCTGATCGAAAAGTCAAGGAAAGACTATCCAGTTAAGCTACTTTGAACAGCACTTCTCTAAGAAAAAATCAGTATAGCGGTGAAATGAAAGGATGATGAGAGACCTATCTTTTGAAAAACACTTTTTTTCTTTGCCTTGTAGATTTGATTTTTCTACTTCTCTGAGGCGAAATGTAGCAGGAGTTGTGAAACCACTGTAGGAATTGTAAAACCACGAGGGCATTTTTTGTAAAGCTAGTTAGAGAAAAGTTTGGCCACAATACAATATATAACTTTGAAAACGAGAAGAAAAGCTTAGAAAACTAATCTTTATTTAAAGCTTCACGAGGTTGGTATCTTTTCCCAATCGATTGTTCTTCTTTCCGGTCGATGGGTTTTCGCGATTGCTTGTGGCTGACGTTTCGGCAAATACGCCTTCTTCAGAGCCTGAACGTATTATTCGTTGCAGCTTTATTTATATGACTATACAATAAGGAAAGAGAAAAAAAATTATTTGAAAATCTAAGGTATTGTAAGCGACAATCGATTCAGGGAAAACCACTCACCTAACCATCTAATCCAGGGACTACCTATGTTGTTAGCGCCAGGGTGACGTATGAACCCGCCCCCATGTCACTAGGTCAAATTATGTATAGGTGTCAGCTGGAGACCCATGCTAGAAAATCAATCTGAGATAAGGTGCCATATGGTTGGTTATGTTGAGGCACTCTCCCTTTTTGTTCATTTGCGGGTTTTTGGAATTTATCCAAAAAGCTTCAAGGGTCTTTCGCGCCGATGTCTTTGGTTCGTGCCCTAGGATTTTGACTACTACCTCGAAGTCATCATCGTTGTGTCTTTGAATCCTGTGTGTACCTAGAGGTTTACGTGGGTCTTTATTTGCTTTTCCATCTAGGTGCTCTTTGATGCGGATGTGAAGTGGTCTGCCTGTTTCGCCAATATATTCATCACCACATGTCTTACAAGAGATTAGGTATATTGTACCTACGCTCATGCAATCGCCGTCTCTACCGTTGGGACAAATAACGCAGTCCTTTGTATTACATAGACGGTCATACAAGCGGTTTCGAACTAATTGACGACGCAGTGTTTTAGGCGGAATTTCTACAATTCCTACAGAATCTTCTAGACCACTGTTTTTCAGACACTTTCTAATAGCGGTACTGACTTCGTCTGTTATGAAAGGTAGTTTAAGAGGTACCTTATTGTTTAGGTGTGGCGCCCTGTCGTTCCCATTGCGAGGCATTTCGCTCCTTTTGGGCCTAACGTTAGTTTTTCTTTTTCTTTGTGTCCATTAGAAATGGCTATTTTTCGCGCTAAGTCTAGTGATTCCCTTCTTTCATCGTCTCCCGTACAAACACTTACAGCTGTTCGATACATATTTCGGATAAGTGCCTTTTTAGTATGTGAGTGATGGGAAGAAAGGTAATGTATCAAGATGTTTTTGTTACTAGGCTTGCGGTACCATTTTGTGCTATAGCCACTTTCATTAAGTTGAACTTGAACGTTCAAGAAGGGAAGCCAGCTCTCTGAATTTTGTTGTTCTCGCGTCAACTTAATAAACTCTGACTGTCCGTTCAGGATTTCGAAATACTCATCCATCTCCTCTTGTGTAGAGCAGATGATGAAACAGTCGTCTATATAGCGACAGTAGAGTATTGGCCGCCGATGGAGAACTGGAGCTTCCACTTTTGACATGAAAGCGATGGCTAAGCTGGGTGCTAGTCTTTGCCCCATTGCCAACCCTCTGATTTGCGCGAAATATTTTCCCGACCACCTAAATATCGAACAGCTTAGACATGACCTAGAGAGTGTGATAAGCTGTTGGACCGACAAGCCAAACATATCTACGTTTTCTATGTTCTCTATCAGTAATTCATGAGTGGCTTGTATTGCGACGTCATTTGAGACGTTTGTATAGAGCGCTGTAACATCAAACGACTCCATTACATACGTATGATTTGGACGCGCATTTTTAAGGTGCTCTAGGAATATATTGGTGTTGGGGAGATGGGTTGGTATGAACTTCAGTAATTGCGACAAAATGAGGCCAAGAAACCAAGTTATCCTATCCGTCGGCCCGCCTACACAGCTAATGATTGGTCTAACTTTGAACGTAGATGGATCGGTAGACCCGAAATCATTAGCAGAAATTTTATGTGTTTTAATGAGTGTGTATAGGACGGGCAAGTTGGTGATTCAATTTTTAGTTGACGGATAAGAGATTGTTGTAAACCCGCAGCTTTTGCCGTCCGGACCCATTCTTCATTCAATTTTCGGCATTGTGATTTATATTCCTTTTCAGAGAAAGGTCGATAGAGAGAAGCATCTTGGAGATGTTTCTCCGTATAACAACATCCAACTGACGAGGAATAACTACAAACTCTCCCACCTTTATCTCTAATAGATAACCGGACTCTTTTTGAGTTTGATCAGCTCTCGGACTTCTTTGATACCATGCTTTTGTTTTTTGGTTAGGTTGGAGCTGACCTTGCTTCGTCGGTAGCGATTAAGTATGTGGAACAGTTCGTCTGAAAATGTACGGAAGATTGAGTCAATTTTGCTATCAGGCTGTTGTTGTTTGAAGAACGTTCGTGGGAAAGGAGGTGGTGGTAATGTTGCCTCTCCACGTTGTGCTAGACTTAACCTTTCTTGTTTCGCTTTATAACGGAGTTGATCTAGGACCTCGTGCAAATTACAAACGATAGCGCACAACGATGTTTTGGAAAGGGATTGAGCAGGTGAAAAACTTGGCCCTAATTCCAATAGTGATTGCGCACTATCCGTGAGGTTTATGCCTCCTAATGTGGTAACTCTGGAGGGTTTTAGCGCGTTTTTTACCTCAGATTCTCCTTCGAACTTGCCAGGATCGGGGTTTCTTTTACTTTTTGAGCCTGAATTTTGAACTAGGACTTTGCTCCCGTATTAGATTTTCAAAAATACCAACCTCGTGAAGCTTTAAATAAAGATTAGTTTTCTAAGCTTTTCTTCTCATTTTCAAAGTTTTATATTATTAACATGCCGAGGTTTCAAGAAAGTCGGTCTTTCGAGTTGATACAATATATAGTCTAAAGTATAGAGTAATTCCATATTTACTTTTCCATATTCCACAATTCCATAGAATGCCGATGCAAAAATTTATTTTCAATGAGACAAAAAAGTTCAAAAATAGTGCTGTCAACATAGTAGACCTTATTCGAGGACAGTATCAGAATTCGAGCTGCTCTCTTTGCCGCTACTTATTCCCGAAGTTCTTGGAGGTGTGTTGGAGCTGTTCGTGCTTTTCCGTTCCCAACAACTCGCACTCGAGCTCCTGCGAGCGTTTGTAGTCATCGAATGCTTCCTTGTACCACGATTCCTAGAACGTTATAAACACTTGTTCACTGAGTCTTCAAAAGCATTTGGACTTGAACAGCAGACTGAAAAACGTGGTCGTATTGATCAATGGACTCACTTCGTCGGGAAGATTATCTAGTTTGAATATTTCCTCACCACGTTCGAACACGTGAAGCAAATTCAGATGTTCATCCCACTGAAAGAAAAAGCCATTTCAAGGACTACTGGAAAAATGTGGTCTTTCTCAATTTATACGTTCCACACAACAGTCATGCTATGCAGGACGACAAGCAGACACAAACCAGTTCAGCACATAAACAATAAAGCAGATACATGTAGCACGCATTGAAAGAAGCTGTATTACAAACGTTGTTGTCAGTTCAATCGCACGCCCTGGGCTCATCAAGCCTCGCATCCTTTCCAGGCCCACAAATAGAAACTTGCTTGGGAGAATGGTCGTACCGACTTGAAAGATCGATAGGCTTACACACATCTGTGGGTAGTAGTCTTAGCAAGAAGAAAAGAACAACTTATGCTATCTGGCATAAAGTGAAAGGTATAAACAATGGGACACGAAATATTTGTTGTAGTAAAGCCAGTCTGCCTTCCGAGTACGAAGAGAAAAAACGTGGTAAGCCTTTATCATAGAACTTCGTCCAAAATGCAATCTACAAACTTTAGAACAGAAGCTTTATAAACTACATAGAGCTTTGCTGTTTTCCCACGTACCACAAGCTTCCGTTCCAATAGCGTAACTAAAACAGTGGCCGCTTCTTTTCCTCTAAGAATTTGAGATGCAGTAATAATGAGTGTTCAGCGAATCTTTCGCTGGAAACTGAGATCAGCATTCAACGACATTCGCAGAGCAAAATGGCAGTCGTCAAAGAGCTACCGAGTAAAAGTGCGAAATGTTTGAAGACAGATGTGGTTGACGGAAGCCGAAAAGTAATTCTAAAGCGGCGCTATAATTGCTTCTTAAATATCGCTGCCCATGCCAATTCTCCTTGAAGGAAAATTTTTCTTACAAAGCAAAAAGTGTGGCTTGAACGTGTGAACGTGCAGTTTGCAACATTGAGAATTCTAGTAAGATATGAAAGAATATGTAGAGAGGAATAAATATTGAAATATGAGGCGAAACAATCAGAACATTCACATTTCCATCATATTCCTGTGCTTCAGCAGATCTGCAACAGTATAAATCTCACTTTAAAGTGCATTCAAACCCTCGTAATTTCTTATTTCTCCGTTTACACTGCATTTGAAAATTCAGCTTGCCATAATATCATGGCAGCCTCTAGCAACAGAGACTAATATACAGCCAAATTATTAGAAAACTTTGGAATTCATGTGGAATATTACAAGGTTTCGGAAGTAGTTTGGAGCCCTACTTCTCATTCAGCTGACAATGTCACATAAGAGACCCAACAGGGTTCAAAGTTCATCAAGTATCAACTCTTTAGGAACGGTAGTTGATCGATCCAGGCAACGCAACTCGCAAGAGGCGCGGTTTTTCCTCTTTCAGTAGAGGTTGTTCCACATTTTAGAAAGCAAAACTCAGATATCTCTGTGCTACTCTGATAATTGATAATTTTTCTTTTCGTGGTCATATGTTTTCCGTGCATATGTATCTTTTCTGTACGTTGAAAGCTTTGCGCGTGAAACGTAATCCGATCGCTCTTATGCAGTTTGGTGATAATCTTTCAAAAAAACCAGCTACAGCCAAAATTCCGGGATTTTGGTTATCGAATGATTAGTAAGAGCTCGACGAAAAGGAACGTAAAACATTATTTTATATTCCGTGCATGACGTAATATTAGGTGCACAAATACGACTCTGTCTTTCGATTATTTTCTGCTGTAATAATAATAAAGATACATGCAAATTCTCTTTTGTTTAGAAGTGCTGCAATAACAACTCATATGGTCAGTAACACTCCTATGAAAAATCCTTGTAAAGCCGTGCAGAGCTCAGGTACAAAATCATTATATATCCATGCTTTCAGACAAAAAGTTTTGCGTGATGGTTTGGTACTTCTACGGCGACAGCAATCAATGAAACTCTACCTTTTCATTAGACAAAAACTTTTTATAGAAGTGTTAGCGATCAATCGAAAGCTTAAATCTCTGGCCACAGCAATACGTTGTTTTGTATACGTTCTTACACAAAAATCCTATCCTTTTGCAAGTGCATACTTCTCGCCGTACAGAGCTCTTTTTCTGGACTGTTAGTAGCATTTGATAGTGCAACGTTTGCTGATTCGAACGCTGTGCGTATATCCTGAAAAGACAGTTTCTGTGCAACGCAGCAGAGAAAATAAGATCATACCTTTGTTTTGAGTGTTTTATTAAAACCACGCTCAAATTTTCAGTGGATACTTTCACTATTATTTGAGCCAACATGTCACGTGGTCTGGTAGGGGCTCTTGTAAAGCCCGATACACGTGTTTCGTCCTTACAGACTCGTCCGTCGGGCAAAACTCGTCGTCTTTCGATGTTTTTATTAGTCAGTTCTCTTGAGAGCCTGCCTCCTTGCAGAGAGATATCAAAGACGAACGTTTACACTCTATATCAAGTAAATTCTCACCTAATACGGTCGTCTTTGATATCTTTCTGCAGGGAGAGCAGGCTTCCGAGAGAACTGACTAATGAAAAGATCGAAAGAGACGGGCTCTGCCCGACTGACGAGTCTGTAAGGACGAAACACGTGTACAGGGCTGCATAAGAGCCCTTACCAGACCACACGACATGTTAGCACAAATAATAAAGGGAGGAAAATAAGATTGATTCACATACGCGAGCAAGGTAGTTTTTGGTTAATTCAGAGACCTCGCGTAAGGTGGGCAGACGCAGTGATCAATCGATTTTCTAACTCATGAAAGTGTAAAGAGAGTTTCGCATTATCTGAATAGCTTCGGGTCACGGTTCGAAGCCAGTGCGACGGTCTGCTCTCCTGAATTCCACCAAAGTCACAATAATGATGACTGACTTATCCATAATCATGATAGAATAAGTAATCAATCGGTATGACTTTTGCGGACCTTGGGATGTCTGCCTACCCCTCTCTCCGCTCCCTCCAATCGGGTCTGTTGTTTTTGTTTTCACTGCAATATGCTCGAATCACGGGCAAACCAATAAACATCATGTCTCATACAATAATACCGTAACACAAGAAAACAATCTCTATGATTAAGGCATCACCACTTATTCAACAATCTGCAATTCATAATAATAGTTTCTAACAAATCTGCAACTTATGACGGGATATTATATTCACATATAAAATAACATAGGAAAGCAAAAACAATAATGCAATTCAGACAATACGTTAATGCAATCAGTGCAATACAGACACAATGACTGCTTATGACTATCTGCTTCTTGTCTTGTCTTCTGAAGGAAATTGTCTTTTAGGTAACTGACGTAAGTCTTATCTCTAAACTTGCTAAATTTGATTATTTTTTTTGTTGGTGCGCTACAATCCATGAGCGTTTAGCAGCATTATGCTATAGGCCAAAGTAAAGAGGATGCGCACGTACTTGAAGAAGAGGATCTCATATTAAATATAGAAATAGCAAAATGTGCGTATCATCTCTTAGTCTTCTCAAAAATGAAGAATAGACATCCATTTAGTCTACGAAATTCCAAAAACCTTCTTTTTTGTTGTACCTTTCGAAAATCGAAACGTTTTAGTGTCCAAATTTACGTCGAAGGTATGCTGTTAAAAACATCTGCACCTCACTTTGTCAAGCCGTCCATGTTCCAACACGCCATTCCAATTTGCGCGCCTCTCCAACAGCCCTCACGCTCCCTTGCAAAAATTCCTTTAGCATACCTTTCCGCCTCTTCTTGCAGGCTCCACTCAGGTAAGTATTTTTTTGCAACAGTATTTCCACTGAGGAAACACTGGTGCATCAGTTTTCGGCGTAAAGGTGCTTTCCTCGATCTAGCAGGCACCCCATCAAATCCAACACCCCACGTTCCAATAAAGACTCATTTGATTCGGGAGTTGTATCTGTACCTATGTAGACCAATGTCTTAAACGTATATCCTTCTTCATCACGGACCTCAATAAGCTTTATTCAGAATCTGTTCCATTTACAAGAAGCTTACTGGCAAAACATCCTTCCTCTGAGTGGCGCCGTCGACACGTCGATGCTCACGTCTCTTTCCGGCCTGTACACGGCTTTGAAGCTGGTATCATTACTCCCATCAGTTTTCGTGTGTTATACAACTTGTCCTCTGCGTTAGCTTCGTCATTGTTGGCTGCATGAAGATGGGTTATAATGTCATAATAGATGCCTCGGTAAGATATGTGACGACACTGAAACTCCCGGAAAACACATGACAGACTGTCGGAATCTAGTGCACTTCTTTTAAGCCTTTGAGATCGGTGATTTAATTTACTTACTGAGCAGACAAATGTTTTCGGTCGTCAGGAGATCGACGATTGGAATGAGGCGACGATCGGCAAAATGAGGACAATCATTCCTGGTGTCTAAAGATGTCTGTCATCTGAATGTCACAGCAGAACATTTACTGGAGCACTTGCCCAGTTCTTGCGAGAGTTTCCATGGCGTCACGTATGATGCCGAGACATCGATTCTGTAAGATTATGACCCGTCTACATGCCGCCGACAATGATGAAGCTAACGAAGAAGAAGTTGTATAAGATAAGACAGATGATTGAAGTAATATTTACCAGCTGCAAAGCAATGCACAGGCCGGGAAAAGATGCGTGCATCGACGAGTCAATGGTACCATACAGAGTAAGAACCAAGCACTTCCGACAGGCTCCTTGTAAATTGAACAGATTCGTATTAAAGTTTTTCAGTCTGTTGTGAAAGAGGTTACACGTACATGACAAAAGTACACACAGGAGCGGAAACAAATCCCAAATCCGGCGGGCCTTTATCGAAACGTGTGATGATGGACTCAATAGAAGTTCTGTTAGATCAAGGAAGACACCTTTACATCGACAGCTAGTACACCGGAGTTCCGCTAGTGGAAATACTGCTGTAGAAGTACACATACCCGACTGGAGTCTGCAAGAAAAAACGGGAAGGTATGTCTAAAGAGTTTGTGCAAGGGGAAGTGCGTAAGGGCAATTTGAGAGCTGTGCAGAATTAGAATTGCGTCATGGTACCTAGATGGTTTGACAGGAAAGAAAGGCAGATGCCTTCGACAGCCCACAGCTCCGCCGTAAATTTGGGCACTGAAGAGTTTGGGGTTGTTGAAGGCTACAACAGGAATAAGGGGTTTGTGGACTTCACGGACTAGATGTTTGCTTACTCTCCATTATTTTGAAGGACTAAAAGATGGCTGGTACATGCATTCGCTACTTTTCAGCTTTACAATCTGTAATTCATTTCTTCAAATACGTGCGTAGCTTCTTCAATTTCGTTTATAAACAAAGTACTGTTGAACATTTATAGAATACTGCGCCAACAAAGAACGAATCACATTCCACGACGACTAGCGACTTTGTCGAAAAGGTTCCATGCGAAGATCGTCGCAGACGGGAGTGCTATAAAAGGATGTCGGCTGAAAAGGCTTCTTTTATGTACAGCATCATGCTGTAGATACAAATACGAGATGTGGTCGATAGAAAACGTATTTCTAATAAATGTTAGGATTCCACACAGCTTTGTAGCCATAGCGATCTTACGTAGTTGGCTGTAATCGAGAAACATATTTCGTTAGTATTTATTGTATCTGCACTAGATTGATTGTATTACCGTATGATTCAAATTGTACTATTGTTTTTGCTAACCCATGTTATATGTATGCATAATATATCGTCATAGGTTGCAGATTGTTGGAAACTGTTGTTATAAATTGCAGTTTGCTGAATAAGTGGCGATGAATGAATTCCATAAAACTTGAGCGCTTGTCTTACGGTATTACTTTGTGTTATGGATATATGCCGCGATTAGGTGCACCAGTGATTCAAGCATATTGTAGGACAAGCATGTGGAACAGAAGTGATTGGAGGCTCTGAGACAGTCACGCCCTGGGGTCAGCGGACGTCAACCCGTTGAAGCCTATTTGAACAGAGTCGTACTTTTGACCTGGAGTTGTCTTTTCAATAGGAATAACAATTCTTAGGTGAATAGCAATCAGTGCACTAGCATAAGATCGGACGATCTTGATCGTTTGATTGCGCAACCTCCGTTTCCCGCGTGATCCCACCGCCAAATGAATGCTGATTTAGCCAAATACCACCTTACTCGCTCATGTGAATCAATGTTATTTCCCCTGTTGTGCCGCAGAGAGAAGGTCTTTCTGAGAATGAGCACAGCTCTGGAACTCGAAACTGGAACGCGAATATCGAAAATTACTAATAGTCCAAACCAAGAGCTCTGTTTAGCCAGAAATATGTATATATGATAACATTTCAAATTTTACAGCATTATAGAAAGGTCTTAGCGAAAATCGTCCACTTACTGTTCGAGCAAGAGATTCAAACTTTCGAATAATTACTAATACATGTATGAAAAGTTCTTGTACGACGAATAAGATTGGATATTTTTATACTACCTTATAACTAAAATAAACCATTGATTTGCTTTTTTTGCAATCGGAAAAAAAGCCATGAAAAGTTTACTGGTGCGCCACGAAGCACTCGTCCAACGATCAACGAAACGATAGGTGTTATAGATAATTCCATATTCTGTGGTCATGTATTTGCTTTCATTGTCGTTTCTACTTTGGCATCAAAGTGTCCGATGACGAATTCCGAAAGTGTATTACCGGTGAGGATTGCATCCTGCAAATGTCCATGGCACGCATTGGATATTTAGTCTGATAACATTTCTCGAGCCTTTTATATGGTCTCATATGGCACTAATACGGTGCAAGACCCGTCCTTTGGCATTTCAGCTCCATCGGTTGCACGGTTCTTTCGGTTCAGGCAATCCCATTCAGAAAAATATATCCCCTTCACATGAAGGATTCGACGCGCAATTAATTGAAATCAACGCATTTTACGATACAAAAATCCCCAACATTGCAGTTGGATGGAAGGGCATGACTCATTCTATCATTCATGAGCGGTCAAGTGTTGGTCACTGATTACGTTATTACGAAAATTGATGCAGTATCTGACTGATAAGAATATCCCATTCCGTTTATTGTTGCTCATCAATTCCATCACCCAACTTATATTGATTCCTCTACCGCTGCTGCTTCTATTAAAAAACTGCTCTTCAGACCGATGTAGAAACGTACCTCTGAGGAGAAGCCTTCATTGCCACATCCTCCTGAACTACTTCCATTAGTTCAGTAGCTGATGAAACCGTGGATGCTTGCTGTTTTCCTTGAGCGGAACAATTAGAGAAGGTTTCTCTCGCGTGATCCATTTTTCTAGATGAACGTAATGAGCTAAGTTTTTAAATATTAATCGACAAGTCAAAGGATTACGACAGAGACTACCTGCGAAGGCAACCGATGAGTATAGCAAAGTAAAGATTATGTTAAGAAGCAGAAGAGGAGACTGATACGAAATTCCGACCGCTTAAGAGGTAATGGTGACTGCCCACTGCGATGCGGTGTGATATTGTGCCGCCTACGCAAGCACGACACGGCTAGGCGCTCACTTGCTGATTTATCAACGGCTATGTGCTACCAAAACTATCAACCAGGAGTAATCAATATTGCTTTACAAGATTATTCAAAGTTTTAGCAACTTTCAGGAAAGTTCCATCAACTTCCTACATTTCTGCATGGTGCAACCTTCCAGTGTCTTCAAGCGGGATGATACTGCGGCAACGTCGACGTGACAGATCTCAATTGGTGCGCTTCAGACACTCACAAAAGCGTGAGCCGTTGATCGTCTCTCCGAGATAGCAAGTCCCAGTGGATTACCCGGTCCAGTCCCAAAAGGTGATGAGCATTGCGTGAACGTCCGAAGCGCAACATGTCCTTCAAGTTGGCAATGCCCGTGCGAAACATAGCGAAGAACTGCAACGCTGTTTGTCTGGATACAAATCCTTGGGCCGTTGCTTGGTTGATGTTCTGGAAGGCGGAGGTGGACTGTGTATCACGTCCCAACTCGTACTCTTGAAGCAGAAAATTGCGATAAAGGCCTAGTTGCGCGGTCGTTATGTGGCAAGTATGGATAAAATTGGTACCTGAAGAAAGCCCATAAAATTCTGTGCAAAGCGGGATTGATTTTTTGCCTGTGAGATAGCAGAAACGTGTCCAGGGTGATTTCTAAAACTTGAAATAGTATTGGTGAACAATTCTAATAAATTCTGACTGATTAATTTGGTGTTCAGTTCTCTACTGCCAAAAGTTATCAAAAGCTTTAGTCAGTTTATCGATGGTGAGCCGAATTATCAATCATGATGCGAAAAACGAGGAGCATTAAGTGAATCAGTAATGAATTGATGGACAGAAGTTATGGATTGGTGGATCGATAATTGATCGAGAGGTGAAAAGGCTATGACGAAGACTGCCGACGAGACCAGTCGGTAAATACAGCAAAGCAAAAATGATGTTTAGAGAAGTAGAAGAGGTAAAGATAGATAGCGCCCGCTGCTTGAGGTGAATGGTGGCTGCCACTGCGACGTGGGGTGGTCTTCCATGCAACCGTGACGCGGCTAGGCGCGCATTCGCTAATCTACCAACGGCTGTGCGCGACGTTGACTTGTGATTGCTAACAGCACCGCACAGGTTGAAACATGTCTGACATAAAAGATAGAGTAAGGACATCGATGATGTGAAGGAAAATCAATAACCCCCGATAAGTGTGACTGACGCTCGAAACAGTTTAAGAGTCCGAATTTTGCTCGCACCTTAGGGCTCTGATGATGTTAATTCACAGCTCATCCTCCAGTTGGAGTTCTATCAAGGTAAAAAAGAAACTTTAAAAAAATGTCATTGGAGATTAGTCTCTACCGCCTCCACTCTTTGACGGTCCGTTTTGCACGGCATTCGTGCTCCTTTAATGATCTGATCTGGTCAAATAAAATTCTCACCTTGCGTCTTCTCCTAATTCGCACGGAATCTTTTTGTTCTTTCCTTTCTATAGCAGATACATTCTGAGTTTTGTGCAGTCGGTACTTCTTTGCTGAGAGAAATCCGTGTCTGAGATCTGTGCTCTACTGTGGGTGGCAAGTTCCTCATCACCCACTATAATCTTTCTGGAGAAAGTGAATGCCTCCATCGGTTCATGTGTTATGTTAGATGACTAACGTTTCAGCAGCAACACCTTCGTCATAGTCTAGACGTATATTACAAACCATATCTGACTGCTCGGTCATTACTTCGTATGCATCAAGAATTCAATAGAAATGAAATCAACAGTCTAGTCATTCTGGAAAACCCCACCTTAATTAGTTTTATGGGAGCAGTCACCGTTTTAGTGTGACACAATTTGAAAAATGAGCCATACCCATACTAAAGAATGAATTTGAGATAAAGTGCCATATCACTTGTTATGTTCATCCGTTCTCCCCTACTACTCAATTCTGGTCTTTTGCTGTTCATCCGAAAGGCCTCAAAGGTTTTTCGTGTTGATGTTTCTGATTCTTGCCCCAGGAATCTCACTACCACTTCAATATCCGTATCGTCATCTTTTCCTACTCTGTATGACCCCAAAGCTTGCTTGTTTCGCTGTTGGCTTTCCCATCTAATTGTTCTTTGATGTGCTTCCAAAGTGGTCCTCCTGTCTCGCCAATGTATTCTTCACCACTTGTTGTGCAAGAGATCTGGTGTATTGTACTCCAACCTATACCAATCTCCTCTACCATCAGGGTATACTTTGCGATCTTACAAAGAAGTCAGTCTTACACAAACTGTCGCACAGCGATTCCGAACAAGTTCGTGACGCAAGTTATTGAAAGGAATTTCTGCGATTTTACGGAGTTTTCCAAACCACTGTTTCTTAAGCACCTTTTATAGCTGCACTTAGTTCATTCGTTATGAAAGGTACTTTCAAAAGTATCTTCCCATAGGTTTGAAATAACATCGTTCTCGTTATTAGTGTTATGGGACCTATTTCTCTTTGCTGACCTAACTTCAGTAACTATTCTTTCGTAGCCATCTGAAATGGCTATCTTACATGCCAAACCTAGTGACTCTTCTCTTATCCCATCCCCGTACAAACACTTGTAGCCGTTTGGTACATGTTTCGAACAACCGCTCTTTTCGTGTGAAGGGTGGGAAGATAGGTAGTGCATCAATACGCTTCTATTACTTGGTCTGCGATTCCGTTTTTATGTAACCACTATCAGAAAGGTGAATGTGAACGTTCAAAAATAGAAGGCAGTTTTCCCTAGGTTAATTCGTGTAAACCTAACTTGCTCTGATTGCCTATTCAAAAGGTCAAAACGGATGTCCACTTCCTCCTGTGTCAAGCAGTTGATGAGACAATCATCTGTGTTTTGAGAGTAAAGTAATGGACCACGACTGAGAACTAGAGCTTTCACTGTGGATACAAAGCAATGGCAAGGTCTGGTGTTAACCGTTGCCATATTGCCAGCCTGTAATCTGTGCAAAATATTTTTTTGAGGGGAAACTAAATGACCCCTGTAATCTATCGAGGTTCGAGATCACTCGAAAATCCAAATTTTGTTTGTTATTAGGTCAAATAGTAGCTGACCTTAAATATTCATTGTGGTGGAAGAGGAATTCAAAAACGTGTTAATGGGAGAAAAGTTGCTACCGGTCCCGCCTCTTGATGGGCCCTCTCAAACGACAATCGCGTTCATTCAATTCGAATTCTTCGTCAAATGGCATCTGCTTTATTTTCTATATCCATGAGATTGAGCTTTGCTGATGCAATGGCATGTTCCTTGCTCGAGTTGCGATGACTGTATGAATGCGAGATTTGTAGCGACTGATGAGGATGTATTGGGCTCAGATATTACCAATAGACTGAAGCATCTACTTGAGGGCTTGATCTCAGTGAGTAGCTCGCCTGCTCACTGGCTAGGAGTATTGTGTTTTTGTGCGCGAATAAAATTGGATGGTCCATTTTTTCGGCGATTTCGTTGCTGCTGTTCTTGGCAAATCTTTCATTCTTTCTGATAAAGTCCTAGAAAGATGGAAATTTTCGATATGAGTCGTTTTTTTCCAACTCATCAAATTGGGTAAATGACTTTACTTGCCCTATATTGCGAGTCCGACAGTGAAGTTAATTTCAACTGACTATCTGATGTGCACGTAATTATCTCTCGGTTAGAATTGGGCAAGAGAGTTGCTGTATTCTATGCACGATGGGCTTATTTCTTTTCCATAATGGTGGCTCTTATGCACATGATTACTATTCTGACAGGGACTTTCATGTCTTTTTTAAAGCGAGGCTTTCCTCCAAACGTCATCTTCTTTCTCACGAACATGAAGATATGGCTGCATCTCGAGTAGATTCATTGCTCATTCATCTCTGTTTCGACTTCTACAAAAGCTCGCTACTACTTTTATGGAGTTTGTACGGTTCGCAAGTCCAAACTTATGTATCCGAGTGGAATCGAATCACTTTGCCACTATACAGTAATTGTAGTGTGCGGTGTGAGCGCTGTCTTGGTCTCTATGTGACCACCAAAATTCAACGTGGTTTCTTCCTGTGTTGAAAACAATGCTCAATAAAAAGGCTGCGTAATCAGGACTGATAAAAATGACCTAGACTCATATGAATATATTTACTTTTTTCAGAATGCCGATTCAAGATTGATTATCGTTGATTAGTCGTGAACAGGCTACGAGGCACATCAGAAACTTCTGTTTTTCGCCAGAAATTTTTTTAGTCATTGCTTGAAAACTAGTAAAATACGGGTTCTCCATTTCAGCCTCGAAAGAGTGCTTGACCACTATCTCCCACTTTATAATTTAGAAAAACCAATCAATCCTGAAAAAAACTATGATCAACAAGCACCCTAGGTACTATCAGTTGCTCAAACAATGAAACTGGTTCGCTAAGATGTTATAATGAAGGCTACATCACTGCATTTTCCCAACCACTTTTGAAACATTTGAAGACGCCGACTTGGCCGTTTCGAGGTTCTCCTACGTCAGTGGTATACGCACGTTTCGACGATTGTGCTCGCTTCGTCAGTACCATACGCCCACCAACCACCCTACACAGTAGTAAGGGAACTGCGTAGAAGGGTCATTAAGGACAGTCATGTGCCATCGACCGCACAAAAATGACAGCCATGTGACATCGACCATTGTAAAAAGATCGAGGCAAGATTCCACTTTACAAGGTCTTATCAATCTGCGCCACCCTTTATCACTGTGCAATTTAGCTGTTGGAGCGTGTGGTACGCAAGATGTGAGCAAGATCTCCGAAACATACTTATGCCATTGGCGCGACAAAACTTAGATAAAGGCCAAATCAGTCTCTCTCAAAATATAAATGTTTAAAAGATGAGGCCTTCAAAGAAACTGATGAATGAGAAGCAACCACTTCCAAGGAATTTTTTCTTTTAGTGGAACGAATGCGGGAACTTAGCTCAGCTGCATGAACGTAGTGCAAAAATGTTTAGAGAATCTTCCTGATGAGGTGAGTCAATTGTTTGCTCCGATTACGTTTTTATTCCAAAACTATAGTCGCGATGCCATTGAAGTTTTGGTTTATAAGTGTGTATATCCTTATAGAAATCATAGCATAAGGAAGCTTTTGCTGCTCACAAAAGCTTACTTGCAAAGAACTCTGTTGCGCGTCTTCAGGATTAGAAGAGCCTGGGCATCTAGCGTAAGCATTTCCTAGTTCTTCGAGAATGTTTAACAACGGACAGAGCACATCGAATTTGAATAATGACTTCAAATGAAATCCAATATGTCAACAGCATATTACACTAAATGTATGCATTGAATGTGTCAATACAAGTCATTTCTCGTCTATTCCCTCTTGTTTTGTTTAAACTAAGCCTTTTGCATCGGAATTGTAGCACCAGATATAGAAATTATTCCGCACTCTCTACGTTGTATTGTGGCTGGGAATCTCTCTGACAACTTCAGAGAAAAAATTAGCTTCGCTATGGGAAAGATTTTACAATTTTTGCTGCAGTTCCCCTCAGAAAGTTAGACAAACCAAATGTACAAGATAAAAACATTTGTTTTTTCCAAAAGATAGTTCTCTCACCGACTTTCACTGCACAGCTACACTGATTAGTTCCGAAATAGTGCAATTTAGAGTAGTGTTGAGTGCGCTTCACTAAACAGTCTCTTTTTGGCTTACAGATATGATTAAGTGTAAAAGATTACTTTCATGTCGCCTTAATTTTTCATAATTCTTTGAAGAATTCGATTTGTGTAATCAATTTTATTAGAATTCACTTTCTTTGCATCATAGCTGTTACTGAAGGACGCTTTACTTGCTGATGAAAGCTAACGTCAAAGGCATCTTCTTTTGGAATTATTCTCCAGTGTAAAAGGATTGGTCGGGAGGGTTCAGAATTTTATCAGTTGTTTCATGCTCAAATATTCGCTGGAAATGTCTGCATCTTTGTTATATGATGCTGAAGTTACATGGCAAATTAATATAAAATTTGTCTCCACTTTATTTTTGCAATCTGATAACATGACAACATGTTATGAGCCTTTTATGAGATCTGGTGTAACACTTCTGCAGTACTAGACAGCTGCTGTTTCTCCCTGCAAAGGATCGGCTGAATCGACTTTCTCCGTGCCACTGAAGAGTGTACAAGGGCGAAACAGTAGCTGTCAAACACTTTAAAAGTGTTCTACCAAACCTCATAGAATGCTGAAAACATGTAATCGTATTATCAGATTGTTTTTGCTCTCTAGCGGGGTATATCTAAATATTCGCGAGTAAGTTTCGTTCTGAAAAACCTACAATTCACCCTACTCTCCTTATTTTTATATTACAATCATATGCAGTAAAACCAAAATTTGCAAGTTCTTCATTAAAGATCACTTGCCATGTCGTTCAGTGGCACCCTTTAACAAGCAGATAATCATTCAATGCCTAAAGTGTCCATATTGGAAGCCAGGATCAACAATACGATTAGGACGTAAGTGGATTACGGAAGTGAAGTGATGTTGGTTTGAGAAAACCCGCTCTGTGTTATTACCATATACCTGTTAGCCATAAAGAATTAATGAAGAGTTTGGTTCAGAGACACAATTCTCGCGCACGTATAGGAGGCGGATAGCGCCGTATAGTAAGCTTACGACATATGTGTGATCGAGTTGGTTTAACCGGTAACCAAGATTCACTAAGTCTTCCATACTATCAAGATCGACGAGTCGGTGTTAGGCATGTTTGGGATGATTTCAGTACTTTTTATATCTGTAGGCGGTAATAGGTCGAATATGCAGGTTATGCATCCACTCACCTCAAGCGAATCGCGATAAAGTCAAATGATTAGCTGCTAACGGCATTCGTAGATATTTTCTAAATAATTATCATAGCCTAATAAATCGTAGAGACGAAAGTTAGGAGGAAAGGGGACGATAACTGAGTTATCAAGAAGTCAGGAAGCAAAATGGTGATTCCCCACCTCTGCTTCTCGACATTCATTTGAGCGTAATAGCCTGGCCATGAAAAAGATTCTAAGGAAATCTAACTTGACCAGTATCTTACGGCATCGATCGATACGACGGAATGTACAAGCAGCGAGCGAAATAACGCGCGAGATGTTCAACAACCCTTGAGGCGGATGAATGCGAATAAAGGAATCTAATGGTAGAAGCACTTGGATTTTGTACCATATGTTCTGATAATGGGCAGTATGAAATGAAAAAAAGAAATAGGCAGAATTTCTGGTATTGTGCACAAGGCTAAAGACCGGTTTTCTAGTTCAAACAATCTGATAATGTATATCACTTAATGCACATTTTGGTTCTCCACCCGCTATGCACCGTTTTCCTCCATCGCCATGATATAGTCGCTTTGAGAATAAAATACACCTTGAAACCTTTGATATTTGGGCTATTTAATACTTTCTGAAGTTTGAGCAAAAGTACACTGTCGCGTTTCCCTAAAAGGATCAGAGAAAAGATCCGGATTACGGAGATGATCAAGATTTGGAAAACCAGAATTCATTTGATTGTTACATAACACTAGAAGTCCTTTCCATCTACCAAAACACTATTGGAATCAAAGCTTTGAAGCAGTATTTTGTCAGTCATATAAAGGCGAACACCTGTAGACGACTAGCAGATAATCACGACCACCACAGCACTTTATTCGCCTAAATGCCTCGTCAAATTCTCCAGTATCCGATCCTAATGCCTGCTCTCTTGCATCATCTTATCCCTTCACCTCTCTCAGTATAAATTTGTTCTCCGCGCTCAAGCTCTCAAGGACGATCCACGCTCACGGTAACAATAATACTCCATTGCTCATTACGTTCTCCTCACACCTTCACCATACTTTATTTCATTGAAGTGCTTATTATCGTATTTGCTCACTATAGAAGCTTCACATTAAGGTTTCATTGTACAACTATAACCGAAGTCATCGGCGTTCATCACATCCTGTGTTTACAATATCACAAACCTGCTTCTCATCAAAACTCACAAATAATTAGAACACTCGCTTCTCATTAAACTTTTCATATAGAATTTGGGAGCTTGATCTCATTGCTTACACGATTGCTTTTCAATACATTACTATTGCTCGCATGGTATTTATCTAACATGTAGGCACTTCAGCTAATACCGTTATCTGTTCTCGTTATGTTATGTACTGCTTGTGAAGATTTATTTACCCAAATCTGAGATTTGCGCTGTGGACAGGGGCTGACGGGACCCGAAGAAGCATAGTCAACAAGTTCAAAGGAGCGGACCCAACTTCAACTGCGTGTCAATTCGTGAACGAGCACTGGAGCTCCATTCTTCTCCGAGAATACAAGGTCGTGAGTTACCTGGCTTCAATAGCCTACACATTCACTGCGGTACCACAAACTGTCATTTCAACTAACCTATTAATTCCAATTTATAGCCTCTCAAACACTAAAAAGGGTAATAGCCTATATTCCAGGTAAACAGAGTTGACCTCAATCCAAATCAGAGACTGCTCCACAAGCAGTTGCACCACGTCACTAATTCTTTATCACTACGATCACTATCACTATGACCACTACCACTGTCATCACTGTCATTACGCCCGCTGTTATCACAATCACTATCATCACTATCACTGCCATCACTACCACAGTTATCCCAATCACTATCACGATCATCCATCACCTATCACAGGACCCTTGATTGGTGAGGCGGAGCCAGGGAGTGGGACTACAAACGCCTTCTGGGACCTGTGGTCCTCAACAACTCTAATGAGCGTTTGAAACTGGATACAATGTGAGATTTGGTTTAGTTTATTACCAAGATGAGGCCGATCTAATAATTTGCAGTTACCTCATCGTACTCGCTGTTGACTTTCAGAGACTTCGTAAGAAAGATAACGACTTAAAAGTTTGTAACAAGGAAAAGTGGTGTTTCACTAAAATTTGCCTCTAAGTTTTCTGCAGTTCAAAGAAAAATCTATAATGGCGCTCACATTCAGAATTGTATTCAAAAAACCCGAAAAGACGTTTATGCCGAAATGTTTTCCTTGGAACTATGAAAAACGTGGAAGATGTGACGTGGTTCCTAAAGATTTTGTCAAAATGCACGACATTACAATTGACGATTAGGCATGTCATATATGCTGAAATATGCACGGATGATATAGTGTTATACTGAAAAGCTTTAAAATAGAGAAGATTAGGTGTGACATTATAAACATCAGATACATTAATGAGCCGTTGGGTTGTTGTTGAGCAGCAAGACTTATATTCAGGTTGTTGTCGACGACGAACATCGAGAAGCGATCCTTTTCCATCACGGTCATTGTATCAGTCAGTAAATCATACAAATACATCGTTGAAGCTGAATAAAGGGGTGTGTAGAGAATTTTTAACGATTTTACTATGTTAAGAAATGTCTGCTTTCAGAATCCTGTTTTTTTTTACGTCGAAAATGATTGATCAACAATACAACGAGATTAATCAGGAAAATATCTGCTGAAAATAAACATACGCTGAATTCTCATCATTCAATCTACTACGAATACTTGAGCCCCTTATATTATTGCTAAGAACAGTGGTCTTTACTCCAATACAATATGTAATCACCATTCACTTTTACGATTCCATGTTTATCGCCTCCCGCAAAGAAAATTTTGCTATCTAAGTAATTATATACGTATATATACATATATATATATATATATATATATTATATATATCAATGTATAAATGCGTATATATCAAAATTCCAAAAAAGCAACAATTATGTACATATATATGTGTATATATATATATATATGTTTGTATATTCATGGAGTCTATGGTCTAGTGGCTGGTGGTGCTCGGCGCGGTCCGAAACGGGTTTGATCCCCCACCTCACCTCAACATTCTCCTGCAACCGATAACGAACGTTTACGGAAACCCACCGCTTGACTGTCTTCGAGAGTGCAAGGAGACGTGCTCAGCCAGTATATTACGTTTATGCAGAAGACGTTCACGACGTTTATGAGAAAGATGTTTTCCATCAAGCGGACGTGAGGAGACAAATTGAATGATAGAAGTTCTGGGATCCGAACAGTGAGAAAAACTTTGAAACGGATCAAATAAAGTGATATAGAGGTACATTTAACTGCTCCTTTGTTCCTTGTGTAGGCACACATGGTGCTGGTTACAGGTGCCATAGATTACACAAGTGCTCGTCATCTTTACTCCTCACCGCAATATCCAACATACTTTAGAGTGAGCTGAGTTGTCCGAACAAGGAGCTCTTTCTTCAAAAATTTTAGTGATATTCAAAGGTGAAAACCTGAAAAGCCAAATAAAAACTATCAAAAGCTTACAAGAGGAATAGCACCCAACCAGAAATCAGCAATATTCAAATAAGGTATGAAAACTTCATAGCGGTCGCACACATTTAACACAGACAATTGAAGTATCAGTTATGATTACTGACTGACAAACAAGCGGTAGATTGAAGGAAATGGTTGGATCAGAAATGTTAGAAAAGGTGGATCATCGTACTGCATGGAAGACGGTTGGCGTTTTGGCTTTTTCTGCAAACTATGTAAGAAAACGAAAACGTGAGGAGGCAAAATTTAGAAAATTGAGTTTTGCCTACTCTCAACGAATTTTTCCAAAATAAGGCCTCTCATTGGCATTAAGTAAGTGGACGAGCGATTCTGACAGTGCACTGTCAAAGATATGTCGCTATCGAGTCGTTTAATTGACTGTCTGTTTTACTCTCTCGATAGCTTAATGAAGTCGATGCTTCGAATCTTTCATTTTCAATATCAAAAACGATGTAAACGGAAAATTCAAATAGACTGCCCAATGTGAAAGTTTTGACACCTCACCAATGACCTATGTGTGTGGTGTAATTTGACAAAATCGTCCTACGTCGGTTGTGGAATATTGTGAGCCCATGAGTACCATCTCGCTCTCCGCGTCCTATTTATGTTATGCCCATGTGTACGTGTTCCTGCACGAGCATATCTACATGTGCTTTTGAGCACATGTGAATGCGCTGCGTGTATTCAAATTTATGCGTGCCATAAATGTGTGCATGATACATTCATGCATGTGAATGTGAGACTGAGTGTGTGTGTGTGTGTGTGTGTGTGTGTGTGTGTGTGTGTGTGTGTGTGTGTGTGTGTGTGTGTGTGTGTGTGTGTGTGTGTGTTAACTTGCGGTTTCTGTTGATAACTGGTCTCTGATATGTTCTTCTTGAACAGCATTGTGTTTTCGTCACGCTGTTGTCTTGTTTGAACATGACTAGATCATTAACACCAGTCCATGAGTATCTTTAATATCGTAATCACAAGCTTTTGGAAAATCCTGAAGTACGTTTCGTGTCTCAAATTCAAACTTTCCTCCCAAATACGCCGCTTCTTTTCAAAATTCATGGGATTGCATGGGATGCACTTCACGAACACATTTTTCACGCCGTTCTCTTCTGCAGCAATGTAGCCAAACAATCTGAATTACATTGGTAAACATAAAACTCGGAAATGTCAACCTCATGATCATATCTGATGGCTCTTGCGCCCATATCATTGATGATAACGGTGATCGATCAATCGATAAGCCATTCCTTCCATTGGGACTGAGTGATAGAGCCGAATACTTAGAATGTGAGATTAACAGCTTTTTTGGTATAATAGTTGTTGAACAATACGCTAATGAAACGATTAGTAATAAAACCAACATTTGAAATGAAAAGGCGACAGGTGAACTTCTTAAAATGCTCTCAAAATCACCCCTATAAAGGAAGAATTATTGGAAAGTGTCAAAGACATGCAAATGCATTTATTTTCAAAAGAATTCTGGAAAAAGAACTGTGAAATTGGAGGAAGAGAATTCATTGTAGTAGGTTATCTATGAGTGCAGTGATTACTGCAATCGAAGAATGCTACGATTTTATGTCAAATCTGTATAAAAAAGAGTCTATAAACCTGACATAGTGAGTAAGGTGGAAGATGCGGTGTAAATGCGTTGATAGACCCTCAGTTACTTATATAGTTTCACAAGAAGAGTATAATTTGTAGATGAAGCGTTTTTAAACAAACAACTGGCTATGTACTTTTGCTGTCCCTTTTCAGAAGGTTCAACAATTGCCTCTAAGAGTGTTAACAAAGGATACAAAACCTATAAAATGGATTGCGAGAGTGCAGTGAAGAGAGTAGAAGTCCAAATCTTCATCATGCTCCTATATCGCGATTATCATGACTACCCTTTTCCGAGACTAAACGATGATCCATTAAGCTACGTAGAATTTGGCATTGCCTTTTTAGGCCATGTTTGACATCCATGTACTATAAATAATTATTCGCGGATAGAGCGGTTTGGAGAGCATAACTCGGAACAGAGAAGAATCGAGGTGAAGGTTTAGTCGAAGTCGTGATATCTGAATTGCATTCGCTGCGTATTCTAATATCACGGCAGGGTACGATGTGAAATGCAGCCATGAGAACACTGACATAACATAAAAACTCGGATGGACTCGGACCTAAGACAATTTTTTCAGGAGTTTGCCGTGTTACTCGCTGCACCATCAAGGTTATTCTCTTGCTTTTCCTGCAATCATGTTTGAGCTAAACGATGTTATTAGCAGCAATATGGATGCCTTTACGAAAACGAATGTCTCCTGTTATCATATCATTTGTCTCTTATTAGACTTGTCTCAGTTCACAGTTGAGGTTTTTGAACAACAAATTATTTCTCTTAAAACTGATGAGAGCTGATAGAAGAGCACGCAGTAACGAAAATCCACAGTAACAACGCAATTTCTTGGATAAAAAACAATACACGTGACTCATTCTTTTTGCATTTCATCGGCCACCTTTAAGAAGATGACTAAGTTTTGTTTGCATACAAGCCCGTTTTGTACCTTTTCACGCTAAATTTCTTACTTTATCATTTATTTGATGTACCAATGTATACTGGTGAAAGATACAACTACGTTTTGGAAAAATCAAAGCCCGATAGGTTTATATCGAAAGCTCTCAAGAACACCTAATGAAAACATTGTCAGTCGACTACAACAGCAGCCCAATTTTGTTCAGTGGTTTCTCCGATCGCATAAAAATTAACCGGTTAACTTCCGCGAACACAAACTGTGTATGCCCGCCAGCGTGGGAACGACTCCACCTCCTCTACACCAGTTAGTCGCCGATCACAATACTAGTTTTCGTTGCAAGACCGCAAGCGAATCAATCCAAAACTTAGCTGTAGGTCTTGCAACGAGTACCACAGTCGACAACTAATTAGAATAGAGGAGTTGGAGTTGTTTCTACGCTGGCAGACACGCCAGTTTGGGTCCACGGAAGTCAACCGGTTGAGCACGGCTACATTAGCATATAAGAACGGAGTCAGCATCGATACGATAATGTACGGAATGTTGTCAGAAATGAACAGAAACTTCTAATCATATGTGTGTGCGCCTCTCTTGACAATCCACTTCGCTTCTTGTTGTAAGCAGGTGTGTTCCTGATCTCCAAACTGAGAAAAATGAAGGTTATAAAGATTTTCATGAAAGTCTGCGATAACCAAGATAAGATAGGGTCCAAAGAAAGAACTTCCGAAAACATTATCAGCGGCGATTTCCTCATCAAGAACAATAGGAATAAGCAAAGTAGCAACAGACGTGTGGTGCTCTCAACGTCTATTGTGGTGATGGAGTTCATTGGGCAAAGCATACACTAGTAAAAGCAAATCATAATTTTTCTGCTACACATCGAAATTAAGAGATTGTTCTATTGTCCTTAAATGGTCTGTAGACTTTTCGTAGCGATTGCTGCTGTTATAGGAGTTACTGTTGTACTGAAATAGTCCTGATCGAGGAAGAACTTCGTGCACATCGGAAGACTGGCAACTGCCGATAGTGACACCGTGGCAATATAAGAGCACTGCTATTTTCGGTTTTCAGAGAAATCGCTCTTATCAAAGTGCCTGAGAATGGAAGTAAAGAATTTTGCTGTCAAAGCTGCACTCGAACGTAATCTCCACCCATAGTAAATGCAGGACAATATAAAAAATAAAATAAGGACAAGGAGTTCACAATGGGTTATCTGGGCAAACACGCCTTGGTGGATCATTGATCAACAGGATTACAATTGATACAAGTGACTCGGCTATTGGTTTACTACATTTCTTACCGTTTAGATGATTTCAGCTCAAATTTTGCACAAACCGCTCACAAACTCTAGAAATTGTGGAAATGAAAAAGTTTTATTGCCAAATGATGAAGAGAAAGATATTCAAGCCGATCATCAGCTCTCGAACATGTTTCTCATTGGTGCAATCTTTTTCGATAGATTTGCTATGACATATTGGGTTGCTGATCGAGATGCCGAAGAATTCTGAGTGATTTAAAGTTTCACCCGGCGCCAGAGTTGAATCAACATTTCACTCATACCAGAGGCGCGTGTAAACACTTTTTCTTTGATATAAGGCACAGCAGTTGTCAAACCATCCTTCAGCTATACAATCTGTTAAGGACATATTGACATCAAATCGGTTAATCTGGCAATACAATACCTTTTTAATCGATTAGTCATTACAAACTATACAGTGCAAGATACAAGTTTCGGCATTACAGCCCATTAGTAGCAAGACGCCTTCCGTTTGAGCCAATCCCTTGCAGGGGGATATTTCCTCGCACATAAAAGAATCGACGACAAAAACTTACACTCACGTGTGCCAAGATAAAAACATTATTCGGCTTTGTAGAGATCAAGAGCGGATTGCTCAAGGATGAAACGTTTGATAATAACTTTACGTTCGACTGTTTTTCAAGACCGCTATACTTTTAAAAGATAATAAAATTTCACCATGATATCCACTAATAATCCCAACAGTGTCAAGTGGCTTTTTTCGCCGTTCGTTCAGAGTGCTTTCAAAAACCACCCTCAAATTTCAACATGTCTCAAAATTATTATTCGAGGCAACATGTCAGTAGTCTTTTGATGGGCTCTTGTACAGCCCGATACACGTGTCTCGGCCTTAAGCAGCTCGTCAGTCGGGCGCAGCCCTTCGTCATGCCAAGCCTCCCCGAACTTGCTTAAGTGAAAAATCACTAGATCTCCAGTGCTGTACACTTGACTGTGTCGTCGCCCACTCTAAATGAGTGACTGGAGCACCACGAAGTATTGGTTAGAGACAAAGGGCTCTGCCCGACTGGCGAGGTTGCTCAAGGCCGAAACACGTGTATCGGGATGTGCAATAGTCATATAGTGTATAGCCCTTTAAGAAATCACATGACATGCTGGCTCAAATAATAATTGAAATAAGTTGATTCCTTTTATCTTTTGACACACGTGCAGTATAGGTGGTTCGTCGTCGAATCTTTTATATGCAGGTGGTTGCTACTGATGAGGCTGTAATTCCGAAACACGTGCCTTGCACTCTATAAGTGCCATGAGGAACCTCAAGAAAGGCTCAAAATATGATGTCAGAGTTTGCTTTCAGCGGGGTTTATATGAATGATCGGTTAAAGAGAGTATTATATTGTTCCTATCAGCCACAAGACACTGAGTGTAGGAAGATTTGTTAGCAATAAAGTCATTCGACTACGTTTCTCATTCTTCGCCGTTCATTGATAGTTCTTCGTTGCTCTCTGTGAAGCTTCTCTTACTTCGTCATATGAGCTGTAGCAAAATGAGAGTTAAAAAAAAACAACGAATTTGGAAAAGTCGATCAACAATCGATCAAATTTGCTTTCTATATGATTCCTTCATATATGGTCAATTTGAGAGAAGTTGTTATTGATCTCCGTATGGAACATTGGTTGTTAGCTTTTGTTTTCATCATTTAAATCCCAGCATCTATTACTCCCCTTATGTTACGTTTCACAGACTTATTTGATTATTTCACACCTTCTTAGTACTATTTTATATCCGTATATTCGTGCGCTGTTATTTCTTATTGTTTACCCTTTTTTACACTTTCTACACTTACGTAGACTTTATAGCTATTGATATCTTGTCCAGGCTTCGTTGCACTGGTGACCACTCTATCAGAATGCTCTCTCGCAGTCATTTTAGATATGTTTTAACAAGGATTTCTACTCCCTTAACAGCATCGAGGATTTAGTTCATTTCAAAATGTATTTTTTTTTATTCCAATCTTTGCTTTATGGTTATAAAGCTGCAGATTCTGTCAAGTTGAGGTGCCTTTGCCCTATTCGGAAACGGCTGAAGGCTTTGAATGACAGCTGACTCGTTTGGTCTCACTCATACACTCATCAGTGTCCTGCTTTCTGAGCTCTTTACTCAATTTTCATTCAAGTAGTAAAGTAAGAGAATTAGCGCTGTTCTAAACTATCTCATAGGTCGTGGGAAAGTGAACAAAAGAAGCTTACGTGTATTAGAAAATTACCCCAGCAATTATTACCTGTGGAGAAAGGTCTCCACAGTGTGAATGAGAATGTAGTCGCAATGGACTATGTCACAGTAAAGCAACGCCTTAGCCCAACCGAGCCAGATTATCATCTCCTTCGTACAATCTTCTCAATAAGTGATGCGAAGAAGTTGTAACACTCTCAAATCAACATAATTTGGTAGTTTCTAGTGCCTTATTTGACTACTAAGGAAGTTGTATCCTTGGCAACATTGATAAGAATACCATCGGTTATTCCAGTACCTCAACGATGCTGCTGGGAAAACTATGGTTCAAAATCAGTAACAGATACCTCACTCCTCGAACTGGTGAACCAATTGAAACTGTCAAAGTAGTCCCACCTCTCTACTTATCAAGCACAAGAGGACGCGAGGAATCTACGCTATCCGCATCGAACGACTTCAAGACAGATCATCTTTACACTTAGTGCCTATATAATACAAGTACCTGGAGCACGACAAGCTACCGTAACCATGTTGTTGCACAGAAGGAAAATACTTGACATCAGCAACTATGTTCAACCTGTTAGTGCTTGTCGTTTACGAAGTTTTTAGTCAAATAATTCTCACCAGGAGTGGCAGATTGATTGTCGAAGGATAGCAGCATGACTTGAAAAAAAAAAGTCCAAGAAGGATTAGATCTTTTCTTACATTAACTAATCTAGGTCACATGACGATCGCTTGTTCATTCACTGCAGTGCTTTTCAATGTCGTTGAAAGAGAAAAAAACTTGGCTCTTTCATCACTACACCATCATTTCAGTTGCCGATGTTAAATAATTCTAGAGTTCGCATGAGTCGATCACTCTCATAGAGTTTTGTTAACTGAGAACGTCATCCGCCACTTATCCATTACGAGGCGACAAATAAAAAACCGATCTATTTCGCTGGACAGGGACTTTTCATGGGAGTGTTAGAAATCATCCAAAAGCTAAGATTTCTGGCTAAAGTCACTGTTGACCGATTTTTTAGAGCACCCTATTATAACGCTGTAAAATCCAGAATAAAACTATATTTCACGGGACCACGTGATTTTCCTTCTAATCTCACTTATATTTCGCTGAACAAAACCCCTCACTTAGAGTGTGAGTACTCTTTCGATAGCACAAGTCTCGAAGTACTCAAAAATGTCTTTGTTTTTTGGAGAAGCTCTTTTGATAGCGCTGTAGGAGAAAAAGACACACTTTACACCTCAGCGAACAGAGCTCCTTCTTCAGATTATTACCAATCCTTCGATAGCGTAAGCATCAATGGTTCCAATGCCGTGCTTACTTTCTGAAAATATCGTTAGCACAGGTTTTTAAGATCGAGTTTTACATTTTGGGCGAACTTGTTTATCGGCTAATTCATGAGGATGGGAGGGGGAGGGTGAGGCCAAATTATCGATGACCTGGCCGTTGGATATGTGGGATGCAACTTGTTATTGAATTTTGAGATTTTTTTCTCCACTCTGAAAGAAACTCTAGATAGAACGATTGACTCAGATACTACGAAAGTTTCTCCGCAAGCTGATATGATTTCCGTGCTTCCAGCGCAAAACGCGTGATTGAAATGAAAACGAACTGCGGGTATCAAACATGACTTCAATTCTAAATGTTACAGCGTTATAGAAGGGTCTTTTCGAAAACCAGCGAGTGGGACTGCAGACGAAGATCTAATCTTTGGATTGATTACTAAGACTCTCAAGAAAATCCCTGTCCAACGAAAGAGATTGGTTTTTCATTTGCCGCCTTATGATGCACAAATACCCATCATCCTCTATGCACATATATATTGTATAAAAAAGATAAGGCATACCTATTTTTACGCCACTCATAACCATCAGTGTGTTACTGACATGCGAACTTTGGTAAAGCACCAAATCTGGATGTTCTTGCTAAAGCCATGGCAGAACTTTGCTTCCTATGTAATTATTCATTTTTAACAAGTAAGCTTGCACGTAATGCGACCTCGATAACTTTAGTGATTCACCAGTAACTATGAATCCTTGAACCTTTGGCTACGGCGGCCGTGTTCGATGGCGGCCGTTTTCACTGGCGGTCGTTTCGAACCATACGAAGAGCGGTTGGGGCCATACGCCTCATTAGTATCGTATAATGGCATCTTATTAGCACTAAAATCTCGTCTTCAAAGGCGAAGTCTCTCCAGAACCTCAGACTGTCAAATAAATACAAGAGTTTTAACTGAGGTGGCGCCAAGCTTCATTGGCCGTCCGAACTGGGCGGACACACGCGTATCGTTTGCGCTACATATAGCATCGTTCGGATGAGCAAGCTGCCTTCGTATTCCTAATGATTCGACATTATCATAAAACAAAGTATGAATGAAATAAACAATTTCTTAGTTTAGAACCAACAACACACCTATACGGTTCTTTTTCTATTCACCTTCCATGTTCCAAACAGGCCATGACGAAAAAAATGAAAGCTTTCTGAGAACCTCGAGAAAGTTTGTCTGTATACTGGACTTGAACCTTTTTGACAATTCTCTTTTGAGTCTTACTCCCAAGTGCCCTATGACGTGCAGCAGTACTACCTAAGAGGCTGAGGACTAGAGATTTTAAAAATATCAAATTTTTACCCAAATTATGACGGCAGTGGGAATGTCGACAGGTCTAAAGACAAATCCGATAAAACTTTATCAATGAAGAATGATTCACAACGTATGGTGGGAACAGTTATAGAAGAAAACCTGTAGAAGAGCAACGCCAAAAAGGTTGGGTTAGATGTTTCATGATCAAAAACTGATAGCTTCGAGGAGATGGAAAAAGAAAACAGCTCTCGCTATGTGTGAGATTCCCACGATTGAACGGTTCAACACAACGAAATAGTCATTATAGAAACTACAAAGGCAACTGTAATGCGAATTGGATAAAGATGCTTTAGGGCACCAACTCACGACTAGCTGCTAAATATTTCAAAAAGCCACTCAAAGTTTGAGTGCACGACAAGTATCACCATTACGACCTGAGCATATCTTACCATTTCAATAGCAAAAAAACAGCTCAAGCTTACTGATTCCCTCTAACAGAGAAGATTTAGCCAGCAAAAACCAGTTTCTAACTTAGAAAAGACGTTAATGGCTACCAAAATATCAGCAAATTCCAGTGTACAAGCTACATTGTTAAATCGAACTGGTGTACCCATTCACAAGGTTCACCGTGTGCTTCATGGAAATTATGCTCAAGTCCTATGATCCAGTCAGGATTTGTTGATTGCAGAAGTCGAAATATGAAAGTGTAATCGATTTCTCCTCGAGTGCATGGCTCATCCCTTGAAGATACCTGTGCAACCTGCACATATCCTGCAAACAGGTCCTTCAAAAGCTTGTACCAAGACATATCCAGTGATGTTGAGTGATAAGCAAAACATTTGACCTCAAGCAGGATTTGACCCTAGTTTCACTCCAAGCGTAGCGCGTGCCACCTCTGTACCACTAAGTTCCGCGTTTTGATACCCTTCTTTCCTCAATCGACATCAAACCTAGTGATCGCTTGACTTCTCTAGACCGAACTGGGCGTGTCTAACTGACAAGGGCTCCAATCGCCAGGATGAGAACTGCTTTACTCCTTCCCCTGTCTGCGACTCTAATCACAGTGTGGCAAACATTGTGTGTCTCACTCCTCTTTGCCACTCGGACCTGTCCATCGGGAAGAAGGCTGCTTGTTTGATTTCCTACCACAACATGTCACTGTAGTTTTTCTGTGTTATCTTTTCAATGTCGATTATTATCGGAGGTCCTTCTATAACTAATTTATCACAGCAAAAATATGCTTAGTTGTATAACATTTCACTACTTTTTGATACAAAAAAAAGAAAAAGTAGATCGCAAACGTAGAACGTAGGGCAAATATGTTATATGTTATAAGTTGCAGATTGTTGGAACTTGATGTATAAATAGAGATGTGAATGAATGCTGAGGAATCTAATGCTAAGTTATTACTATGTGAGATATGGTGAAAATTGGTGTGCCAGTGATTAGAGTGTACTGTAATGAAAAAATATATAACACCAAATAAACTACAGTGAAGCGTTGCGGTAAAGAACCGAACCAGAAACCTTCTTCAAGATGGGCTGGTGCCGAGTGGCAGAAAGGAGTGAACACGCAAAGTGACCGCCACGCTGAGATTGGAGTCGTAGAGGGGGACGGAATGGAGCCGTTACCATGAAGGCGATTGGAGCCCTTGCCAGTTAGACACGCCCAGTTTGGGTCCGCGGAAGTCATTCGGTTAAGCTGGTAGCTCAAATGATTGTATCTAAGAAAGAGTGATAGCAAAGCGATGGCCGCGACAATGTCTGGAAGCACGTTCTCCTATATGGGTTGAAACGGAGGTTCAACACCTGTCTGGGGCCGAATGTTCTGCATATCACTCAGCACCACTGGGCAGACACTTTCAACAACATAGCACTGCTAAAAGAGCGCCTAAATAGAAACTCTTGGGAATTCCGTATGAAAGAGTTTTCAACTACACAAGGCTATCGCTTGATTCACTTACCAATCAAATCTTTATACTTTTTTATGGTTGCCGAGATTTGTCCACAAATTTGTTGAGCATGGAATAGATCCTCAAAGGGACATTCAAAAACTGGCAAATTCACATGTTTCACAATTTTAGGGTATAACTTACATACTGAATTTTTAGATTTGGCAAGTTCACTGCGTCGATAACATCCTTCGCTGGAAATCAAATTCGATTTTCTCGTTAACTCATGATAATAATAGTAGAAAGAACTACGAGAAAAACCCATCACTATACAAATGGGTACCTTGTTCATATGAGGAAAGGAAATAACCAGGAATGGTATAATGGTTGATCGGTTCGATAAGACACATAATATTCGCCTAAATATCCCTTTGCAAGAGATAATAGTCATGTAATCATCGACCAAAAGATGGAACAATCCACAAATATCCCCTACCTCTTTCAGTTTGGTGGCAGCATAGGTTACATTGTTCAAGAACAATTCTGCGATATCGACTTCACTGCCACTTTTAGGTATACCAGCCATGACGTGCACTCTGTAAAGAATAGAGCCCTTCGGTGTTGATCAAATCCTTAAGGATGCGACATCAACTTGTCTTGATCGAGCATCTTCGAAGTGCATTGAATATATATCTGAGCCTTTACAATGACCAACAGTGGCCTGCCGCTCTATCAGAATGCAGCTGTCCTCCCAGACAAGTCCGGTACCGATTACCAATAGCAGAGTTGAAAGGTTGGGGTGAGCCTAGGGCGAGGGATCGAGCCATGACAACATGTGTATGGCAGGGCACCAACCACGACTGCACCACGCACACTCCTATGCAGCCTCAGTATAAATGGAATCTCCCAACAAGCATGCGTCTAGTTAACCCTTCGAGAACCATAGTGATAGCCAGGCGGCATCGCGCCTACGCTCACGCGACAGTCGCAGGCAGGCGGTCTCTGGGTGTCTGTCTTTCTGCCTGCTTTCCTCCATACGCGACAACGCCATTATAGCAGTTGAGTGAGCCTGACGTCTCGTGGCATGGTGCAAAACGTACCGTATAGCCCTCAAAGGGCTAACTAACAATTAATCGTTTATGTTCCATATAATCCTTCTACTTCACTATCACAAGAGGATCCGTATCACAGCTTTTATTGTGCGGTTGCCAGAATTCTAGTATTCGATTCGTCTCCTCACTTGTTTGAGAATTTCATTGTCGAGCAAGTCACCTTGCAAACTCGAGGATGGCCAGGCTGCAGCGTTCCGTAAGGCGATATTTTGTTAGACGGCGACAAATGAAAAACCAACCTCATTCGCTGGGGAGGAACTTTTCGTAGGAGTGTTAGCATCATTTGAAAGCTTAGATTCCTAGCTACAATCCCCGTCGTCGGTTTACAAAAAGACCCTCTTATGACACTATAAAATCCACACAAAATAATGCCTCAGATGCGCATATTTCTGCCGGACAAAGCTCCTTATTTTATGGAATGCCAGGGAGTGTTAGGTCAGCTGGGGGATCAACCCTGCGCTGAGTAACACCGAAAACCACAACCGCTTAACCACAAGCCATCCTATCCGTGTATAATAACTAAAAGAAACTGCAGTTTCGTTGAGTGCAAACCTGCTTTTCAGATGTAAAACACAGCCTAGTCTACGTAGGTTAGTTGCAGGTCCACACAAAGGACAGTTTTGCTACAACTTTACATGTCTTTTATTAATTAAGTAACTGCGAAGAGAGAAGGGCAACGGTTGCTGATGCAGAGTATCAGGAGCAAGATGACCAGTAAGGCACCGGTTCGATTCTTTCCACAAAGACCCCCTTGCAATCAACAAGCTTAATGCCTGGCTCAACTGTCAAAGGATAAAAGGATAAAGTTCTTGACGTTGATCGATCCCTGATGGATGCGCCATGTAATCGCCTTCAATTTTTACCTTCCTTTGAGATGACTGAATGCATATGCTGGCCTTTACAATGACTCGTGGTGGCATCCCGCTGTACCGAGTCAATGGTGTTTAACCTTTCAGACAAGCCTGTGACCAATGTTACACCAATTTACCAGGACAGCGAGATCCACCGACATTCTGTGCGACATAGAGCACCTCTAAGAACTGCGCCAGATGTGCTCTTTTTTGAGCTCAACTATAACAGTCACCATATCTGACTGACTTTAATAACACCACTCTTGCGGTTATTCAAAACGGGCTATGAAGACCGACAGCGCTTCCTGACTGATTTCATTCTATTAGAAAATCATAGGTCACATCACATATGGGCGACCTTGGAGCTATTCACCGACCTTGTTGTACACTGACTTGAACCAAGATGAGTCACAATAATAATATGATAGACTATGGCATCACCCCTGTCACAACGAAGTAATCATAATAATGATACAGCGATTTGGCAAAATTCTTGGTCGACGGGAACATTAGGAACCACCGCACGCAATACACACATTGAATGGCGGATCTCCTTATCTACAGTATCGGTTGTGATAATAGGTTGTGCAAAAGGTTCGTGCCTAGTTTTCTGATGTGACTTTTGCAGTGAAACTACGCGAATTTAGTACCGTTCAATTGCGCATGTTGTTGTGAATCTTTTGGTATACAACATGCCTATACTTGCTCCACAATAAGGGTGTACTGAGAACGAATTCGCTTGCCAGTCATGCGCGAATGGCGTGCGCAGAAACTACAAATGATGCGGGGCGCAGGACTAATGGAGTTTTGGGGTGATAATATGGCCACAAAGGGGATGGCAAGAAAGTGATTCGCGAAATTCGAAGCTATAGAGAACAGTCTGGAGGATCAGTCGCGCTCAAGCTGTCCACAGAAAGTTGATCGTCAAGGTGTTCTTGAGGTTGTCTAGTGGCCGCTTCACTAACATTTCTTTTTGAGCGCCATTCGTGCATAATAGCAAGCAAATTAGTTCCCAAAACAGATCCATTCTAAAGCAAGTATAGACAAGTAGTATACAAAAATTTTCGCGAGAAAATGCGCAGCTGAACGACACTAAAGTCATGCAATTTCACTGCACAAATCATGCTGAAAAACAAAACGGCGCGATCTCCTTATACAACTTGTTAAGTGGTAGTTAGTAAAGTGACACGTACTTATCACATCCCAAGGTTTTTGCATAATATAGAGCAGTATCGATGCTTTCTCGAAATTCATTTTTACATGACGGAATCGCAGCCAAACCACGAAATCCTCGTGACCAATCACCTAAATGAATTTGAAGAATGAAAAAAATCGGTGTCTTTACAGAATATTTCGATGAGAAATTAAAACAACACACTTTTTATATACATCTTTTGAATAGCACACTATAAATGCAGACATATCGCCTGTTATGCAACTCAACAAAACAAGTTCTCGTAGTTTTCCTTCATTCCGTGTTCAACATACATCATAAGGTCGTTTCATAAGGCTTGCAATAAACACTAAATTTCTAAACCAGAAAAAATTAAAACTGCATGATTTTGGTACCGTTCATTAGCTCATTTTGCGAATATTTTTTGGCACAACTTGCCTACACTCGCTTTGAGATAGAGCCGGTTTGGGAACAAATTCTCTTATTACTCATGCACGATTGGTGCGTAGGGGAAAATACTAATGAAGCAGCGTGCAAGATTAATGGAGTTTCATGGGAAGGTCGAGCGCGACTGATCCTCCGTACTGTTCTCTCCAGCTTTGAACTTTGCGAACCTCTTCCTACTCGTCCTTTCTGTAACCGTATCATCGCTCTGAGCTTCACTAATCTTGTACGCCGCTTCACTAGCATTTTCCTCTACGTGCCACTCATGCATGAGTGTAGTATCAAGCTAATTTGTTCCCAAAATAGCTCCATTTCAGAGCGATTATAGGCACGGTATATATTAACATACCCGCAAGAAAATGAGCAATTTCACGATACCAAAATCATGCGATTTTAATTACTTTGGATAATAAAGGTAGTGTTTATTGTCCAAGTGCCAAAACTTATGGAACGATGCAAATTCACGAATGTTAGATGTCATACAAAATGTTGAACCTCGGGCTGGATTTAAACGTGCATATCACTCTTAACGAGCGTACGTGCTAATCACTGGGCTACGGGAGTTGGAATTGTTAACCACCTGTCGCATTATTATAATGTACACCTTATTCAATAAATCGTCTTAAAACAACATCATATCCGCTGAATAAGAAATATACGGAATTATATTTGTGCACTCAAGAGGGCAAACGTTTCTACAAACTCTTTCAAGACCATGCATCCACGGCCTCTGCATCTGTAAGCCCCGGTGTGCTGCATCTAACAATGGCAGCTGCTGTGTCTAACCCTTTCCGGACCGTTAAACCACGCTCTGCACCTCTAATTGGCAACTCTGAACGGTCTACTCTATCTCAGCTGCATCTCTGACCCCCGCGTGTCATTGTTAGACGCAGCAGCGTCTACTTGTTAGGCGTAACAGCAAGCTATTGTTAGACGCAGCACCCTAGACGTTAGAGATGCAGGGAGGTGGGGCAGACCGCTCATAGTTGTCACTTAAAAATGCAGAGGCCGTGGGTCCACGGTCCCGAAACCACTAGCACCAGAATAATTGCCAAACTCACCAGGCGGGGCATTGATGAGCGTGTGAGTGAGACCAAGTGACTCAGCTGTCATTTTAAGATCTTCAGCCGTTTCCGAATAAGGCAAAGACACCTCAACTTGGCGAAATCCAGCATCGGCTGCAGCTTTATAGCTGAAAAAACTAATATTAGGGCTATAAGAAATACAATAAGGAAAGGACAAAGCTCTCGGCGTTGACCAATCTCTGAGGGATGCGTCATGGATTCGTCGATCTTTAGCTTCGTTTTAGGTGATTGAATGCCTATTTGGCCTTCACAATGATTAGCAGTGGTCCAGTTCTATATCGAGTCAGCTCTGCTTGTCATCCAAGACAAGTCTGGTCTGGTAGCAATTTACCAAGCCTGAAGGGATGGATGGCTTGGTGAGCCACGTGTATGAGATCCTATCACTACCTTATGTGCAACGCAGAGCACCTCCACCCACTGCGCCACATGTGCTCGTGAAAGAAACGATACTTATATGCCAGATGGCGACAAATTTTCAAGCCGATCTCGCTTCGCCTGGACAGGAATTTTTGTGAGGGTGTTAGTAATCATTCGAAAGCTTAAATCGCTGGCTACAATTCCACATCGCCGGCTTTTGCAAAACACCCTTTTCGCTAAAGCTGTACTTTGAGAGCAACCTATAAATCGCTGGAAGCACAAAAGCATATCACGTATAGAGAATTTTCCGCAGTATCAGAATCATACGCTTTTATTGGAAGTTTCTGCAAGCGGTGAAAATCCTCAAGTGAATAAGTATTCCAAACGCTACGATCCTCCCGCTCCTGCCCTCTCCCGCTACGCGAGGTTGCCGGTAAACAAGGTCACCGAGAAGGTTCATAGCTGAGTAAAATGTGAAAGGGATAAACAACGACGACCTGTTAGTAAGGTAATCGCCTGATTTACTACGTAGCTTGATAGTGATTAACAGCACGATGCGTTAAAATCGACTGCAACTATCGTTATTCTACTGAGACTTTTTCAATAGCACCGCTTAAAATATAGACAAAAAACGCATGATTCTGATACTACGGAAAATTCTCCACATGCTGATATGCTTTCCCATGCTTACAGCGCACTCAAACGCGTGATTAAAATGAAGGCGAAAGGCGAGTGAGAAACAAAATTTTATTCTGGACGCTACGGCGTTATAAAAGGGTGTTTCGGAAAATTCTTCAAATGCAGTTGTAGCCAGTGATTTAAGCTTTCAAATGATTACTAAAACTCCATGATAGCTCCTATTCAGCGAATGAAATCGGCTTAGAAATTTGTTGCCTTCTAACATATAAGTACCAAAAAAACCAAATAAAAATCAATTGAACTCTCAATACCGTTGAAGAAGTGGTAGCTCTTGTCGAAACATGTTTAAGTTGACTGCGACGCGCATTCTGATCAAGAGGTCGGTGCTTGGAATGATCTATCTGAAAAACAATCTTCAAAAACGAGAGTGATATGCAAAAGACTGAACCTCAGACGGGAGTCGAACCCGCACTTCGCACCGAAAAAGTGATAGCATAACAGGAGCCGCAGTGGTGCAGGCTAGTCAGCACGCGCCCCGAGAAGGGTGAAATGCGGGTTCGATCCTGCCCGTCTGAGCTTTAAAGTTTTGCATGTGACTTAAATTATTCGATCTGTAATCATCGTATCGCTATAAAGCGCCTAGCTAAACAATTCTTGAATTGACTGCAGGAGATTTTTCGATAGAATTTTATATCAAAGAGTATTCAAAGATTTAAAAAACCGCAAAAATGATAGTTCAAAATGCCTCTCTACACGATCTGTCCTCACAACTTTCTTCCGCTGTGCGGATCCCAGTACTTCCAGCGTTCGATTCGTTTTCCGTCATCCTCATTGAACGATCTAGAATACCTGGTCGAGCACGTCTCCTTGCAATCTCGAGGATAGCCAGGTTCTTGTTGACTGCCGGGGAGGGATGGGGGATGGAGCTCGGCTCCATGCGCGCCGCGACGAGCATCACAACCACTCGAGCCACGGCGCCACCAAATCAACAGCTACTTCCACATAATAGAGAAAGGCGACGATAAAGTGCCTCTTCAGCGTGGTGCCGAAAAAATCAATAAAGTCTACGCAGAAGATTTAATCTACGAGTGGTACTGGATGCTAAGATTCCAAAGGAACGAGTGAAACAACAAACCAGCATTGCTTCAAACGGAGATATACAATGGCTATTTCTAATGAAACCATATTTCAAAAAATAAAGAGCGGGTCTGACACCAGTCGATTATTGATGCGATTTTTTCGGATTGATTGATCTTTGAAGCACTCATTTTTGCTCCGACTGCTAGACCGACGAAACAACAGAGACTTCAAGATTGAGAGAAAAGGGTCATAAATGAGCCACAAAAGGATGTAAATTTACATTTATAACCTTAGTTATAACAATGGTACCCAGGATCATTCGTAGCGCGTATTTATGGCACGCGAAAATGTTGCGCAAGACGTAACTTCACGACGAACGCAGTTGAGGTGGTCACAGTAAGCCCATATATAGAGACACAAGTATGGCATGTGGTTGAGACATACGGAACTGTTGGGACACATGGGGGCTCCTCTTGCCAAAAATAGCTCATGGGAGTCTTTTCTACCTAAACTTCGTTGTATAAATACCAAAATAAGAGCGCATAAGGCGCAGTGCTTGAAGGTGTCTCTGTGTTGCACACAAGGTCGATGGTTCGATCTCGCTGATCAGGGCTCACCAAGCCACCCCTCCCTCCGGGGTCGGTAAATTGGTACCAAATTGCTTCCCAGACTTGTCTTGACTCGCGTTGACTCGATACAGCGGGAGGCCATCGGGAGTCATTGTAAGGGCCAGATATACATTCGATCACCTCAAACGGAATTGAAAATTTAAGGCGAATGCCATGGCGCATCCTACAGGGATTGATCAACGCGAGAGCTTCATGCTTATCCCTTTTTAGGCACCGAAATATAGCTGCCAAGATACAAACCTTTGCTACCCTCCGTACGGCGTGGACACGCGTGTACAAAAAACGGTACGCGTCGATCCAAAAGGTCAAATTTTGTTGCCAGCAAACAAGTTGATGTGAGAGTCGCAAGTATCAGACCGTTATATAAATTTGACACTAGGGCAGTAAAAATTAAAGTTATTTAGCCAGAAGTAATCAAATTTGCATGATTTCGCTATCATTGAAATGAGCATTTTCTTGCAAACAATTTGGTATACAACTTGTCTATATCTGCTTGAGATGGAGTTGTCCTAGAAATAAATTCGCTTGCCACTCATACACGAATGGTCCATAGGGGAAAATGTTAGTGACAACGGCCCACAAGACCAGTGGGGCTTAGGGCGATCATACGGTTCCAGAATGGACGGCTAGGAAGCGGTTAGAGAAGTTTAAAACGAAAGAGCAGTCTGTAGGAATCAGTCGCAATCGCGCCATGCACAGAAAGTACCATTGATCTTGTGCACTGCAACACTAGCATTTTCCCCACGAGCCATTCGTGCCTGAGTGGCAGGCAAATTTGTTCCCACGAGAGCTCCATCTCAGAGCAAGTGTAGACGATTGTATACCAAAATGTTCACAAGAAAATGGGCAATTTAACACTCGCAAAATCATGCTATTTCAATCCTCTGGTTCATAAATTCGATTTCATTGGTCTAATGCCAGAAATTAGTGAGCGCACTAGTATATCTGCTAACTAGAACTAGTATCACAATTTAAAAGGTCTGAAGTGTGCAGCAAAATGCATCAAGATACATTAGCAAAGAGAATAAGCTTCTCTCAGTCCACGAACGAGAGCACCTAGGCGGCAAGCTTCATTCCAAACCAAGTTATGCGCCAGATCCGCGTAGGATGCAGGAGCATAACGGAGATGATTTCAAAGTAGAAGTCATCATACTTGTGCAGAAACGTAGAACATCAGCGCATAAAATTTCGGAAAAATTTTTAAGTTATCTTCATGAATCGAAACACGAATGGCACGGAATAATGCCCCACTATCATGTGTGATATGGCCCAGCATTTGAGACTGTATTTAATGTGACGGGTACATTCAGAGTCGATGTGAGCTTAGCATGGCTTGCCTCCACATGAACAATCCGGTGAGGAACATATAAAAACTTGACAATTTTGAGAATTGTATTGCGTCTGATGCAGCTGAAATATAGGTTTGGTGATTCTTTCTAATGAAGTGATAGAGGTGCCTGCCTGACTGGATTGTGGGAAACCTGATCTCTCTAGACTTTGAAGATGGCGCAACCGTTGAAAAGTCAGTTCTAATAAATTTCAGGTGTTTTCTGATTAGGAAACAACACATGAAAAGTCGATCTCTTCCGCTGAAGAGAAACTTTTTACAAGAGTGTCAGCAACCATTGAAAGGCTGAGACTTGAGGCCACAGTCCACACGTCGCCGATTTTCGAAAAAAGATTATTTTGACCTTGCTACAGGAGGAGATTTCCTGGCTTCAGACATGCATATTTCTCGCCGGACAGCGCAGTTTTTTGAACTAGTAGTAATCATTCAACAGCGCAATCGAAATTGATTCCAACGCTGTGTTTATATCCTGAAAAGATCGTTGAAACGCAGTAGCTGTAATAAGCTGATTTTTCATCTCGACCAATCGAATGATTACTAATAGCCCAACGAAAGAGCTCTGTCCTGTGGGAAATATGAGTGTTTGAGATATGGTTTTGTGTGGAGATCATAGCGCTATCAAAGGATGCTTTGAAAAAGCGGCGGTTGTGGGGCTCTAGCCTCAAGTCTCAGCTTTCGAATGGCTTACTAACACTCCTATGGAAAGCTCCTTTCCAACGAGTAAGGTCGGTTTTTCATTTGTCCCCTCCTGATCAGAAATATACAAATTTCATCATATAACTCGAGCTTTGGCTCGTAAAGAAAAAAAGTGTGATAATTTGACAAGATGTTAACATGTCTTGAACTTTCTATGTCTGGTAGCGGCCTTTATACATACTAGACAGCTGCTGTTTCGCCCTTGCGGGTTCCTCAGTTGTGCGATGCCTTTCGGTTCAACCTAGCCCTTGCAGGGGGATATACCTCTACTTATAAACTAAATGACGCCAATTCATTGAATCACTGCTGTCGACCGGACCGAATACCATAAAGGAACCTGCAAGGGCGAAACAGCAATTGTGAAATCTCACTAAGATATCTTTTTCGAAAACATATATTAAGATATATTCATCGCTATCGTAAACATGATCTTATATAAAACCGTTACATGCGTCTCGACAACAAGGTTCGATATTCCAAGATGCTCCCAAGTTTATGGTTATTTATTAAAACTTCCATGAATGTGAAAAATTTTATTTATCAGATGTTATTAGCGAGCGATCAAACTTTCCACATTTCTTCAGCATAACAATGCCTGAATCAGACGAAAATAGACAAAACAAATGACGTTGTTTGGGTTTCTTTGAATTATTACGGTCGTCTCAGTGGACCGCCGACCTGACCAATGTCGGGCATGATCACTCACGTGCATTTTCATTGAGCTATTGTAGCATCTTTCGGCGACATCACTTTAACATCACATATGATTAGAGAACTCGACGTCGTGACCTTAACCCCATTGAAAACAGCCACTACCATCTATTGAATCAAAGGCACTCAGTAATCGATTTAGTTATAGCAGTTAATTCCATATCTCAATAGCCAAACTGATTAGATCAGTTCACCGTATCTGTATATTTGTTCACTTGATTTCAAAGAGACCGAGAATATATTATTTGGAGACGAAATGCATGGTCCATCCCTCAAAGTGCTGATCAGTGTTGTGAACTTGGTCCTTTTTATCTCTTACACATTTTTCAATAGCTGTCAGCTTAATTAGGTCCACTGCCGAAATGTGTTTGCCAGAAAAAGCTCGTTGAAAGTTTCTGCTGACAGCTACGAGTTCAGTTAAGTATAGATCATTCTAAAGAAAGGGTGCTATTCAAGGCGGAGGCTCGGTGCTGTACTGGTAGCACGCGCCCCAGTGTGGGTGAAACGCGGGTTCAACTACAGCCTGGGATCAAGTGTTTTACATCCCACTCAACATTCTTTAATGTACAAATCAGTGCTCTGCCAGTGCATCTAAAATATATGATACTCAGTTGAATATTACCACTGACACTAAACCGGCTTCATATCTCTGTTATTACGGAGTCCAGGTGAAAAGTACGTTCAAATCTACGGCCTATTGAAAGTTTTTTATTCTCACGTTTCCTTACGCAAAACAGCGAATAAAAGGTGGTGACTTTTGTTGACAGAGTTCTGTTGCAACACGATTTACGTCGCCGTCGTCGTCGTCATCATCATCATTGTCCACGAATCTTTCCAACGGTGAATGTACGGGAATTGTTGCAAAAATAGCTGTCTGTGCAAAATATTCAATAAAAGGACGGGGGACAGTTCTTCGTTCGTTCATTCACTGATGACTGTGAACGAATATAGTGCATTCATGTTGACATTATCGGTGCACGAAAAGCAAGTTGTCAACCACAGCATCATTTTTCAAGGCAGACACGTACGAGACATGCTTGACAGTAAGTGAAAGGGTGCTCAGAAACTCATTCATAAGTTGACTAGAGACGAACTTCCAATAGGATTGTGTTCTATCTCAAAATATTTGGGCCTGAGCGATGTTTTTAACGCTCAATAACATCTTCTAACGCGTTAATGACTTCCCTAAGGTGTTGAGTTTGAACCATCCCAAATAAGAATCCTATCAGAGTAAGAAAAGGGTTGAGCGGTTGGGATTATGGCTAACGTATTGAGAGAGATCGAAATAGTAATCGTCAGCGACAATGGCGCTGTATTACACTGTTTTGCAGACCATTACATTGCGAAATACGATTAATGGAATCTTTGTGTTTCTTATTTTTTCCTTGTTAATCGAAATGGATATCCAAATATAGATAAAAAAATTTGTCAAACGTCTTAAGATTGTTAGTAGATCTATGAGTTCAGTTTAGTAATATTCAGGTGATCTTCAAAGTCATTTGAAATGAGATTCTTTTGTAGACATTTTACAGTCATGTAGCACCAGGAGTACTCATAAAAATTTACAAAACTGGAAAATTTTTCATTGGACAAAACGATATGTGTTCTTCTCGAGTTCCGCTTCATCTTATGTCTTGTCATTCAAGTTCGATAGTGCGTAAGATAATAATATGTGTAAAAATTGTATGAGAATTTAGAGAAATTTTTACCAGAAATGAATATGTGAAAAAACAACAATAGAATAACACGTACGAGCCATTTAATAGGTCATATTGTTCATGGTCGTGACCTGACTTGTTCTGTATTGTTTTCAAAATAAGCAATAAAGCAGTCATCTACTTAGAAGTATAGAGGATTTGGAGTTAAAAATGGACACTTCGAAAAAAAAAATTGTCAGTCCTCCGGATTTTAAGCACTGTATGGGCAAGCAGGATTATCTCAGGTGCCAGATTATGTTTTCAAAAAATATTCGGCTTCCAGTGATTACTGTAGCTTAGGCGCAATATATTCTAACGAAGTTAAGAACAATAAGGAGCAGAGGTCTCAATATCCTAATGTTTAATTTGAGAGAAGAAAAATTTTCAAATTCTCTCTAAGAATAGCGCTGCATTTATTTGCCGGAAACGACATGACGTACGCGTTATTTTTGTCCGCTCTCCGTGTGGAGACAGATTTTTGATATGGAAAGATATTGTTGTTCTATTAAATTGATACTAAAAAAAGCAATGAAAGATTGATGGCGATAGTGGAAGAAAACTTTAACAGATCACTTCAAAAATTTGTCAGATCGGAGTCTAGAAAGCCATGAATTAGTTCATAGCAGTTATAGACAAATCCTATAACGTCTCAAAAAGTTAAAACCAAGCGGCTCAAACCCTTATCCCTCCAATACAGATACTACAAACTTGGAGACTAGGGCATAGTTGTTTCATAATGAGTGCTCAGGGAAGTTGATACTATGAAGTTATTGGTTATTTCATAATCTGACTATAATGTTCATTGTCGCTGGCGTAGGTAAAATTACTATTGCAGACATTAGACGAAAATGGAAAACTCTGCGTTCTTTTCCGACCAGAAATATTCATTGTAAAAATAGAACGACTTTAGTAATTTAGAGACCAAAGAATCACTTCACCACCCAATGACTGGATTGTCTGTCATACTTTTTGCTTTATGGCGTTCTACCTCAATGTTTTGCGCCACATTACATCTGAAAAAGGTAACGTAATGTTCACATTGCACAGTGAACCGAAAGGGACTACTGTACTCTGGATGAAGTGAAATAAGGGGAACGAAAGACGAGGACATTAGTTTGTGATAGTCACAAAAACTAGTCTAAAGTGTTCGCTAGATCCTAAGAGGCCTAGAAAAGAATTTAATGGTGATAGATCGTGTCTGATGACGATTCGAATTATGCAGAAAGCTTTCATTATTCTTATTTTGTCGATCATTATAATCACCGGTAATGTAACTTACACCTAATAATCACATCTAGGTATTCGTTGTTCGCGTTTGAGAAGTCTCGAAAAAATCTTTTTTATGAAAGAGAAAAAGAGAAGGTGAAAAAAGCGAAAAAATAGAGGTATTTAGACATTTAAAACTTTCAACTCTTAGCCCCAAATACTGAACGAAATAGTATTATGAGTTTGATAAATTGGTCACTACTTGATTCTTGATCTGGAACAAGTGGCATCGCTTATCACAGCAAAGATCGTTCTTTGAAAGGACCAACATTTCAAGACAGAGCAACTTTCGGACGCTATAAAACAACTCAGATTATCGAACGCATGACTACCTTTCTATTCAGTTAGTGCATTTTTCACAGAATATTGAATGTTTATTAATAATTGTTCTATTCAACCACTTCTTTGAGTTCTCGGTGATGTCTGGAAAGTGGCACCCTCATCGAAACGCTTACTTTATCTTACGTAACTACTTCTATAATTTCACCGCGAGTAGGTAGATATTGAAGCAGAATTGGAAACGTTGTCTAAGGCTTCGTCGTAATCATTACACAATATTCTCTTAAAAACGAAAAATCTCTTGCAATCTTTTTGAAATTGTTTCAGTGCTTTCTACAGCAACATAAGTTTGAAACTCCTCACTTAGTCAGCAAAAGAGAAGAGAAACGAAGAGAAATCATCTACCATAGTTTTTGAACCATTGAATCAACCATTTTTGTTATCTTTTCGTGACATCGTGTCGTTCGTCGCGCACCACTTTCCATTCACTATTCAATTTGCCTTCAGGGACAACGTAAAACATACATGTGCACTTGGAATGTAATTCGATCTATCATCAAGTTCTTTTTCTATTGTGCTTTTCTCACTGATTCAAAAGGATAGCCACCAGGCCCGTACGTCAACGAACGACGGCGCTTGCTGCAAGACAGTGTTTGGCGTTGAGACTCGGGCTCTGCTTCACGCGCGCTTCACCTTAATCCCTTATTCCAAACTACCTCAGCTTCAACAACATCTAGCGCGGTCGTATTGGCTTGGTCGGCCACTCAGCCACTCAGTTAGCCATCCATTCGGTCATGCTCACCCCTATCGGCCGTCGATATCATTTGCAGAAGTCCTAGCAAGTTTCCTGTATACCGTTTTTTGACATATCATTTGTCAAACAAGGTAGATGGTGGTTTTTACATCGAATCTTTACCCATGCTATCCCATCATAACAAATGGTTTTTCGAATGCGGATTCTTGAGCCATAACATTTCATGTTCGGATATCATATATTTCTCAGCTCATTGCGATGTGTAGGAAAAGCCGTGAAAATTAAATATTTATGCTAGCAATATCCAGGTTTACTTGTTCTATTTTAGTCCGATGAATTTCTGCTTAAGGTTTGATAAAAACGTAATTTTTCAATTTCGTCATTTGACTCGTCATGTGAAAGAGCTCTTCAAACATAGTAACTCTATCAAGCAAAAAATGGTATTGCTTCTAGGTGGACCGTTAATGTGACTGTCCCACGATTTGGTTGAGGTGCCAAAAATTTAAGTGCCTCATTTATTGATAAATAGGCTTTATTTATCAATATTGACCTCTAAAGCTTCATTTACCAGAAAAAAATTATCAATAAAATTATTTATCAAGTAATAAACCAGTAAAGAATTTTCAAAAACATGAAGTGGGAGTACAATATTGAAAATTCATCATACGCTAAAATTGTCTGTGCTATACGTTTGTGGACCATCTCTGATTCTCAAATCTCTAGTTATCTACAATGAGCCGGTCACCATGTATCATCGAAAATGTCTCAGCTATGCAATGAATCGGGTGGGCGATGACCGGGTGGTCAGAGATGAAGGTTATCACGCAGCAAGGTGCTTTTTCGATATCCTCCCCAACAATCTCCCGCAATCAATCAACAAATGCCTTAGGAAAACGCTTTAGCTTGGGTTGACATTGCAAAATTTCCCGAGCAGCATTTTACGTCGTTCATGAAGAAGAAGAAAAAATCCTCAAGCGGCAGTCGGTATAACACACGGAATTTTTCAAAGAGCTTGTGAACGATGCACGCGAGGAAAAGATCAAGTGCTAGAAGTATTGGATCTGCACAGTAGAATGCGATGACGGGTTGTGCAGCTATAGATAAATAAATATGGTGGATCATAATCAAACGGTAGTTAGGTAATACCCTTTAGCCAATCCCAATGCTAGAGACGTAAAACCAGAAAAAAGGTCGTCGCGAGCGGCGAAATATGCATGTTTGAATAAAAAAGATCTGTTTTAACATCTAAAAGTATCTAAATACGTGTGTCACTTTTACAGAGACAATCACCATGGGCAGCAACGCGATCTGTTCGCACTCCTGATCAGCCTCACTAAGCATGTTCCAACTAATACTGACTTGTTATACCATTCCTTCGAGTGCTTTAATAAGACCACGCTCAAATTGACTCAAATAATATTGACTTGATCGCAGTTCACTGTCTTAATGTGCCATGCCTGTAACTACTCGGTGATTGTGACATCCCTGTTTTATATGATTTTGAACTATATATCCAATGATGCTGCGTCGTATGGAAAACTTTAGATCTCAGACCGCAGCTAAACCCGCGTTTCAACCATACCGCGGATGCGTGATACCACTACACCACCGACGTCAGCGATCTTCTAGCCACTCTATCTTCGTTATTTCAAGAATATGACACTGCCGCAGGAGCGGTAGAATGGAAAATAGCGCAGATTACCTACATCTGAAAACTTGGCAATTCACACGCATTCTTTAACAGCTTCACCAGCAAACTGGTAGTATTTATGGAATAATTACCAAGGAAGGAAGCATTATGAGATGCACGCTCTGGAGCTGATATACGGCTTCAACTTGAGGTCTCCTTTATTTCTTTCCTGAACAAACTCTTCTTAATTTTATAGATTCGTTCTTTTCTTTCTACAAAATATAATTACTATAATTTTCATCAGTATACATTGTACATCAATCGAGAGATAACGTGAGGATTATGAAGGCAGAAAAATGGGTGTATAGGAAAGAACGCTCAATCACCTTCCAAAAATAAAAACCGCTGAAGAGAAAAAAAACTGAATCACCTGTTAACCACTGCCTTTTATTCAAAACGTTCTGTTCTTTTACCGAGGTTTTCGTTAGTGCTTTTCGTGTTCTACCAACTCTCGTCGGTTTAACGACAGATAATTTCTTGTTTCAAAAACTGAATTGCGAAGTGGGTTGAAATTTTGACAGAAGACAGTTATTGTTACAAAAGCCTACATAATGGTGCTTATAGACTCTTATGCTTAGGCATGGTTGAATGAAAAGCAAAACAAATGCCTCAATGATGCAGCGGGGCAACGCGTGGTCTGGAAGAAGTAATTTTGGGTTTGAGGTCTAAATGAGGTCCTGAATTTGCTCGTTTTTCAGTATTCCCATGATGCAGTCCACATCGCACCTTATCATGCAAATAGAACAGGCAGTAAATGAAAGTTGAATAAAGTGGTTTGACTACATCTCCAGCTTAGTCATTCCTTTTCCGATTCTTCTACCTAAGCCAGTTCTGTCAAGGAGTGAATACTCGTCGCATGTATGAGGTTAAAAACATGGTTTGGCTGAGACATAGAAGAGGCTTTAGTGGTATAGTGGATCACAAGTGGATCCCGAAAAGGGTGGTCACGCGTTCTAAAGCCTAACTGAGAAATGAACTTTCGTTCGCCCTTCAGCAATCTTGCAGTCAACTCTATATGTTTTGAAACCTCTCTGAGCACTTTAAGAGGCATTGTTGATCTTTTCAAAGAGGAACATGAAAAGAGTATATAGCTAGATGTTTGTTTGAACAACCTTCAATTGAACATGACCCCAACGACAGGTTATACTCTTCTTGTGAAACTAAATAACTGAGAGTATATAAACGCATTTGAACCGGACCTTTTCCTTGATCACCTAATCAGATTTGTAGACTCTTTTGATGCGGATATTATGTAATATCGTAGAATTTTTTTATTATAGTAAATAACCTTTTAATTTATGATCTACGTTCAACAACAGCGGCAATAGATGAGATTATGAAAATTTATTATAAAGATATTGATCGGCCAAGATGATTTTTAATAACTTCTCTCTTTTTTCAATTTCAGGCTACTTGTCTTTGACACTGTCCAATTAATCTTCGTAATAACGGTAATTTCAAGATTATTTTCAAATTACTTTAATTTCCTTTCCATTTTAGATGTTGGTTTTTATTACTGATTGTTCCACTAGCGCATAGCTCAACAACTATTATTCCCAGAAAGCTGTTATTCTCAGATCCTAAGTATTCGGTTTTATCACTTAGTCCCAACGGAAGGTAAAACTCACCAATTAATCGATAGTCTGTCATCAGTAACATGGCTAGGAGAATCATCAAATTTGTCAATAGAACTGATATCTCCAAGTTTCAAGTTTACTGATGTTATTTAGACTGTTTGGCTACATTGCTCCAGATGACAACGGCGTGAAAAATGTGTTCGTGAAATGCATCCTATGCAATCGCACACGGCAAGTGACTTTCGAAAAAAGAAGCGACGTACTTGGTAGGATAGTTTTGCATCAGAGACACGATATGTTGTTTAGGATTTTCCAAAAGCTTGTGATTGCGAGATTAAGGATACTCATGGACTGGTGTTCCGGATTTGATCGTGTACCAACAAGACAACAGCGGTGACGAAAACACAATGCTCTTCAAGAAGAACATATCAGAGGTCAGTTAAGAACAAAAATCACAAGTTCACACACACACACACACACACACACACACACACACACACACACACACACACACACACACACACACACACACACACACACACACACACACACACACACACACACACATACACACACACCACACACACACACACACACACACACACACGCACACACACACACACACACACACACACACACACACACACACACACACGCACACACACATACACACATACACACACACACACACACACACACACACACGCACACACACACACACACATACACACACACATACACACACATACACGCACACATACGTATATATTCACACACGCGCACATTTATGGCACGTTTATATTCAAATATACGCAGTGCATTCACATGTGCTCAAAAGCACATGTAGATATACTCGTGCAAGAACACATACATATGGGCATAACATAGACAGCATACGGACATCGAGGTGGAGCGCATGAGCTCACAGTATTCCATAACCGACGTAAGACGATTTTGTCAAGTTACACCACACACATACGTCATTAGTGAGGTGTCAAAAGTTTCACATTTGGCAGTCTATTTGATCTCTTCCATTTGCATAGTCTTTGAAATTCGAGATGAAGCATTCAAAGTTTCAACATTTTTAAACCAATGAGAGAGTTTTGAATACAGTTCTTAAAAACTCGATAGCAACTTTGGCGGTCCACTGTCAGAATTGTTCATCTACTTGCTTACTGTCAATCAGAGGCTTGTTCTGGGCAAATTCAAAAAGTGCAAGCGGAATTCAATTTTGTAATTTTTTGCCGCCTCAAGTATTCGCTTTCCTACATAAAAAAGATAAAGGATAAAGCTATCGGGCGTTGATCAATCATTGAGGAATGCGCCATGCACTGGTCTTCATTTTCTGACTTCGTCTAAGTTGATTGAATGTCTGGCCTTTACAATGACTTGAGGTGGCCTTCCCTGGATTGAATCAATGCTGTTTATCCATTTAAACAAGTATGAGACATGATTGGTACAATTTACCTATCCCGGATGGATGGGTGTTTTAGTGAGCTATGAGCGTTAGATCCAACCATCAACCTTCTGCTCAACTCTGAGCACTTCTAACCACTGCGCCATATGCGCTCATATTTCCTATATAGTTTGAAAAAAAAACAAGGAGCCCATCTGTTTTTCATCATATGAGATGATCCGCCTTTCATACATTCCGATCCAACCTCTTCCTCAAACATTTCTGATTCCATCACTTCCTTCAATCTCCCATTGCTAGTCAGGAGTTCTTCATATACTAAGGCTTCAGTTTTCTGTGTTAAGAGTGTGCGGCCTTTAAGAAGTTTTCTTGTCTTAATAGGTTGGGGAATAAATTCTGAGAAAATGCCTGTAACTTTTTTTAGTGTCGGCCATTTTTTGTGTTTATGGGCTCATTTGAAAACCCATCTTTTCCCGCGTTCGTTGGTATATAATTCATCTACTTATCCAAGATCGGGTTAACAAGCGGGCAAATAAGGATGTTGATTATGCACGAATGGGTGTTTGGTTCAGATGCAAAGGAGACAATAAAGCGCATCAATTTGGCTTTGAGCGAAGGCACAGTTGGCAAAAGTACAGTGTACAGGTGGTTCAAAAAGTCTGAGGAAGGTGAAGAAAGTTTGGAAGATCAGCCGCGTTCTGGTCTTTCAAAAGAAGTTGATCGTCAAGCTGTACTCAAAGCGATTGGAGAAAATGCCCTTTTGACAACTCGGTCATTCATTTCTTCAACAGTAAGAAATCGGAACTTTATGCTCGCGGAATCGATCTTCTGGCGGAGAAGTGACAGGAAGTGCTTGAAGTTGAAGGAGAGTACTTTGACTACTAGTTTTATCTCTTCGCGGGTGCAATAAGTGTATAAATAAATGTTTTGTAAGCATTTTTTCAAAACTTTTATCCTGATCTATAGTGTATCCGAATTCTGATTGTATGTTATTCTTCTGAGAAATTTTTTGATGGCTCTTCTTCAGCCTCTTAGATTTTCACGATAGAAAATCATTAGAATTTTTGAGACAGAAAGTGTTTCTTGTTCGTACCACTTAGTCCACTCTGGAGTATGTTGAATGATACGGAGAGGAGTCAGACCAGCGAGCACTTGTGTAAGCTATGGCACCTCTAACCTGTACCACGTGTGCCTTAGGAGCAACGTAAGAAGCAGCTGAATATATCACTATATTACTTTATTTAATCCCTATTACAGCTTTTCTCACTGTTCGGATCGCAGTACTTCTACTACTCGACTCGTCTTCTCTCTTTATTGCTTGATTGAAAATTCATCTTCGTCATAAACGTCGACGTCTTCTTAATGAGCGTGATTTACTGGTTGAGCACTTCTCCTTGCAGTCTCAAACACAGTTAGGCTGGGGCTTTCGTTATCAGTTGCAGGAGAATGTTGAGGTGAGATGGGGATCGATCCTGTTCCGAACAGCGCAGAGCACCACTACCCGCTAGACACAGACTCCATGAATATACAAATATATATATATATATTATTTATTTATTTATGTAAATGTGCAAATATTTAGAACGAATGAATTCTTTTCTTTGAAGGAGGCGATAATGATAGATTCGCAAAAGCGAACGGTGATTTCAAATCGTTTTGGAGTAAAAGCTACTGTTCTTGGCAACAATATGAGGGACTCACGAATTCTTATTGGATTAAATGATGAGAATCCAGCGTACGTTTATTTTTAGCAAATATTTCCCGATTATTTTCATTGTATCTAGGTCAATGACTGTCGGAGATGATAAAAAAAAAAACAATATTCTGAAAGCAGACATTCTTCAACTTAATAGAACTTGCCCGCGCATTCATAGTTAACAGTTTTCTACACAGCCCTTTATTCAGCTTCAACAATGTCTATTCCTTTAATTTACTGACTGATACGATGACGTTAGTGCTGAAAAATGATCGCTTCCCTATGTTCTTCGTCGACAATAATCTGAATATACGTCTTGCTGCTCAACAACAACCCGACGGTTCACTGATGTACTACAGGTCTGTTATTTCACACCTACATCTCCTCTATCCTGAAAATCCCCAGTATAACATTTTATAAGAAAGGCTTTCTTATAAACGTACAAAATTTTAGCATATATCATGTATCGAAAAATTAGGTCGGGCATACATCCCAACGGGTGTTAATGGAATTTGATAAATGACAGAATAGTACTTTAAACTAACTAAAACAATTTTTCGATAAAACGAAAATAAAGTCTCTATCTTGGGTTACGCTGTACCTTTGTGTTTTTTTTCCTCTTACGAGAAAAAATGCTCTACGCCAAAAGTTAATTTTTTTTCTGTGAAGCGACTTTCGCGGTGTAGTAGAATTTTGTGTTAGCATGGAAGCGCTGGAAAATCGTTTAGCACGGTAAAAAATCTCCGAAATGTTTACGAGCAACAAGAGAGCTTATTCTATTCAATAAGGCTCTGCAACACAGACGTCTTTTCCAGTCTATGTCAAATGCAAATTTCAAGAAATTGACTTCCATTTGTTGGTATTCACTTTAATTTAGCAGAGTTTCGGAGCAACCCTCAACAAAAAAAACCGTTTTCATAAAAAAACTACTAATGGTTATCTCTCCAATTAAATGCTGCGGAGAATTAGCAGTGAGAATTTTGAAGTTGGATGAATTAGCTGAGTCAAAAAATACTAATCATTCACTTGCAGATCCTTCCAAAATCTTTCTCAGCATGGGAACAAACTTGTTCAAATCCCAGAGGGTGTCCACTATCACATGCTTATTTTGAATTGGACTCTCCAATGTCTCCTCGTCTTCACTTGCCTTGGGTACCTCAGAATATCTTCTGTTCGTGTTCATTCTCCCACATTCATCATCCGTGGTTGTGGCCATCTTCGATACGGTCTCGTCAACGGCACATTCCATAATCTTAAAGTCGCTTCCATATGCTATGCTGATGATATAGATGGGCCATAAACACGTCATCCAACTATGTATGAGGTGCACAAAGAGTACGCTTACACTATGTTGAAGATTTTTCAACAACTCTTTACGTTCACCTTCATGTGTTGTTTTGAAAGATGGGTGCCCTATGGGTGCCTCTTGTTGCTGCACCTTTTCCTGAATTCCAAAGACGTAATAGGATTCGATGATCTGAGCTGCACATTCTCATAAGACATCGTTCAGACGCTTTGTGGGTGGTGCCCCATATTTTTTGACATGCTCAAATTACATGCCCACGCTTCTGTTTACAACATAGAGTTGGGAGACCGCCGTATCGAAACGATGGGCAAGGAACTTTGAGCTTTTATGATATTAGTGGCTTCTTTGGGAGGCCCAGATGCAGCTCATGCTGCTCTCCTTTTCTAGCTTATTTCTCTTTTGTCTTGTTCTCCTTTATCTTCTCATTCATTGAAGGCCCAGAATGCATGTACAAGGTGATTTTTATAGTCAGAGAGCAATCCAGTCCGATTTTCTCACCTGTGCAGCTTCATGATTTGTAAAGACTTACAACTTACCAGACATCTTCTCTTTACGAGGATAGGTCGGTCTCTGCACGCGTAACTTGAGTTTCCAAACAGTAGATTTTCTATAGAGAAAGCACAGTCTAATGGATTTGTTACCATCTCGTTCTGCTGTCAAAAATCTTTCATTCTGCAGTGACTTTGGTTTGCCATTTCGTTTCAACGTAGCTCTTCTCACAATTCTCGAGAGCGACTGTCCATTAGCCTCGTCATGCTTTAATATATCCTAATTTTCTTTTTTAAGCCAAACACAAGGTGTTACTCTAATCTTTTTTCAACAGCTGACGTTTCGGCAGTTCGCCTTCTCCAGAGCCTGGAAAGGTCAAATTGTCTTCATCCAGTCACTCAAACACCTCTATTACTCCTTAAGAAAAAAATCACCAGACCTATATTTCAATTGCATCAAGCACAAAATCGACTCCCAATATTCACCGCTTTTTATATGTGAAGCTCTTCTCGAAAACATATTCATAAAAGCAATTATCACTGCGCATTACTTTCTCCGAGTGATTTGAAACACGTCATATTTGTACTTACTGACTGCATGGGATATTGAGCAGCAATTGATAGTAGTGGGCTCTTCATAGGATAATGAATTAATTGGCATGAATTAACGACATAAATGATAGAGGGGTTCACGAGAAAACCGAAATTTCGCGACGAAATTTGCTTTCGGCGAGTCGCTATGGGTTCTCCTTCGTCGATTTTCATGCTTGTTTCCTCTTGTGTAGCGATTACGTGAAATTTGTTCTCACTAGCGACCTCAAGAGCAGTGTGAACATTGATGTGAGATTGCGGTGCTATAAGAGCGAAATATAATCTCTATGGCATTTCGTGGGCGTGTTCGTTTTCTACGATTCAGTGACGTTGTCTGATACACGAGATCTGCTTGCTTTCCATCTATCGATGTACAATCCGACGTACAACCCCTAGTGTTCGGATTTCTGGAGCTGGTTGAGCCATTCGTGATTCCTTGGTAGTCCTAGGATGGTCTAGCGGAAGATTTCCACAGGTCGCTACATTCAATCATGAACACTTTTTGTGAATCAAAGGTAGATTAGTCTCCTCGTCGTCAGTTTGATAGCACGACGGTGGCGATTACAAGTATTATTTTGATTTCGCTGTGGAGCATAAATTCTTGAATCGCACTTCATTCTGACCCTTAACAACTCCTCGGCCACGATAAAAATCAGATAAGAATTTTTATGGTACATCATGAAGCAAATTCGAATGCTAGGTTATCTAATCATAAGTCTTCTTTTGACGTAAAGTGTTAATATTGCAGTTGAATAAAATGAAACAACTGAGCTTCACCTTTTTCTTTTCAGATTATCCCCAGGCGCTGATATGTCAGCGTTAACAACGAACCCTTCGGATTGGAATGAGCACATTCTGGTTCAAGCCGAAGACGTTGCAATAACAAAGTAAATAATGAAAAAAAAATCGATGAATATTGAGAGACTTTAGAAATAGAGACTTTTTAGGCCTGTAAAATTCGATAAAAGAAACGAACATATGTACTGGTTGTGGAGTGATGAGTCTACCGATCTTGGTATTTTTAGATTATCATTTCCAATACATTTTATCTGCTTTCTCTAATTTTCAATTAGATTAAGAAAAGTTTTAGAGAGCATACAACTTTGATAAACTGTATCTATAGTTTCAAACGTCTGCCACCTCCATTACAATACGTTCTCGTCCTGGTTCCAAAATTTCTCTAGGCATCAAGCTATGCTGAATATCAAGATTTCATCCTTTAAGGAAATACAGACGTGGTTCGAAAGGAGTTCGACATTTCTGTCTAAAAGATCACCTAAGAGCATACGAATTCAACACTATCATCGGCGGCGGTTTAATGCCACGATTGAAAATCTCTCACGTAGAGAAAATGGCAAATAAGAAATTTCTCATATAGCGGAATCCTAATCAAAACATAGAATTTTATCACCTAGTAAGGATCAGCTAGAATCCAAAATGTCACGTTGTTGAAGAGATGGTTCCGCGATTTGCCGTAGATTGTAGCTGTCAGAATATTCAAGTGATCTTTTGCGTTCCCATCATTTATATTTCCCTTATTCGTCAAGTAGTTCATATGCGCATCTGCCAGCATTCTATTTATCACTGTTACGCATAGAAACTCCCGCGTGTATGTGATACACTCTCTCAAGAACCAAGGTTTATCGCCCTCCTTCAACGTCTCTCTCACGTCTACATGAGGTCGAAGCTCAGCTATCCCTTTAATCGCAATGAAATTCTTCTACTGCGACATTATACGTCATTCATAGAAAAGACGAAATCTCAAGCAGCTGTGGAAACAACAGACAAGATCTTCGAAGATCTTCGCGAATGATTTTAGCGAGGAAAGTGATTATGAAGCAAGTGTTAGGGCCCCCACTATTCATGCAATGACTGGCATGAAAAAAATTTTGGCGATAGTTGCGTGAGCGTAGCGCCGTGGTTACTGGTGCTAAGCAACACAAACGTCGAACTTGATCTTCTCCTCTCTTTGAAGAAATGGCCTTATTATTCCGGAGTTAGCAAATTACTGCTAGTCATTTTTTACTCATATGGAATATTTATTCAGATGAAGAAAGATAGCGCATTAGCGATAAAGCTATTCATTACGAGCGCGATGATAGCTTGACGCCGTTTAATGCGCGCCAAGCCTCTCAACCATCCTGGATTGATAGAGTGGTACCAGACTTGTCTCTGAAAACAGTTCATTACGTGCAATCAAAATGGAGAAGCACTAATGAAATCTCCAAAAAATCTAGTTCTACATCCATGAAGAACGCTTTAAATCTCCAGTAAAAGCAGAGCTTCCGTGCAAAAAGTTCAAAGATCCTCATGGATGAAGAATTTGTTAGAACGAACCAAGTGTAAGATGCAATGACCTACGCACAATAGTTGTGGAAGACAAGGCTTGTTGAGTGATACTCACTAGATCACCTCTACTATACTGGTAGAATAGGAACCACTGCCATATCTAAGCGATTGCTCAACGCCGAGCTTTTTACTTCATCTGCTATAGCGACAGTGATCTACGATTAGCACGATCGTTATGGACAATAATGTATGAAGTATCATCCGGATTGCCTACAGGTATACGTTTGTGTGATAGAATTCTCATGTTTGCTGGATCTTGGGAAAATTACGTGGCCATTCTTACTCCGCTTAAACGCTCCTATTTACTACCTCCAGATAGGCAACATAGCTAGCGGTCTAATCTTTAGTGAGGATAACTCGGCGAATTTTTCATCGTGGACTACATACCTCTTTAAAGATCACCTATTCCAAAATAAACTCTCGTAGTTCAACAGCGCCATTTTTGAATTTGTGCAGACGAATGCAAGTCTCTTGTAGGAGCCCTTGTCAAGTTGCCATTTGATGCTCCCGAAAACAAAGAGGTATTGTATACGGCAACTCGTGCTCAAATCTCCAATGTTTTATTTCATCAGACGGATGGAACATTGCTGGCTGTCACTGAGGTATGATCACAGCGGAAGATAATACAAATATAGATATACTTTCTAGCACTTTATATGATACATATGCACAACATTTTTTTGCTTTTCTCACTATTCGGATCCTAATACATCTTGCATTCAATTCGTTTTTCGTCTTCTTCTTGAATATTGTAGAACACTGGTTAAGCATGTCTCCTTGTAGTTTCGAGAATAGTCCGGCGGTGGCGTTACATAGGGCGTTCAATTACTGCCGGAGGATGTTGGGTGAAGGGAGGGGTTGGGGAATCTACCGTGGGCGAGCATAGCAACACTTTGCCGTGCCAGCTTTTCTTGTTCCCTCTCCCCGCTAAATCAGATATAACAAAATAAATGATAAGAATATAATATGTTTTGAGTTATTAGGTCTAGTGGTATACAGGCGCCTGCTTCGTCCTATCGGGACTCATCAGTACCACCCTCCCTCGGTTCAGCCGATACCTTGAAGTTGAATAATTCTCTGTAAAGGAATCGACGCCGAATAAAGAATCACCCCAAGATGATGTAGTTACTTGACATTGTGGTGACCGGTAGTCGAGTACGTAGCTGTTATAATAAATCATACCTCTTATTATTTATTAAAAAATAGAGGTCGATAGAAAAGGTACAAATTAAAATTACTAGGCATTTAGATGAAAGATGGCATGTAACAAATAAATCGAACTCTATATAGTAATATTACAGTTTATATTGATTAAATGTTGTAGAAATGATTTTATAAGGCTAAGTTACGTTTTCCTTATTTAGCTGTATCATAGACCAGAACTGTTTGTGACTAACGACACAGTGATAGACGACCTTCAATACTTAGTGAATCTTCGACCACGTGGATCACTTGAGATTCTATCTATGAGCCTAGGTAAGGACTAATTTGCGTCATCTTTTCTTTATAGTACCCTTTACCCTGAACTTCTTATACTCTTCTTAGTTTGTGCTGTTATACGAAAGAAAGGACAAGACGATATGATTACCTCAATCGAAAGTAAAATGTTGTAGTAGTTGAGAAGAAAATGACAAGTTCTTAAACAAATTACAGGCCAGAATACAATAGCGCAGCTATCCAAAATGTTCAGAAAGAAATGAAAAGCTGAAAAACTGTCTAAGATCTTGCGTTGACAACTACTTACGATAAACTACCGTCGGATTTGGTATAGTGCGGAAATTTCTTAGCAAACTCCCGTCACATAACTGGCGATCATTTGACGTTGACGCGATTCAAAGATCAGTTAGTCCTACAACCTTCTCTATGTAACTTGAATCAGTTCCCAATAGTTGTACGACGGAGTTTGATATGATCCTCTCCTCTCGACACTTTTGTTCTCTTTCCTCACGATTCACAACTAGGCAAGATATAGTCTTCGTCGTCATTCATCACTCAAATGAAAAAAAATTTTGAATTAACACAGTGTAAAGAACATTGTTTGTCAGTTACTGAGATAGCGATCTTTTCGTTTCAATTAGCAAACATTGAGCGTTTTCACGTAAATTGTGTTCGCCTTCAGATATGTCAATATGGTTGGTGACATATGCGTCCTCTGACAAGCCGTATGAAATCTTCATCTATAGAAAATGGATCAAAAAGGTATGAAAAAATTTGTAATCAAAATGCTATCCTATAGAAGAATTAGATAAAGCACAAGCGTTCACCAACTGATACATTCGACCCATTAGGCAACGTAGAGATAAGCGGGTGCATGTACGGTTAAAAAGATGAGTTCGGGGTCTACTAATGTGTTACTGTGATGTTTTTGTTCTTCATGACGCGTCTAGTACTATTTTGCCAAAATCGGAGAAAGGAAAAGCTTTTTTGTTTTTATTTGACCCCAAGGTCGATCCAACGACCGCATAGGTGATACGGGGCGTCTGATGAAGACTCATAAATTTCCACCTAGTAGTAATTTAAAATCACCCAATGATGTACAGTGACGTGCATAACTTTCAATGCCAGGTGGGGCTTAAACCCGCACATCACTCTATCCGGAGCGTGTGCTCTGGTCCGTTAAACTACCAACGCCTGTTTGCCAGCACTCTTACTACTCCATAACGCTTCTATCTATCAGCAACCAACAGTCAGCGGCTTGGCGTAGGTAGTCGATATCGTCATTGAATCCATTAGCGCTGACAGATATTGGGTATTGGATAAACAAACAGGATTCTTTATATTTACCCGCTTTTTAAAGGTGGTATGATATTGAAGAGTTTGACGAAAGAAAACATCAGCGCCCCTAGCTATGATGAAATGCGAGATCGAGTCTTGCCTGGCACAAAAAGTTTTTCATATCACTCTATATCACTGGGTATACTACAACTCATATCAACGTTCAAAAAAGGTTAGATATGAAGAATTCCGCTTCATGTAAAAGTAGTCAATTTTTCAAGGCTGAATCCTTTCTCAATATTCGACCAGAGCTTGAAAGGTATAAACTGAATAATCAAATTGGCTTCGATTTCAAGACTAGAGATAACTTGCTCCTTCAGTCTTATCTCAGTCTTCCACCTGAGGTACGTTACATAGCATAGTACTTTTCATTCTAAGCATATATGTTTACAAAGATAATAAGTCTTAAAACGAATAAATCCTCAGATTCCTCTTCGACGACCTCAAGATGTGCCAATGGCCGACCGAGAATACGCAGAACTTGGCATGCTGCCAGTGGAACCTCAAAGACTAATTGTATACGTGCATGGAGGACCAAAAGCTAGGGATAATTACGGATTCTCCCCCATGATTGCTTGGCTTACAAATCGTGGCTATGCAGTACTACAGGTGTCTTATAGAGCTTATCATTCTACTCTGAATACTTTACAAGAATGAGTAAGAATGTATGAGCTTACAATAATCTTTATGGCTCACAGATTTCGTTTGTGGAAGAAATGGAGTGTAACGGTGATGGGCTGTTTATTCTTTATTGACAGTCATTAAAAATGGTTGTTAACAGGTGAACTTCCGTGGGAGTACCGGTTTCGGTAAGCGACTGACAAATGGTGGTGACGGTGAATGGAGTAGAAAAATGCACTACGACATTCTCGACTCAGTTGATTTTGTTGTTGCAAAGGGTATTACCAACAGATCTCAAGTGGCAATTATGGGTAAGTGGTTCAAAGAGGTAACCACGCTATAGCAATATGGAAAATTTGGTGCTTTTACGGTTTTTTTTGTGAAAATCGTAAGTGTAATAATTGCTAAAAGTTTTTATTTAAGGTAGCAGTTACGGTGGTTATGAAACGCTAGCCGCTCTAACATTCACTCCTGACGTATTCGCTTGCGGAGTGGATATTTTTGGACCTACGAATTTGCTTACTTTAGTACATACTGTTCCACATTATTGGAAAGGTTTTTATAAGGAACTTGTGCTAATGCTTGGAGATGACATTGACAAGTAAGTAGACATTTTGAAATGTTTACTGTGCAACTTACAGTGTTTAGGGAAGATAAAAATAAAGATCGTCAAAAGCACCCTTTGAAAATGTGAACAAAGCGACAAATGGTCTACCATTCAATTTGGACGCTTACGCTTTATTTGATCAGCCTTCGCGGTTTTTTCTCTCTGTACGGCTTCAAATACTTCCAACATCCAGTTCGTTCTCAGTCTTCTTCTTGAACGTCGTAGAATATCGGTTGAACGATTTAATCCCGAAGATAGCCTCGATGTGGCGTTCTATAAGTCTTTGTTGTTGACTGCCGGAAAGAGTTGGGATAGTGGTAGAGCTCGGTTTTACACGCACCGAGGCGAGCATCAAAACATCTCGGCCATGCCGTCTTCCCCCACCTCCATTCAATTTAAGAATTGTAATTTGTTAGCTCAGTAAAAATGGTAAATGGAAGCTGAAAACAGTGAAATCTTCGTGCATAGATCGTGTAGAAAAGAATTTGCTATAGGTCGAAAGCACCGTCTTTTAATATTGCTGCTAATACTAGTCAGTAAAGCGTATAGGGCCCATGTAGCATAACCAACAGAAGCATGTGGTGTTAGTTTTAAGTTGCAACCCGAGCTGATGAGATCTCAACGACAATTAGTAAAGTAGAGCTCACGCATCCTTAGAAAAAAGTGATTAATATGAGCACTATGTTTTTCCATCAAACAAATGTTGATTATATCTATTTCTCATCGTTGTATTGCATAAACACGACGCTGTAATTTCAATCAGTTTCTTTTCAGTGAAAAAGGACGTCAATCACTCGCTGCTCGCTCACCACTGTACTTTGCCGACCGAGTAAAGAAACCTCTTATCATCTTTCAAGGCGCGAACGATCCTCGTGTGAAGCAACAGGAATCAGGTATGGTCATAGATTAGGACACTTAATGATGTTGTCTATGTGGTTAAAAAAGATTGTTTATCTTTTTTGTAGATCAATTCGTTGAGGCTCTGAAGAAGAACAACATTCCTGTTAGCTATATTCTCTATCCCGATGAAGGCCATGGATTCAGAAAGGTGATCTCTTACTTTGTTCTATAATCATTTGGTGAACATCCAGCTTTGTATTAAAGAAAGTTATGCATTATCAAAGTATTAAGTATCTGATGGAAAAGTCTTTACTATAGGCATCTAATCGACTGGCGATGTGTGGTTTCATCGAAAAATTTCTACATTCATGCCTTGGAGGACGATATGAACCATATCGGCAAGGGCAATATAACTCAACAGCAATCGTTAGTATTTATTCTTATGTTTTTTTTTCTCTGTAGGACATGAAATGGGAAAACAGTTCATATGATCGCTATAATATACCAATGGTGCCCAACGCCATCTACGGAATTACGGTAATCAAGCATCGCGCTGGTCGCTCACGCGGCAATCGCAAGCAGGCAACATTTGCGGGCGCGATCGAGTTGCAGATGCTGCATATCTTGCTCCAAGACGCGACACCGCCATCACGGTAGCTAAGAGAGATGCGACGTTGCGCGGTGTGCTACGTTTCGCAGCACCTGGTCCCCAAAGGGCTAATTAGCTGTCAAAAACATATTATCAAATGTTTCCCATTACGTGTTTGAACTAAGAGTAATTATCAGTCATAGCGTCCGATCGCTCTCTTTTCATTTCAGTTAAAATCCGATGGTTTTGCAAACACCGTCTCACTGAAGAAATCGCGTCCGCTTACTGCAAGTCCCTTGGCACCACAGTTCTTCTTTCATCGGACGACGATGTCTCGGCGACCCTTTGTCCGATCTATGTATGCCAAATCCTTCACAAACCAGTGACGTTTGTTGCCGTCACACGATTGCACTAGTAAAATCGAGCGTTCTCCGATTTGAGCGGCATTTATTCGTTTTTGTAATTATTATTCCAGCACGGATTTATGAATGTGTTAACGTGTTTTTTACATGAACTAGTCAACTTCATCTCTTATTTATTTCATTTAATTCTGTGCATTTGATGTACATGGAGCTTAATCTTATTACGGATGCAAATTGCGGAGTGCTATTTTTATAAATCTTCCTAATTTAAGTTGTAGACATTTTACTATCGTTTTTTGAGGCAATCCCATAAAACATTTTCCGTAGTTTACATGAGTTGAGTACAATACATTCAGGCCACCATTGAAAAGGCATTGTTTTAGCAATTAGCTGTAGATTGCAATCAAGTTTGATTTTCGCTGTGGAGATTTCTTTGATCAAGAACTGATTTTCTGATTGTTATTGGATCCAGCTTTTCAGGAATTTTATCGCTAAAAATCAGTCTTTGATCACATCGAAGTCGAGTCAACACACAGAGTTCTGCAACCTAATGAACTGCATGAGTGACGTTTTCACCACCGCAGTAGATATGCAGACTCTCCATATTGGTGACTTCATCTTTATCAGAACCATGCAAGCTCTCGGTGCACTCACGTCTGCTCGTCTGCGATCATGAATATTCAGGCAAGTACACCATTTGGAGCCCAGATTTTTCATTTTGTATGGTCAATAAAGAGATTATCGCAGTGCGCTGTACTATCGAAGGCGAGTTTTGAAGAGAGTGCCGGAAAGTAGAGAGCGCGGCCCAGAAAAAAAGGTGGAGAATTGTCCCAACTTCCACGATGTGGACTCTCATGCTGTGTGTTGCATCGCAAATCGCTGTTTTCTTCAACGGTTGCGATGTCTTTTGGGAATTATATGAAATGAGTAAAGTATTTTATCATATCAGAAGACCCGTCTTCAATTTTATTGTGCGGATTGCGGTACTTATAGGAATTAATTCGCCTCACCACATTCATCGCTTGCTTGGAGAATCCTTTTTTATGAACATCGTAAAATACGGGCTGGGCAGACCTTACAATTTTGAGAATGGCCAGGTTGAGGACGTTCGTTAAAGGACTGTCGGAGAGTGTTTAAGAAGCGGGGAAGTGATCAACTCTACACTGAACATCACCAACCACTTCCGGTCAATCAAGTTTGCATGTGGCCCATCGTCGGGTGGTGGATAGAAAAACAGGGGAAAAGTGAGCATGTGCTTTTCCATATACACGTGTAATCAGAGGATGAATTTCCTGTCTCTGCAGCACCTATGTGATATTCAATTTTTTTACAAGCCAAACTGAACAGAAACCTGCAATCAAGCGCCAAGGAACTAAACGGAAAGCGGATATGGTCGCCTGCAACAATTAAGTTTCTTTTGTTTCTTGGAAAGAAATTGGCAGGCTACTCATGAGCATCTTTTCCATATGTTCAAAGTCCGCTGTGCCTAGGTATCAAAAAGCTTAACACAGACAATCAACTGGGCCTCCTTTCTGACCCTGGAAGTATTCCGAAAACGTAACGTTTAACAGGATGAAATGAGAAGGCTGCTGAAATCTCCAGGCCACACTAAGCTGCATGAGTATCAGCCATATTACGCCTGTACTCTCGTATGAATTATCTATAGAGGAGCTCGTTAAGTAGCCAAGAGGATAAGCAGAACGTTGTTGGGCCAGATGTGACGAGAAGTTGCCAGTTATTTCACGCTGCCTATTACATCCGAAAAGACGCGAGATCATACAGGTGTCGGAGGCATTGATGCTTTTGTTAAAACGAAATTGACCATTAACATCGGTCCATCTGCATGCTAATAATAAGATGGACTTTTGCGCTGAAAACAATCTGGATAAGTATGAACTTCTAACCATGTCCGTTGTTTACGCACCATCGTCAAGGTAAAACGAGATAGGAGTCAAAACATTCTGTGTAACCTTACAAAAGTTCTTCAAAAAAGACCATACACTCTTCAAGGTTATCAGGACATACCTTACGCTTCGAGTGTCTTTTTAGATCAAGCTCAAATTTCAATATTCCAGATAATCGATTTTCCGTGACCATTTCACTCATTGGGAGGTGTAAATTGTTCGTCGTTGCCTACTCTTATTATAGGGAACTGAATTAGCTAAGAGGATTGGCAAAAGACGAAGTTTACCGCCCAACTGATGAGACTGTCAAAGTTAAAACACGTGTATCGGGCTCTATAAGTTCGTCGTCCTATAACATACTATATGCGTAGCACAAAAAATGATTATCTGTTATCTGGACATATTGAAACCTGGAAAAACGTCCAAAAACCTCACATGGGACCCGAGAAAAAATTTAGGGTGGAGTGAACAAGGTGGGAGGATGCCTGGGTTTTTTATGACAGTTAAGACCATTTGTAGCAATTCGCAGTCCTTGAAGCCTCACTACTATGGATGTGAAAGTCTCTCAGTGGAGTGTGTCATATGAAATTGACAACAATAATGTAAAATCAAAGTTCTACCTGATTAATGTTGCTGCTGTCCAAATTTTTACAGACCAGACTATCTTTTCCATCATTTTTATATGTACAACCATTTTTAGATGCATAATTGCATTGTCACAAACATTTTTGAAAATCAATAAAATAGAGAATTCTCAGGATTATTAGTTAGACTCTGAGAGCGCCTATGGCGTAATAAATAGGAGAACAAGCTGCTCCTTCCAAGCTGTAACAAGATCCATCTAAGACTCTAAGACTTAGCGATGCCTTATAAAATGGAAATCGCACAGGTTTCTTAAAAATTTGGTTAATGCTGAACGAGTTATGCCTCGCTAATATCATAAATGCTGACTTATGCCTTTCCCCCTTATTGAATTGCAAAATATAGGGTTTTCTTTCTAAACACTTCGGCCTACAAACAAGAAAGAAATCAATTGCTCGTTCCTTGCTCACAGCTGTTTTTTGTCAATTGCAGAGAAGCTTCTCACGATTTTTCTGGCGCCGACTATACTCCTGTGACGCAGTGGGAGTCAGGCATGTTTCAGCGAAAGAACGCATACTGGCCATATCTAATTGGTTTGAGGCTATCGTTTTTTTTATTTGCAAAATAAGTTATTGAAGCTTTCAATAAAAACAACATTTCATTTGGTGATGTTTGCTATCCCGACGAAGATCATGGATTTAGCAAACTGTCTATTCTATCTCTGAAAATGGGGTTTGATTTTTTATTAGGAGAATCGCATTGCTAAAAACGGTTCTTTTCTGTTAGACGACGATAAATAAACATTCGACCCCATTTACTAAACAAGAATTTCTCATAAGAGTGTTCTGGAAACTTAACTCTCTGGCTAGAGCCAAGCGTGGTCGGTTTGTCAAGCACCCTTTCATAACGCTGTGAAGTCAAAAATAAAATTAAGTTTCCCAGCCGCTACGCGCCTTCATTTTTATCACGCGTATAAACTCGTTGAAAAAAAGGAAAAACATATCAACGCGTAGAGAAACTTTCGTAGTATCTGAGACAGTTGCTTTATCCAAAGTTTCTTTCGAGGAGGAGGAAATTTCCCAACTGAAGAACAAGTTGTATTTCACGTGTCTAATCCTTTAGACCATCGATCGATCTCCCCGTCCACAACGCGCAGATTAGCCGATAAATAAGCTCGCCAATTCTTCAAAACTCGATCTCCTCTTTCCTGCTAAACGGTTTTCCCAGAAAACAATCTTATCGTTGGAACCACTGGTACTTATGCTATCGAATGACTGATAATATTCAAAGAAAGAGCTCTTTCCGGCGAGGTATCAGGCACAAATATTTCCTTTCTCCTACAGCGCTGTTACAAGAGCTTTTTGAAAAAACAAACAAACACATTTTCAAGTTTTTCAAGGCTTGTCTGCTGAAAGAGTACTAGCAGTATTAAGGATAAGTTTGTTCCGTGAAATGAATGCGAGATAAGATGAGAACGCGCAGTCGACTGAGATATAATTTTATTCTGAATGCTACAGCGCCACTCAAAGGTTATTACAAAAAAGCGGCCAAGTAGAGCTCTAGCCAGAGATTTGGAATTTTCATTAATTATTAACACTCCTATGAAAATTTCCTGTCCAGCTAACGGGGTCGAGCATTTTTTGCCGTAAGCAGGAAAATACCTTAGAAACTATCCTTATCTGCTATAAAAATCTGTTTTGAAGTAGATAATCTACCGGTAATCTATGATTCCATCGAACAATTTCTTCATTTATACATTAAAAAACGATGTGGGCCATACTAACACTTTCTGAATGCTTGATTACTTGTATACATTTCTTCACTAGTACTCGAAAATGGTAATATCTGCGAGGCCTTTTTGTAATACTAAACCGTCATCATCTGATAATGTACATGGCTGATTTTAGTCACGAGCTCCTCTAACTGCAACTTTGGTGGTAGTCCGGGAGAATACATGAAGTTCTGTTTTTAGTAAGTGGCCATCCCTTCTGTGTTTCGCCATAGATATATTTTCCTAGATCCTAGAGATGAGTTAGGCTTTCTCACTGGTGTATACCAATGAGAGGTTGTGAATGCCGATCGAGTTTTAAAAGAGATTGTCAAAGTGTTTTGTAGGTGGTGCGCGGATTTTTCAACATAGTTGAAATTTTAGTGTCATGGCTAACCCTCTTGTGCATATCGGCGTCATGGAAAGACTGTTGAGAAAAGAAGAGTTATCGAAGAGTCTAGAATTCGTCGGTTACCTGGTGGCCTCGTTGAGAGGTCGCAATGTTGCTAACGCTGCATCTCTCATCTGTCTAATTTCTCCTTCATGTTGTTCTTCATCTTCACTGGACACTCAAGATGCATATACGATGTTGTCTCCAAATCAGACACAAGTCCAATTTTTTTCTCGCCTCAAACGAATGAGTTTGTCTCCTTATGAGTGAGCATTCGCCATATTTATGAACAGTAGAAATTTTTTGGCATTTCGCTAGGTTTTTCGGGCATGATCTGTGCTTCGCTGGGATCTTATGAAGGGAAAACAATCCTGTTGACGAAATGTAGATTTGACAGGAGTACGTATGTCTTTCGTTCCAAAAGAGTGACTCCACTGTACATTGGGCCAGTAAATGACTTTGGCGACTGTGTCGCCTTGCGAAATCCTTCTAAAGCTTTCTGGTGAAGGATCAATGGAAAAAATGATTTTTGTGGACTGAGGACTGCACAACCGTGATCAGTGGTCATCCTATGTTTGAAAAAACTATAACTTTTTGTTACATACTATATTTCTTGTTAGAGCGGTGTTTAAATTGAGAATCAATGATTGTGCAAGCAATACCACACTAATGACATCTCGTGCGTTCCCATCAATTACCACAGCACCGCAGTTCTTCTCCATTTGGGAGCGTGCTTTCCCTCAACCGTTAGTATTAGCTGTCGTTGTTCTTGCTGTATCTTTTTGACTCGATGACTAGCGTTTCGACAATTTTGTCTTCTTCAGGTTTTGAACGGGAATTTTCCCGTTATCCGGGACAAATGAAGAAACGATCCCTTTCGCTGGACGAGAACTTTTCATAAGAGTGTTAATCATTCGGAAAGACGCTGTAGCATTCAGAATAAAACTGTGTTTTAAACTGAACGAGCGCTTTATTATTAATCGATGGAGGTCCGAAAAGTGTATGAACTTAGAAGAAAATCCTTCAGCATCAGAGCCACACGTCTAATCAAGAGTTTTTCTAAAGCGGAGGAAAATACTATATTCAATAGCAGAGTTAGCACTACGAATGTAGGCCTGTTAGTGCGATCGATTGGACGCGTATCAATCCAGGGCTCTAGCACACACTACCCGACAAACAAGTGCGCCGCTTTTCTAAAACTCGATCTTATATTCGCTGCTAAAGTACAATAAAGCGTTTTTTAGGAAAATTAGTACACCTTTGAGATTGTTGACATTTGCTATCGAATGGCTACTCATAATTTAAAAAAAGAGCTCTATTTTGTTAGAGATATTTCTACTTGAAGCACAAATGTGTTCCTTTTGCTGCAGCGTTACAAGAGGAAAAAATGCATACGCGGCGCAATAGCCAGAGATTTGAGCTTTCGATTAATTACTAACACTCTGCGAAAGGTTGTTATCCAACAAAAGATGTTGTTTTTCCATTCCGGATAACAGAAAAGAAATCTAGAACGTATTTTGTGGAGTGTACCCAAATGGCTTAACCGCTTTACAAGGTGAAAAATTTTTCATGTTTCAATGTGAGATGACTTTTGGACACACCCATCGAAAGTCAAGCGACGAAAAGAGCTAGATCACTTGTGATAAGGAGAAATTTGATAAATAACATGAAAACATGATTAAGCCTTTTATGAGGTTTGGTATTGGCAGCGTGCTACTGAGGAGTTTGCAACGGCGAAACAGCGGCTGTTCAGTATTCTAAAGTGCTGCACCAGATCTCATAAAAGGCTCAAAGTATGTTATCACGTTATCAGATTATCAGATTGTTATTGATTCTGAGCGGGGTATATAAAGAGTCCAGAGTAAATTAATGAGAAGTTTTTCCTCTTGGTTCAATCTTGATTCTTGAAGTTTACCCAAATTGATTTAAGAGTTTCGCTTGTTGATGTTTTTGAAATTCTGCTCCAAATTCTAAGGTTAGTTGAAATCATCGCTATTGCGTTTCTGCGTTCTATGTGTACCTAGAGGAGCACTTTGTCGAATTTTGAGTCCACCAAATGATGTTCTCCTATGTACATATTGAGTAGTTTTACAGTTGTGCCAAGCTGGCTTACGTGGTAATACATACGTTGTGCCTGAATTGTGGAGAAGAATACATTTAAGAAACGGATAGACTCTTTGAGACCAGTTAAAAGATGATCTAGATGGTAAATTCGAAAGATGACGTAGTAGTTTTTTGGTTCACACTCAACACTGAACACATTGAAGATGTTTTCAGAACGACTGTCAGAATCCTGAGGGACTGGTCTGAACCATCAGCGAGAAAAACTCTCAAAAACACTTTTATAAGCTTCAAAAGCGGTGAATATACCGGGAAGAGGAGTGTTTCACTATCACAAGTGACCTTGCTTCTTGTTCTTCTCTGGTTTTTGATACGCGTGTGCTTAAAACGTCATCTTACGTGAACAAGACGGGTGGTCTCACATCTCATAAAACGGTAGTTTCTTCCCAAATAGGAATTTTAATTTGTATAGCAGATTTTGATTGGCACTCTAGACAGTCTATTGATTTATGTGAATAGCATATATATGATAAGCCCGCATTTTTAAGAAGGTGAAGTTGCTGGAACACAACCGTCGAATTAAAACGATACTCCCGAGGTTTGCATATATAAGCTATTAATGTCGAGATTTATGGTAATCTGGTCCCTTGAATTATTTTGCATTATTGTAAACCAAATTTTCATCAACCCTGACATAACAGCAATCAAGTTTCCCCCTTTGATCAGACCTATAGCAAGAGGTTTTCATGACAACTTTTGTTCGGCTAGCGTTCCAGTGCCTTTCGTTTTCTTGTAAGCCGTTGATTTGATTCGATCGTCAGTCCACTGTCGCTTGTTCCCGTTGTGGTTCTTCGCTTTAGTCTCACCCGAGTCGAACGTTCTTCAAAAAACATCAGTCATGCGAAGATTCTCACTTGGCGAGCTCCTTATATAAAGATGAATAGTATGTAATTAGCCATTTGTTTTGCTAACTACCTAATCACTCGCTGATAGTGATAGAACACTTGTTTTCACCATGCGATCAATTCAGGAGAACTCAATAGTATTGATCGCTTACACAGTGCGCCGTAATATATTGTAAATGGACACTTTTTATCGCCGACACAGTCAATCAATCAAATTTTCTTGTTGAATGTGCCTGCAGCACAAAATGTTAATGAGAATTTTTATTTGGCTAGCATATTGACGCGTATCTTGAAGTTTGACGCGTTGCTTGAAATACTTATTTACAGATTCTACCATGGGCTATGAGTGAACTTTGAAAAGGCGCTGTTAATCTTCTCTTTGAAATAAAACAAAAAGAAATATGAAGCGATGGGATTGCGAAGGGCAATAGTGGTGGTGAACGTACTACCCATACAGTGGTAAAGAGAATTATTTGTAATAGCAAAATCATAAAAAATACCACTAGTGAAAATTTGAAATCTTTTTATCGTAAAGAACGAGCTGTTGAGGGATGAACCGTGCGCGATAGAGTTCACGATTTGCATTGAAAGTTCATTCATAGATAAGAACAGATTTTACCATCCTTCTTTTTTCTTTGAGGATTCGAGAAAGCAGCGTATATATGTATATGGTGCAGGCAAAACCTTTGACAACGCAGTGCAGTCAAAATTTCTCAATAGTTCATATGTTTTAATTTAGCACCGCCTTGCGAACTTGAAGATTTCGATAGAACAAGAATGCACGACCGTCTTTATAAAAGCGAAATATCTTCATTCGTTTCCAAAGAGGAGTGGCTCTTTTCAACATTTTTTCATCACCTAAGGCTTATTTTTGGAGCTCGTTTTTGAAATCACTGTGCGGAAAAAAGCCACTTCAAAGTCTTTGAAGATTTTTCAATACATTGTGCTAATAGGATTAAACCGAATGGCTCAATCCATCGCATCGCTGCTCATTCACATTAATAGACACAGTCGTGCGTATCAATCGCATTTTCGCCAACCGGCTCATTTTTCCACTACAGTTGGTGTTTACAGAATATTTCTTTTTTTCTTAATATTTCTTACAGAAGTATAGTTCATTTTAAAAGCCGTAAGCTCGACTGCCGGTCACCACAAAGTCAGGTAATAACATCATCCTACTTTGGGTGCTTAATTTTACTCGGCGTCGGTTCCTTTGGAGGATTGTTTCACCTCAAGGGATCGACGGAACCGAGGGAGGGTGCTACTGATGAGTCCCAATAGGACAAAATAGGCGCCTATATAGCACTAGACCTATGGCTCAAAATATGCATATCCTTATCAGATTAAATCATTTTGAGCGGGTCTGTAAAAAAGCAGTCGATAGCAGAAGTATAGTTCATTTTAAAAGCCGTAAGCTCGACTGCCGGTCACCACAAAGTCAGGTAATAACATCATCCTACTTTGGGTGCTTAATTTTACTCGGCGTCGGTTCCTTTGGAGGATTGTTTCACCTCAAGGGATCGACGGAACCGAGGGAGGGTGCTACTGATGAGTCCCAATAGGACGAAATAGGCGCCTATATAGCACTAGACCTATGGCTCAAAATATGCATATCCTTATCAGATTAAATCATTTTGAGCGGGTCTGTAAAAAAGCAGTCGATAGCAGAATATTTCTTAATTTATCAATTTTTTCAATGCATAAATTGTGAAGAGGAGCGCATGTCGCGGAGTGGTTAGAGGTGCCCTGCGTCGCACACGAGGTCAATGGTTCGATCGCGCGCTCATGGCTCACCAAGCCATCCATCCCTTCGGGGTCGGTAAATTGGTACCAGACAGGTCTCAGACTTGTCTGGGAGGATAAGCAGCACTGACTCGGTTCAGCGGGAGGCCACCGCGAGTCATTGTAAAGGCCAGATGTGCATTCAATCATCTCAACGAAGTTAAAAATTGAAGTCGAATGCATGGCGCATCCCTCAGGGATTGATCAACGCCGAGAGCTTTATCCTATCTTTATAGATTGTGAAAGAAGCAAAGGCAGGTAATAAATTGTGAACACATCAGATTTGTGAATAGTAGGTCACATTTATATTAAGTTTACCGAGTTTTTCTTCCGCTTTCTTTTCATGTGCAGGGCTTATGCAAGCATTTTTGACATTATCGTAACGTTTTCTTCAGCCCTTTCCCTTTCTTTGAACCAAAGACTAGAGTAGGGCGACATCAAAAGATAGTTCACTATGTTAAAAGCGTTCATTTAATTACTCATTCAGTACTGAGCTCAATGCGATGACCAGCGACGCTGTGATTGGTTGGTTTGCTAGTATCCCTCACAGTATCATAATCGCATTTGAAAGCAAACTACTTTGTATGATAAACCAAATCGTTTTAACACTTCCACAAAATCACCTCAGTAGTTTTTAAACATCAAACCAATTGTGTTTTTCTTGATTCCCTCTCTGCCTCTCTGTGTGCATTGATATCAATGCATGTTTCTTTTACAAGAAAGCGCTCGTGTCTGTTTTATTTCCTTATTTTTTGTTATTATGAAAAAACCTTTGTGCGTCATTTCTTCCCAATTTCTACAGCAAAAGAAAAAGGTGAACATCTCGTGTAATTCTCAGATATGGCGAAACCTCGGGTTTCTAAAGTTTAATGTTTCTGCGATTACTGATCGCTCATTAACAGTTATTGACTAATCAAATTTCACTGAAAATTACTAGACCCATGATAGTGAGCTTCGGCCATCGTTGTTGTTACATTCAAACCCTCGAAGACGACGACGAAGACGTCGCCGTTATTTACTGTCGGGTCTTTGTTGAGATGGAAAATTATTGGAAGAATCACAGCCGTTGGTCGAGAAAGTAAAAGTGAAGACAAAGATTGGCAACCGACTGATAAGTATTTTTCGCTTTCCTTTTCACAGTCAATTCAAGTCAAGAACATTGAAAAAGCAAGGCAGCTGTCATGACCGCATAGACTGAATGTTTATTTGATGATTAATAACCTAAGAAAGACAAAAACCGTTCTTAGAAATTCTGCCATAAATTTGAATCAATTCGTAGGTGATTGGAATTGATGTATTATGCACAGACATAAGCTGTCACCAACTATAGCTAAGAAGTATCACAAGCCTTTTCGCTCAAGGCGGAGGATGAAACCAGTGGTCATGCATGTAATTCAGAACATTACCACTTCGCCACATGCGTTCCTTTTGTAAATAAATTGAATGTTAATTTTGTCGATTTATCTCTGGCTTTGCTCACAGAATTCTCAGTTCTTCATCAACAAACTCCTCACCCATCCCATTTGGAGGTTATGCAAGTGATAATGACTCCTCCACAAGCGAATGAAGACTTTTACTTGACCGCCTTAGTTGATCTCAAAATACTGTTCTCATCAAATTGCCGTCAAAATTTTTCCAATTTCAATATTCCGATTCTAAACTGAGAGCTTCTATGGTCTAGGCAATACTAGGAGTAGAAATTTTATTCAGCTAATTTCTATATATTTGCCTTCTTCAGAGCCAATACTTCAAGTCCATTGTTCATTGCCGCTTGTCCTCGTTATGGAACATCGTCATTGCTGTCGTTTGCCTTGAATAAAGAACTTCACTCACCAAGTCTATATAGAGAATTTAACAACAAATAAACTTTAGTTCAAGAAAATGAACTATTGTGACACGTGTGAGGCACATATGATTCATAACATCACTTTCTTATTTCTTTTCTCTACTCCATGTTTTTACATTCAATCAGATCTTAAGGCATTTGTTCAATAGTTCTACTAATTCTGCCCTCTTACTTTTGTTCAAGACTCTGACTTGTAAAAGACCTTCAAGGAATTAAGTAATTGCTTGTGTATTTGGAAACAATGACAATAGATATTGTAAATGTTATTAAGCAGTTTTTGGTGAATTCGACCTACATTCAGTTCTAACCAAATTCACTGCTGTCCCTGGTATCTTTTAAGAGGTCCAGTTTTTTAAAGTTCTACACTCTAAATTCTGCCACTTGGATAAGATCTGACTCGAAGAAATTTTAAATTTTCTAAGTCATTATAGATATACTTGAAAACATTAGCGGAGCATGTATCAACTCCGATGGATGAAATGACAAAATCACCCAAAAAAATTTCGTTATCAGTCGAAAATGGCTCCATTCTGACTAGGGCAAGTGCTTCTTTTGTGAATTACGTTCGCAACGTCTCTTTAGAATACTTCCTAACGTAAAGCTTCTATGGTCATCGTCGTCATTTAGCTCTCAAAAAAAAACTTCCTATTACAGCACATTTTAGAATTTCAGTAAGGTCATGAAAATGTATTTGTTGCAAACTATCCTTGTTGAGATAACGCGACGGTTTACCACTGTTCCTGAGTTACGATCACTGAGCTACCGGCGATTTTTGCAATCGTCAGAGCCTAGTCCCCATCCATATTAAATTGTTCTGTCAATATCCTCAAAGTCTAAATTGATACTCGGTACATGAAGAGCCCGTCTTCAGTAATTGTGCGGGCCTCAGCACATATTCCATTCGTCTCTCTGCTGCGCGACTGTCGTCCATGACGGCATGGCGGCTGCTGTGGTCATACCGTGACCTAAAAGAATTGAGAGCTGCGAGTACAGATCCTCAATTCCTTTAACGAACACGTCCGCCCAATGTTTAGGTGGTCGTCTTCGAGGACGCGTACATTGTCGTGTAATCCAATCTACAGTTCTCCTCGCCCATCTGTCGTCCGCTCTTCTTAAGATATGACCGGCCCATCCGTGTTTCGCTATAGATGTATAGACCTCTGGGTGACGAAGATGGGATAGATTCCAAAGGTATGAGTACGCATGACGGCCACATGTTGTGTGCGCCGACTGAATTTGAGAAGACATCGTTCAAGCGCTCTGTGAGTTATTCGTAGCAGTCTTGACGTGGTGGAAGTATCAGCCACGTCTCAGCTGCATAGCAGAAAGCCGGGAGAACCACTGAATCGAAAAGGTGAACACGGAGCTTTGGGTCCGTTAGGTGGTCGGTGGCTTCTTTGAGAGGCCCGAATGCGGCCCATACTGCTTTCCTTCTTCTGCCTAGTTCCTCCTTCATGTTGCTTACCATGTTCAGTGAACTCCCAAGGACACATACAAGGTGATTTCTGCAATCAGCGAAAATTCTATACTCTAAGTCTAATGAAAACCTAATTCATAAACTAAAACAAGAAAATCTGTCTATTGAGAAGAAGCAACCGTTTTCTTTGCTGGTATGACCACTCGTTTAGGGCATTTAAAGATCTTTCAAATCTAGGATTTTTGATAGCTAACAGTTGTTTACTCTATTTCTGCCCAGTTCATTTTAATAACATGTTATGATGTGAAATATAGTCAAAAGAGTGCTGGCACAGGTAAATTTTCTAAACTAATGTGACTTTGAACCCGCGATCAACCCGTTCTGAGGTTTCACTAGGTTTTCATTGCACCATTAATGCCTTCATTTCGGTTCTCTCCGAGGCGTAGGCTTGACTAACCTTTATGCCGATTCGTGGGTGCTAGATCAATTCGTTCACGGATCATTGCTGACACTCACCGAATAGGTAAGAACACGGCTGAAACAAAGAGTAGTGCACGGGGCCTCAATGGTTCAGTGGAAAACTTAATGAGCCCTCCGAAAGGGTCGAGGATTCGAAGCGAAGCCACATCAGGCTTCACATTTTGCTCGTATAGAAAAATTCACGTCCATCGATACCTCTTTTGTATGTGTAAGTGCATATCATCTCGTTTTGCCTCTTCCAGCTTCCCAATCGCTTGGGTGGACTTTGTTAAAAGCAAATCTGACTAACTAAAGAGAAGGAAACCGCTTGTCGAATTGAGTTACTTATCAAAAAGTGCATAGTCTTTTTCACTTCTCGTTTCCACTTCTTACAAAAGCCCTATCCATTTTTTTATACCGGAGAGATACTTGTGTGGCAATAATAATCACTTGCCACTTGTCTTTAACACAAATGAGATGATGGATGACTGGCACTTGAAATCACAACAACACTACAATGTAAAATTTTTTATTATAGGGCTATTGATAAAAAATGCATAACAAATCATTGTTCGTTTACGTAAGCAGAATATAATGTCAATCATAAAAATTTGAATAGTTTACTTGAGAACTGAGAGTTCGATACAGCCTTATTTTAACTAGCTAATCCGTAGTCAATGACGGTGGCCTCCCTCAGTTCTCTAACCACACTGATGTTTAGCATTGACTTCCTCACTGATTCGTTCCCCCTAACTGTAGCCACTATGCTTTCTTCTTGTATAGTCAACATCACAACACGACATTCTTCTTTGGAATACATGAAATGTCGTAAGGTTGCAAAACACTCAAAGCGAAGTGTAGGCTACTCTAAACGAATAAATTATAAACTTCCAATTAACTGAATTTATCGGGATAATAAGATTGTGAAAAAACCCTATTTTATAACTGGAATTTGTAGGTTCTCGACATGCACAGTAATTATCATTGCTTGAGTAAAAAGAACTAGTATCAGTTGCCTCTTTCAGCTTACAGACAGTTGTTTTTCTTTATATACTTCAGAATTTGGACACTCCGGTTTTTTGATGATTTTTCTCAAGCAAGTCACTGATAAGAAAGTGCATTTTTGACAGGGTAAGCAAATATCTCGACCAGAGGTAGAGATGTGCTAAATATTTTTTAGATCATGTCTACAACATTGATTAGGCTGACATGGTCGTTGGATCATTTTGCATTGACAAAACATGGTTAGCACTCACCGATCACAGTAATCTACGTCGTTTCCGTTACTTGTGTACATAAGATATCGTGCGGTTTGACACATAACGTCATAATAGTCGGTGGACGCAATACTCTTAGCATTTTAGCACTTTATTTGATCCGTCATCACAGTTTTTTTTTTGCTGTGCGGATCCCAATACTTCTAGCATTCACTTCGTTTTAAGTCTTCTTGAGCGGTTCAGAATACTGGCCGAGCGAGTCTTCCTGCAATCTCGACGATAGCCTTGATGTGACCTTCTACACGGCATTCGTTGCTGACTTCCGGAGAGAGATGGGGAGGGTGGGAAGGGGTGGAGCTGGGTTCCACGCGCACTGCGACGAGCATCACATACGCTCGGCCACGGCATCCTTGGACACAATATACTCAATGTAGGAATAGTGGCCGCTCTCGCCTTCCAGTTAACCTTTCCCATTCTATCAAGATAATAAACACAGCTGAGAATAAGGAAGATCGAGGGCTTTGATGATGGAGTGCGAACGCGGGCTCCCGGAAAGAGGGGTCGTAGTTAGAGTCTATTCCACATGCATGGGGTTTTAAATTTTGCTCGTGGCTCAGCATTCTTGTGGCTGTATTTCACCCCGCGCCATGTCGTTAATCAACTAGGCGGCAAGTGAAGTTGACGTTGTCTTTCCAAACAATGGTTTTTCAGATGAAAAACCGCGACAGACTCAATATATTTTTGGCGAAATGATGCAAATTACTCGATCCACAAAAGTTCTTTCCCTATAATTAGAAGTTATGGGAGTTCGTCCTTTTGCCGAAGATCTAATATTTCAATTACAAAGGAAATTGAACAAGTAAATATTCTTGCCGTTCAGAGTTACCGTTGTTGCTTTAGTGAATCCAAATATACAAATTTTTTCCACCGTAGACAATTTCGATTGCGAACGTATTCAGAATTAATGAGTACTTCATAACAATCATTTATATGACAGTTATATGGAGCAAAGTTTATTCTATAATTTTTATGTTTTTAACTTTACAAGTACTTTTGTGGTCGAAAAATCATGAATTGTCGAAAAACCAGTTTTAAACGTTGTGTGTCGAAGATACTACAAAGGCTACACTACGCAAGAATATGAATCCTACTCTAACCGATTGATTGAGGTACGAAAAAAGTCGCACATAGTTTTGTAACAACAATATTTCTAAAATGCTCCAGTTTCGCCTATTTGTTCTATTTCGATTCTTTTTTCGTTGAATTTCGCGAGGCACTGGAGAACTTCATGCAGTCGTTATAATTATGTTTCGACGTGGACCGAAATTACTCGCCATTTTCCGTTATCACTCGTCGAAATCGATTGTGCGTCTCGAGCACTTATAGTAATTCGAAATTGGCGATGTTATTGTACCTGACATTTTGGCTCCTTATCTGTTCTTTACTTCATCGTTCCTCTTCGATTTTGCATCTTGTATCATTCATAACTTATTCGATCATCGAGTAACTAGAGCCATCATCGCTTGATACATCATTCACCTTCACCACAGGCCAGACTTACTCTTTAGGTTCCTCACACTAGGACAAAATGAAAGCCCTCAGATTTTTCGTGTGAAGCCGTTATACCTATACCTAGAAGAATTGAGTGATGAGCAAAAATACAGCCTCAGACGGGAGTCGAACCCACGCTTCATCCATACCGGGGGCGCATGCTACTACCACTACACCACCGAGGTACATTCGCTCCACCACTCATTCTTCAATATATCTATGATAACTATCGGCCACCAACCTTTGACAGGTTCGGTCGGGTATGCGATTTTGCTTCATAAACTCACTTCATCTCACAGTCATCGTTAGATGTGATAATCCAAAACTCCATTATTTTTGCTGCTTTTTTCGCAGTGTTATGATGCTACATATATACCTAAGAGAAATAAGTGATGAGCAAGAATGTGATTATGGCAGTATTTTTGCTTAACACTCAGTTCTCTTAGGTATTGTAAATGTAACGGCATAACACTGCTAAAAAAATCAGCAAAAATACAGTAGTTCTGAGAGCTGTTTATTCTTATTTTTGATAAGGAGACTATCAACTGCTTGGGTTCAATTACAGTACTCGTAGTCTACTTTTTTCTGGCCTTTTCCTGTCATAAATTTAAACTTTTCCTCAGCAAACTGCTATACATTTTCTATGAGATTTCAAGCCTTGCCTTCTTAGCACTCCTAATGTGACATGTATTTTTCTTGCGAAGAGATCTCCTTCACTATGATTTCGTATGTGTGGTGATTTTTTTTTGATATTTTAAAAACATTATATTTTTTACTACTTTGGATTACTTCGGATTCTTTCCAAAATTATCTCATTGCGTATGAAACTTTTGGTTGATAGCTGTTTGAATTTGCGCATTACAGAAATTAACAGTGGGATTTATAGGATAAAATCACTTTCTAACAAGTTATCCTTGTTGAACCTTACCTTTCCTAAACGAGGCAAGTTGTTGCTTTCACAAACTCCTAAAAAATTTGACCATCGCATTTTATATGCCCTTAAGTTTTTTTTCCTCAAGTAGTCCAGTATTTCGTACAACTTCTTTTTCATCTGTCACAACTCATGAAATATTTTGTGGTCTCAAGAAATCAATAGAGTTTATGTGGCGCTGTGGTGAGAGATGCACTGTGTCGCACACGAGGTCAGTGGTTCGACCTCGCTCTCGTAAGTCACCAAGTCATCCACCTTTCCGGGGTCGGTAAATTGATACCAGACAGGTCTCCGACTTGTCTGTAAGGATAAACAGCACTGACTTGGTACTGCGGGACGCCATCGCTAGTCATTGTAAAGGCCACATATGCATTCAATCACCTCAAGATGTTTAGAAATTGAAGACGAATGCATGGCGCACCCCTCAGGGATTGATCAACGCCGAGAGCTTTATCCTTTATCCTCATAAAAATTCAGTGCCGCTAGCTGAGTGCCAAGTTCTCTGTAAAGCGTTTACATAACTCTATAGTTTTGATTAATGTATTATAACCCAGTATTTCAGCAGAAATTGGAGAAAGATTGCCATATTATCGAAAACAAATTCGTGAGTTCTCGTAAAAATCCGTTTACCTACTAATGTGATTCTCTTGACATCTGAGTGGTTATGATCCACGACAGATCTAAGTACAAAGTTTGACCGCTTCGCTTATGATAACGTTTCTCGTTTACTCGGTTTAAACCCATCTTGAACTCGAACATGTTATAAAGCTAAAAAATTGACAGGCAAAAAACAACTGTATTTCACTGATCATTTTGCTGTCCGCTGTTGTAGAAGTTTCAGCCCATTCCATCGGCTCATCACTCACCCAGTTGTCATTGATATGCGGCTGAGTGCAATGAAAAAAATATTGTTAAATGAAGCATCGCTTTTCTGTATCAGTCGAAAACACATGAATATATATTTTTCTTTGAAGGATAGGACTGATACGCTTTTAGTATCTCATTGCCGACGGTATTAATTTTGTGATTTTGCATGAATTTCTTACTCAACTGGTGTACAGAAACGTGTGACGTGTGGTTGCAGTTTTTGCAAAGCGCTTGTAGTTTACATCACTTCCTCGCCCCATCTTCATTAAGCTTTGTATCCCTCTAAGGTCAGGAATTTCATTTCGCCTATCTGAGAGAAGGAAAACTCTGAATCGATACGTTGGTAGGCCACCACAAGTAATTGTACAGTCAGATATGCATTCAATAATTTCCTCTACGAAGCTTGATGGAATGGGATGCATGGCTTATCGCCAGGGATTTATGAAAGCCAAGCACTTTATTCTTGTCCTTTTTTTACTACCCGGGTGATGGACATTGGAGTCAATAGCTCAAAACACATCTTTAAGGAAGTGAGCAGGGTGAAGTGCTTTTGATGATCCCTGTTGATGTCTTGTTAGTAATTTTCAATGTTCCTTATGAACTCCTATCCATCTCCGTGATCGAGCGCCTGTCTTGTTGTTTCGACCAGTCTAACGTGGGCGAACAATGATCGCTTTAGTTGGAAATTTAACTTTCATTTTATTTCCCCCGTTGTAAATCATGTTGGTGTTATTCTAAATCACTTTATTCGATTATCAAGTCATTGAACCGGTTTCGGTCGTACAGCAGTCATTCTGAAAGAGATGAAGACCATTAATGTTGCACTCCGATCTGTGACAGGATTACTTTTTTTTCAAGAAGCAAAATTTTACGTCAATTACCTGAAAGACAACGAACTTAAATCTAACGGTCATCTCTCATGTACTTACTATAACTTGATGCAAGATTATGCAAGATTCGTTGTATCGACATGCAAGGCAAGGGCTAGAGGAAAAGGCGCTCGATTCATTGCAAAAGGATAAATCATTTTTCAGACTACTATAGGTATCGCAAAATGAACATAATTTCTTTTTTGTCATGGCTTGAAGAGCTTGAGATGTGCTAAATTCTCTCAAATAAGTCCTCAATCGGCATGCTAATTTATGATGGAGGGCTGATTATATATCGCTGATAGCCGGGCATCGAGCTAAGGACCGAGCCTGTGGTATTGGTGGTTGCTTTTTAACACCTTAAAAGAAACATCAGTGGTTCTAAATAATTCGATCAAATGAGATATGCATGAAGTTGCATTTTTGCTACAAAACAACTTCTGATGATTGGGTATAAACTTAACTATTAAGCTCACCGTTCGGTTTATTCCATTTTGGTCCCACCTCAAGCAAAAAACTGTTTTTATTGACTAACTTTGTCGCCACTTTGTTTTACTGAGAAGTCACCACGAGATGGATCTACCAACATCCTGTTAAGGAAGAAAAGTGAGACATCACTTCTGTGACGTAAAAGCTCTGCAACAACTAAGAACGATCACTCATTCTTTGTATGTTCAATCATTTTAATAACGATCATTGCACGCTGTTCTCTCACCCCATAGTCATCGGCGAGGTGTTGAAGAGCTTTGCAAAGTATTCGAAAATGATTTACTTGCCTTTCGACAACATTTTGTACTTAAATCATAATTTAGGAACATCGCGGAAGAAAAGTGACAGAAACTTGTGATATTCATGTGGGTGATCGATAATCAAATCGAATTACTGAGAGCTTGAACGTTAAGACCGTTATTAATCGAAATTCGATCAAATTGCGCGGAAAAATCCAGCACTCTGCCAGAATCGACCGAGCCCTAATCCACTTACGAACTTCTGGAATTGTTGGCGGCTGTCTAATAAGAAAACAGTTTGCACTAGAAAATAGGTTCGTATTAGAAGGTGACCCTGAAACGGCAGGAGCCCCATCTGTCATCAAGAAAGCGTGGAACTAGCGACAGCATGACTAGTCACTTCACTTTGTTGCACTGGGCTACTACTTAGGATGGACAAATAGTTGAATACATATGAAGCTCGTGCTCATTAACAGTAACACTCGCTGTAGTTCACTCTCTATCCAACTGGGATTTCGTCGAAAATGATTTCTTCAGCAAAAAATTCACAAGAGAAGTTCGGCGAAAAATTCACAAGAGAAGTTCATGCTGTTCAACTGCTCATCGCTGGTGCTCGCCGACGCTCGTTGATTAGAGCGATATTTTTTATTTTGTGATTGGGTTTCTTCGAACCTTTTTTCCCATTCATTACTTGCTTGAGACTTCGCCTTTGTCATGAGCGTCGTTTAATAGTGGTCGGACTAATCTCTTTGCAGTCTATAGGTTAACTAGATTGAATCATTCGTTGGTTCCTTGCCAGAAAGTGTTGCAGAGCCGACCCCGCACCGGCCTGCCGGGCAGTGGTAAATCAACTCCACAGCGAGCATACTAGTCACTCGGCCACCACCTCCCTCTGTCTCAGCTCTATTTACTTCTAACTGTATTTCGAGTGGAATTTCTGAGTGCATTTGAAGTCTGCTCAGGTGTCAGGTATTGAACCCTCCGTCAAGAGACGATGATTCACTCGGGCGCAGGCACTGCGAGACCATTCGTGCGACCCGCAGATGGTGTTGTGACGATCCTCATGGATAACCTGCTAGATGATGGGAGTCGCCTCTACGCAGACACTGGTATACTTTTGGCATAAAGACGAGCGGAAAACCATGCATAGTCAAAGTGGTGTACTGGCACCTCAATGGATTAATTTAAGCGAAGAAGTGAGGATGGTTCTACAATGCACGACTCCGTCAGCAATCCTCACGCATGAGTTTTAGAAAGCGAAGATGTTGGGAGTTGTAAAAAGGAGGAATCAGTCATGGATTTGACCGAACAACTGATTACCTACTCTCCATACCTTCGGAAAACTTCTGAAAAATGCGTGCACTTTGCTGCTATTTCCTTATCAGTATGTACCTTCACAGTTTAAGTGCATACGTCTGTTCCCCCACCTTATCAGACACATATGTTTGCTTAACGTCTGGAGAATCTACAGAAACTACGCCTGTAAAATCGAACTCATCGAATTCAAGATGAGCGAGTACTGCAAGTACTTAGCAGACGACACTTCTCCTCAACCGGCTTCTAGTCGTGTTCTTGAAATGCACACCACGGCAACGTATAACACCATCGACTTATATAATGGGTTAGACAAGATACCATTTCGCCGAAATTGTTCACTGTCACCTTTGACAACGATGCGCGAGGATTGGAATGCGATTCAATGTTAGGTAGAATTAATGGCCTAGCAATTATACTATGTTCTCTTGTCTAATCACATTGTTCTCATAACACCAAGTATTAACCATTAACCAGTCGGATCGAGTGTAGGCCGATTTCAACAGCGCTTGTAGAAAGGATGGTCTCTGACCAAAATTTATCAAGAACGATGTTAATAAAACAGAATGGTTTCGCATGCCTTGTTCTCGATCAACGAAATGATTATCTCCGATTGTTCCACCTACGTTTATCTAAGTTGAAAAATGAATATGAATGACCTAGCTGGAGAGCTGAGATGAAGGGAAAGCGGCTAGTAGAGCTCTCACGATAATCGGAGGTAGTGAGGCGAGAAGAGAACACTCGACTCTGTGTTCTTCTCGTCGACATCTGATTTATTTCGTCATTCTCAAGCGTGAAAAACCTGGTTGTCACGTCAGCAGCGCATAAGATTACTCGGCATTATTGATACATTGCCGAAAGGTCGACGTTAGAAGTGTCCCCTATCTCGCAAGTTAGAGAAGAGATTTGAACGTTTTACCTAAGTCAGAGACCAAAAATCGGAGACCCCATTCTAAAAGCTAAGACCGAAATAGGTAGGCAGTGCATGGTATGCGTCTGAATGACAGCTAGCGAAGAACAGCAATAGCGCTGGTTCTCTCGGGACAGTAGACCCACAGAAGGAGGGCTACTAGAGTGTTTAAAGTTTTCATAAAATTCATGGAAAAATGCTTGATGCTCAACAAATACCTAGAGCGAACACTTTGCTAGGCCTATTCCTGCATACAACATAAAAATTCAAGGCTTACTGTCACCTGCTTGAGTGACTGACTATTAACGGAACATTTGATGGATACAAACAATACCTAACTTTCCAATAGTTCAATGTCTTTGTTACTTTTCAAAAAGTGCCTTAATACAATCATGAACAACTGATGTTCATGAATCATAGTACGCGTGTTGAAAATACACAACTTCCAGTTGAAGCAATGCCGCCGACTGAACAGAAAGCTTTCATCTTGTACTACCAAGATTAGCATGAAAAAATTCACCGTGATTACCGTCACACGAGTTTTGGTGGCCTTTGCAGATGGATGCATTCATGCTACTCTCAGTATCCTACCAAAACATCGTCCTTTACGAGAATTGATCTTTTCTTAACCAGAACTTTGGATACATCACCTAGCTTGCTGTGAACTCGCAGAAGTTCTGAAAAGAGCGGCTCGGTGGCCAGATAAACATCCACCACTCACATCGGGTAAGCCACTGGACAGATGGGAGGTCGGGTAAGGATCTTATATTTATTTATATTAAGCTTCTGTCAAGCTTCATACTGCTGTGCTTATGTCGTCGGTTGATGATATCGTTACGACCCAAAAGTTCTTTTGATCATACGATTAATTCAAAAGTTTTTACGTTTGTTTTACAAGGGATATACATCTTGTTTTTTACTTCGATAACACTTCTTTAGGAGTGATGCATGCTGTGTTACATTATTTGTTGGAAATTACTTTTCCGTTTGAGTACGTCTATTTTTGCTTTAGAATCTCAAGATGAAATGGTGCTAGAAAGCTTGTAGACCACCGCTACTTACACTAGGTAGTTGAGAGTGAACTATGTTTAGCTAATGAATAAGATATGCTGTTCAAACTCAACTGTTTAATCATGCAGTCCAACTTCTCTCCCATTCCAGAACAAAGCCGGCATATGTAAATGATTCAACGGCGATTAGCATATGATTGGTAATACACATGTTTCCATGATTTTCGCTTCATCACTACATCTTTTTTGGCCTTTTATCTAATGTTTACCTTCTTCATCTTATTAAGAGGGAACGTTTCATCTACGATATCATTTTCACGACACTTCAACGTGAACAAACCGCAGTTTGCTCTCCAACCACCTTTCAATTTTTTATCCATATCCTTTTATGACATCATCATAGAATAGAAGGTCACTTATGTTCTCCCACAACTCAATTTTTAACTAACCAACTAATGTAGAGACTAGACAACTCTAAAGATTCAGTGATTTTCCCGACAGTGAGTGGACTAAGGCATAATCTTTCATCTTTCTTGCTAGATTTTTCTGTTTATTGCTGTCCCATTAATCTGACGGCAGGTCTATCGCTTATTGTTTGACTATGATTATAGCAATGATAAAACTCATTGTCTACATTTCCCACTGATTTTGTACTCATACTTTTTTTTCCTCATCTCGAAATCTTTAACAGTACTCACTCAGATCTATGTTATGACTGACTCTATAAAGTTGAGACGTATGAATGTTAGAGTTACTGAAGTATCAATGGCTTGTTACCAAATTGAGGTTGAGACCAAACTGAATGTCGATGCGCAGTGGCAATTAGTGCCCCTGTTTTCATAGTCACAAAGAAAGATTTCGAGGTTTTTACTCTAACATTTGCCAGAAACGTATAAAGTCGAGAGTGGAGCAGTGGTTAGAGGTGCTCTTCAATATACAAGAGGTCGTTGCTTTTACGTCCTTCAAGATCAAGTCTTTTATCTAGTCTGATTTACCCAATTCGTGACAGTGCTATTCTACCGGCGGTGACGATGGCGGCAAAAGGCTGATTGTAGTGAGGAATAGGATCGCTCTGGCATGGTTATCCCAAGATTCGAAGCAAACATCTGCTCGATCAGCATCGGTGACACTCCCAAGAAATGCTAAACTTCTCAAGTGGCAAACAAAGCTATGTGCAAATCAGAACATCTTCACAACGGGTCCAGAAGAACGCAGAAAAAGATAGCGGTGCTGATATCCATCAAGTCTTTTAATATAGATAGTGTAAATTATTCAATTACACATTCACGCTACCTGTTATCACAATTTACAGTGCCGGCCACTTCGTGAATTCGCTTCTTTTCATATATCTTCCACAAAGTAATTCTCTTCAAAATTTTTTAAGTACTTCAGGTACTGTGTGAGAATCTATAAGACTGTCATAAAGAGCCGGTTGAAACATTTCATCATTCGAAACTAGAAAATTCTACAATCATACCTTAATAATGTAGTAACTGGCCCATGGAAATGACAGTTCTAGAAAATTCGCCCAATAATCCTCACTCTGCAGGGTTCAAAACACTGTAATTAAGACAATCGAATGATTGTCTGTATGCACTAAGTGCCATTCCAAAATGGAGCCTGCAATGATCAGAGTACCTTCTTTTATGAGAAACATGTGTTGAGCAGCCAATGTTGGTCATCTTCTTGCAATTAGCTCTTTTACTTTTAGAAAAAAAAAACTTCCTCTACTCTCCTGACTTCTAGTGCCCTTTGCTTTCTCTATACCTCTTCTCACCCTATCTTCTCATGCGTCCTTTCTCTGATCAAAAAGCAGAATTGCTGCGGATCTCCGATATTGGACATAAACATCACATCGATAATAGTCATAATTATTATTTCCTGTTAAAATGTTTTGTAGCAGAGCGAAGTAGTGACAATGAAATTTCTACAGTGGGGTTCCACGAACGCTGAAACAGCTTTGATAGGACTAAGTAACTCAATTGCAATTCTAATGAATCAGTCTGAAGTACTGTTTTATGACGTAGACCGGAATTAGATGAAGTAGAGATTCTTCCTACCGATAATTACTAGATAAAGCTAGTTACATTTTTCTTAGCTTACCAATCATATTTTCCAAGATTATTTTCTTTTTGCTCTTATTCTGGAAGATAAGCTGTAAGCATTTGATGGTGTTCAATCCCGTGAAGATTTTGTATGAATCCGAATTCATTAAGCATGTGGATGTAATTGAATATACATTCAGCCTACCGACATATCAGTGTTTTTATCGCTCAGACAAGTCTGATATCAATTTACTCACCCGAAAAGAGGAGAACTTTGTTTACGCGAAGCACAGGATCAAACAACGAACATGTGTATTTTGTAGGACGGCTCTAAGCTTTCCGCTACACTAACCCTTTTTCTTTCTTGAATATTGTAAAAATTATTATTGTTTAATCAAGATCTGTTCTAAAACGAAGTTTTGCTATCCATTTATTCAAAGCATAGTCTTCCATGACGAGGTTCGTAATGGGAATTATCCTTGAATTAACAGATCTTCGTTTACCCTGCCGCTTGGAAAAAAAACGATGCTCCTCTTCCGAAATTGGACAGAATAGGAAAAGTTTGTTCTCAGGCATCAAATCCAGAATGAATGAGTAAAGCTTTTGGCGTTAGTCAATCTGATAAAACCACAAATTCGACTTCATCGAGAATCGTTTGAGGTGATCCAACGCAAATCTGGCTTTCACAGTGATTTGTGATGATCTACCTATGCATCACTTAGCTATCTTCACAGATATGTCTGATGCTAATTCGTCATCCTTACAGCATAGAAAGTTTGGTGAATCTTGGGCGCCGGATCGAACCATCGGCAACATGTGTCTTAGGAGGCACCACTAATCACTGCACCATACGCTTCCCTCAAACACCAAGTAAAGGAAGGAATGATAAGGTTTATGTTCGAAGTTATCAAATGGTATCAGATGCACTGAATTTGGTCTTCTTCGATGCTATTTCGAAACGCTTTTACGCTCCATTCCGTTGTCTTTTGTTGAACTCTTACACTCTTCTTTTTCGTCAATTTTCCGTGAAACTCTCTCGTAATTGCCTTCTTTCCAAATTGGGAAGAAGTGTGGATGAAGCATGGACGCTTCCCAATTCAATGTCTTCCTTTCAGACAGCAAGACAATGATGTTCATTTCAGACTAATGTTCTTCGACATCAATCGATTTCATTTTTTCGTCCTTTTGACGTGGCAATTTGCTATATTTTTTGCTTCACAACAGATATTTCCAATTTTTTCAAATTATGTTCCTGAATGGCAGTGTGGTAAGTAAAATAGTTACGACGTCGTTCGTTCAGTCTTTGCGATTTTATGATCGGTACAGTCGTTCAGCTACATCTAAAAGATTTCACAAGAATCTAGTTACCTGGTAATTGTTAAGTACACAATTCACATGGGAAATGATTTATTTTTTGATGATCTTCTCTATGTACTTCTCTTCGAGACGATAGTTGATTTCAAAAGTAGTTTTCATCTTAGATGTTATGTATGTTGGGAGAGGGAACACATAGATGCTCTCAATCACAAGACATCTCATTCAAAAAGATGTTATCTTTAATGTCGTAATAGTGCATTTTCCACAACGAATATTTCTCTAGACAAGCCTGGTATTAACCAGCGAGGAGTCAAACCAATAAACATGCGTTTAGAACTACAGAATACAATGAAGTGTTGTGTTTACGTCGCCCGCATTATCACTGAGAATCCTAGCAACACAACTATCAACGAATGTGCGACATCGTTGTTCTCCTTAAAAAAGCATCACCAAGAAAGGATACCCGTTTCTCATTTGATTGTCAACGTAAGGTAACTAACATGGTTAAGGTGACCCAGTAAGCACTAAAACATCTTGATTCGAATTTCATGAATAATTTTGGTAAATAGCAACCTAGTAGAGATTTTTCTGAAGCTCGATGCACTTTTAAGGTAATGAATAATCAAGTTTCTGAAAAATCTTCAAAGCAATACTAGCATTCAATTGACGCTGATCAGTGGATTGACATACGACCAAGGCTAATCATACTCATCGGGCTACGACCAAGGATTTGACCTCCACTGATGCCAAGGAATAGTGCCACCAAATCATAATTGCGCAGAATCTCAACGGTTTGAGCGACTTGGACCAGTCATTCGGCTAGAATTTGTGTTTGATATTAAAGTGTCCCATTTCTTTTATGAACAGGATAGTAGCTGCTACAGGTTGGAAAAGTCTCACAAACAGTTGACAGTTTTCGGCGAGGGTGATTTAATGCCGGCTCATGACTTCTCATTCGTCTGCTTTTCCGCGTTACAGCATTATAGGGATTTCTTTGAGAAAAATTTTGACTGGAGAGCATTGCGAGAGCGAATGTGCCGTTCAGAGAAATTTATTTCAGATGATGGAGTGACGTCAAAAAAACTGTACCACGTTCATTACCTGCAATGGTAACTTAACCTATCCGAACTTGCAATTTAATTCAGCGGCCTTAGAGTAAGTTCACCTAGAGTCCTTACAGAGACAATTTTCGGGTTAAAATCGCCAGTTCTCAAATTCTTGTTTTTCCTATGGACATTCCGTTTTAACTTATCTATCGTTTATCACAACAAGGTGACAAGATTTTACGGCTAACTTTTTCAAACGCTGTTCACTTTTGTAAGACGGAGTTAAGCATAATCGTATTAGCAACGATAGTCGACACGGAAAATATGTGAGGAGATTGCACAAGAAAACAATAATCTCAAAAAATCAGTGCGCCTCGCCTTTTATTTCGTTACACACTCAAATCTCGCTCCACTGAGAAGTCATCCTAGGGAGTTCTCAAGCTTCATTGTCGGAAAAAGGGTAAAATCGCTCAGTTGCAATGAGAAAGTGAAAAAATTAAAATTTTTGGCCAAAAACTGAGTTAACGTGACTTAGTTATATTTTTAGGTGTTGATAAACAATAATATCAGCAGTACTGTGATAATTTTAGTATTCGTTGATTATTTTGGTCGTGATGAGTTTGTTCATGCCTAAAAAATTTGTTTTACTTGTAAATGAAATACGGCTTGAAACAAAATGGATACCTGAAAAAAGCTAGTTTCTATACCTCTCTAAATATCTCTAAAGTACTGAGCGCATTGAAGCGAGCATCCAGTGCACATAGAGAGACTGTTAATGGACACCTGCTTTCATAACAATTTCGTAAGAGAGTGTAGCGCAGTGGTTAGAGGCCACAGACAGTACATGGTGGGTTCTTTAATCGATCTCACTCCCTGAGCTCACCATCCTCGCCGTCCTTTCGGGTCCGGTAAACTGGTACCAGTGCTGCTTGCGTCTCTAGCATCACTGATTTGATGTTGCTTGGTCATGACGAGTCATTGTGTGGACCTTACACGCATTCAACCACCCCTTGATGATGTCTGCTAGATGGGGATCTTTCGAGGAATGGCCGACGCCGATCGTTTTGGCCTTGAGCTTCTATTTTGATTCTCGAGATCATTGGCGGATTTATTCAAGTTCCCTTTTTTTAATTTATGGTGGGAATCTTATTAGGCCAGACTTTATAGACATGTGTTCATCAATGTACGCACTGGTTGAACAAAGAAGCAGAACCAGCTCGAAATAATGGGAAGAATAGTAGGAGTGAGAGACATCATTAATTTTTAATACTTCAAAATGATAAATAAATTATGGTGTAGGAATGTGCTATTTGAAAAAGGGAAATGAAAGAAGTGACTTGCTAATTCCGAACATCGTTACAGATTCGGTTGGATTTGTGGCAAGACAGCCTACTTGGCATCGCTTTTTTCACAAATTCAATTCACTGGAGTTCTGTGCGGTTAGTTTTACTTCTAGAAGTGCTTCTATTATAATAACATAAGCTGCATTTAGTTTTATACAGCTTTCGAAGCACCCGTTGATTATTATTTTTTTAGGAACGTTTTCATTTGGTGCTCTGTCTGACGTCTTCGGACGAAAGCCTATCGCCATCACTGCCGTTTCGGTCGGAATCCTTTCGAATTTCGTAACAGGTGGAGAGTTCGCGATAGCAAAAGGATTTCTCACAGAAAGCCTTCTTTGCGACTGATTTTTTCACATTTCTGCTTACATATAAAAAAACTGATAATGTTCCCTCTAGTACGCACTTGTAAGGAAAAACGAGAAAATTCTGAAGCATGATTAAAAAGTGTATCGTTGAGCATTGTTGCAACTCATTGACTTAAAGGTTGTAAGAATAAATTTTGAAAAAGGTGACTTACCTATCGTTCAGATACGTCCCTGTTGTTCCTCTGATTTTTCTTCAGAGATCTTAAAAAATTTTCTTGCAAAATTACTGCAATTTCATCAATCAATTGACTTAATCTGGCTAAGAACTTGGATCTTTCTTCGTGATCTTCCTTTCCCTTCCTGATTCCTTTCAGTTCTTTTCAGTTTCAGTGGGAATTCCTTTTAGGATTAGCGCCAACATGGCAGGTTTTGATGGCGATACGATTTTTTGTCGGTCTGACAATAGGTGGAACTCTGGTGGTGGTCTGCACTTTTGTGATGGAAATGTTGCTTCCACCTCAACGAATGGCACTCAGAGCGTTTTTCAATTGGGTATATGAATAAAGCAATCGCTACAAAGTATGATTGATCATGAAACTTTTCCGTACAATAAAGACTATGTAAAACTCTAGATCGCTGGAAACTATGAAAAGTTTTCGATATTTATGCATCTTCATAAGTGGAAGGAAAGAGAAAAAGAAAAGAAAAGCGATTGCTAAAGTAGCTTCTCATAAGTCCGTAATCGGGATCTCCTTCTCTTTCCTTTCGATTTGATCTCTTTCAGTTTATTCCAAATTTTTTTGAAAATCTTGCTCATTTATTGACTTTATTGATCATTCTATTCCCATCACACAATCAATAACTTTTTCTGCTCTTCTTTACGCAAAGGACCAAAGAATCCTAATTTAGGGTGTGGCACGGTTAATCTTAACACTGATATGTATGGTATTCCCAGAATGGAGAGCAGCAAGCATCGCCTGTGCGCTCACAGCCTCGCCCGCCCTTCTCATACTGATTTTCGTCTTTCCTGAAAGTCCAACATGGCTTCATAATAAGGTAACAATGCGATATGCTAATGAATTTCTCAATAGTGAGGTCTAGCTCTCTAATTTTTTCTACAGGGTCGACTTGAAGAGATGCGAAGTGCCGAACGATACATTGCCAAGTTTGCCGGGATCGAATATAAACCAGTAGCACACAAGAAGATTGAACACAGCAAGGTTTGTACAGAATTACAATTCCCCCCTTTATTTCAGTTAAGGCGCTTTAAAGTATTTTTTCCTGTGATCTGTCACCATGTCATACCTAATGGAATCCCAATATAAGATAGCAATGTAAAGCTGGATGTTTATTCTCTTAGCGAGACCAAGGAAACTGCGAATCCAAGATTTGCATCCGGAGATCACGCTGTGAGGAGAGATCGTGAGCATTGCCCACCTGTGAATATAGTCTGTGAGAAGCTGTGAAGATGAAGGGCATTGTATCAAAAGGGCGGTGGTTTTTGTGTTCTCCTGGTGACTCTAATGAATACTGCTGCAGGCATCGCAGGAATGATTTTTTCTGATTAGGTGGTAACAAATGAAAAACCAATCTCATTCGCTGAAGAGAACACTTCATAGGAGTGTTTGTAGCCATTTAAAAACTGAGACTTGAGGCTACAGTACCACGTCACCAAAGATCCAATATACCCTTTCATAAAGCTGTAATATCCATATAAAATCATGTTTCATAAAACCACGTGTATCTTCTCTTATCTCGCTCATATTCTGCTGAGCAGTACTCCTTCCTTAGAGTGCTAGCACTAAACTATAGCATAAGCTTTGAAGAACTCAGAAATGCGTTTGCTTTTTGAAAAACTTTTGATATTTTGATCTCCTCTGGTATTTCGATTTGTGCTTTGAACTTCGCCGGGCAGAGCTCATTCCTCAGTCTACTAGTGATAAGCTGATAACGTAATGTTACCTGATTCTAGCGATGTGCTTATTTTCTGCAATAACGGTCTAACAGAGAAAATAGTATTGAGTTTAACGCTTTTGGTTTTAACGTGCTGGGGTCGGCACAGCTAGTGAAGACAGACCATCTAAGTATCTAAGTATTACTTTGTTTCATGACCCGTAATCACATATACTATCCAGATCTCATCATTTCTTTCATTCAGATCATGTCCTCTAATATAACGTCCACCGAGGTCTTCAAACATAATGCATGTTGTTTCGGCTGATTTCAACTTCTTCATGATTGTCTAAGAATACTGGTCGAGTTGATTCTGCTTGCCGTCTTGAACATGGCTAAGGAGGTCCCACTTTGATTGAGAAGGAACGTTATGGGCAATGAAACTTTGAAACAGCTTGCTGCTAGACCACGTTTCCAACCACTTCCCATCCCTCTCAGAAGTGCAATATTAATGATAGTGTGTTGCTCAGAGGCGGTTACTCTGTGAGAAGATTCATGACCAAGTTGCTTAAGCCTAGCTTTTCTGTGTTTCTGCAACCTCTTCACTGAACAACAGCAGTATCAGCTTTTCAATATGTTACATAATTGTCATTCTGCTCACTTCCGGTAGCCGCTCATTTCTCTTTCTGTCATCTTATAGACATTGTGTGAGATGCTTCATACCGGTGGCCTACATCGTCGTCTATTCGTTCTATGGATGATGTGGTTTGTGGCGTCCATATGTGGTTACGCTACCGATTTGAATTCGAACACCATCAGTGGCGATCTCTTTGTGAATCAGATCATCTTCTCCATTTTAATAGCTGTTTCAAAGATGGCAAGTATAAATAGTCTATTAGACTTAGAAGTGATTCTATTGTTACGCTTTTCAACTTGTTCCCATGCTTGCTTAATATATAGTAACGTGGACATCTTGTTTTAATTGTAGGTTCTTGTCACAGTGGACACGTTTGTGCCGTCGTTCAGTCGTAGAACTCTTCATCAAGGCGCCCAAACAGTCGTCTGCCTCTGTTTTTTAGTATTATTTTTCCTCACCATGCAGGGTTATTCGGTAAGCGTTGACCATTTCGGAATCGAGCCCTTTCCACTGAAGGGAACTTTCTCCTTAAATTTTAGAAATCACTCTTGAAAACTTAAATTAATGCTTTATTTCGAGTGTTTTATTAAGATCACGCTCAAATTTCAATAGATCTCTTCGTTATTATCTGAAATAAAGGTATAATATGATAAAAATACCAGCCAAAGAGAAATCGATTGTATAACACTGTAGACTCGGTAATATTTTCACTTGACTTACATTGTGAAACGTTCGTCTTCTATACCTCTTTATGGGTAGAGTAGGGACTCCAAAGATGTTTGGCTAAAAAGATTGAAAGACAGCGGGATCTGTCCGACTGACGAGACGGTAAGGTCGAAAGACGTGTATCGTGCCATACAAGAGCCCTTACCAGACCACATGACATCTTGGCTCAAATAATAATAAAGAGATCTATTAAATTACTGCTATCTCAATAATGCTTGTTTTCTAAAACATCTTCTTAGTGCATTGTTAACAGCAAAAGTAATATTGTGCTTCTCACTCAGTTTGATTTGATTGTTCGGCTAGAGTCGTACATGGCTTCTTACCATATCTTTGGCATCTGCTTGGTAGCATAAATGATGCTGAATCTGGAACTATATCTAGATAGATTCAAAACATTGATGCAGTAAATTACGAGTTACTACACATGAAATCTAAATTCTGAAAAGGTCTGGCGCTGTGAAAGCGTAAAGAAGATCAAATTTCATTTTCACTTTTCTTCACATACAGAGAGTTATACATGCGTAAAAGCATATGAGCATGTAGCGTAAATCGTAACGCATCAGCATTGAGCAAAATCTGGTACTTTTTGAGGACGATAAAAATTTTCTGAATAAATAACGAATTCACACTGCGCGCAGCGATTTCAAATATCCTCTCAAAAGAACGCAATTTTTATAACTTATTTAGAAATTTTTCTCCATTTTGACAAATCTCCAAGCTTTACGTAGCATAGAGAAAACTTTGTTTCCTCGCTCCAAAGATGCCAGTTTTTCATTTACATTATTGCCAAACGAAATTGCTATGATATTCTAGTAACAGCCTAACTACTTCAGATACGAAACGCAATCTTTTTCCGCTTGAAGAACTCCATGAGGCCTTTCTAAAATCTAAGCTCGCCTTTAGACTCGCGAAGGATTGTGCTATCAAGAGAACTTTAAAAAATTTGCTGAAATTCCAGGCGTAGACCTAGCTGAGAAAAAATTTGCATCCCAGTAAAAAGTAATGTTCTCTCTGTCATTGCTACAGCGCAACAGAAATACCTTTTTAGAAACTAAGTTTAGTGTCAGAATCAAATAATAGTTTAGTGAAAAATCTGAGCACTACGAGAAAACTACGAAAAGGCCAGTGTACGCTAAAGTGTACACTTGATCCACAAAGGGTTAATTTTGTTTCTTCTTCTCATATTCAAAGCACTTCCACACAGATAAATTTTTATATCAACCTCGTAGTACTAGATGAGTCATAACGAATTTATTTTTACTTATAATGTTTATATTTTATTTATTTATATATACGTGCCTTGCATTGTCTGTATGCTCATTACAGACCTCATGAAAGGCTCAAAATACATTGCCAGCTTGTTTTTTTCATTGGAAATTGTTATTGATTAGTAAAATCAAGGTTGAAGAAAAGTTGGTTTGTGAAGCACAATCCATATAGATATGAACTGCTAAGGAACAACACATTCTTGAAGGCCATATGTTGCATTTTCAAATTTCTTTTCTAATATAACAATTACGAATCTAGCGTTATAGGGTATCGCGACGTTAATAATCAATGTGACCGGCACAATCTTCATAGAATACACTTGGGATGCTTGTTATCTGTGTGCTGTGGAGTCGATGGAGACGTCATGCCGAGCCAGCGCTACCGGCACGTGCTCCTTGATGGCTCGAGTGGGCGCCATCATAGCTCCATTCGTAAGTTGTATGAGATTACAGATTTATTGTGGTCATGTAAAGCACAAGGAACACAACAAACTGAGATAGCTAAGCTTTAGACGTAGTAAAACAAGGGAGATATTAATAATAATGAAGGAGATCAAGGATTACGAATGATGGAACAAGATGGCACTCTTGTGCGGCGAAAAGATTCGCAATGTCATTCTTTCAGTAGCTTTCGTCATCTCTCTACGAATGTCGTAGAACTGGTATTAAGATTACGAGCTCTTGAATAAGGATGAACATATTAGAATTATGTATACGTGGTTTGATTGAGTGTTATATGACTGCGATCATAGTCTTACTCTTACTTTTACATAGTAACGGTTTCTTTTCCACTATCCCAATGTCACTGGTTAGAGATGAAATAATCTTTGATAACATCTCCCTGCTTATCATCGTATATTAACTATTACTGTTAAGATTAGAGATAGACCGTTCGTTTCTAGTGGTCGTGTAATCACGCTCAAAACAACATAATCTAATAACATATTTTGAGCCTTCTATGAGATCTATTATGGCAATTATCGAGTGCAAGACACGTGTTTCGGCATTGTAGCCTTGTCAATTTCACAGCACCTTTCAGTCCAGTCAGTTAAGCGTGAAGATATCCCCTACAAAGAAGAACCGGCTCAAAATTTACTCTTACCGCGAGGTGATAAAATCTTGCAACGGACAGTGTTGTAGACTCGATTGCTCGTGGCTGGCAAAACATGAAACATGATTGAAACGAAAGCTATAACAATTATGTTTTTGCCAGCCACGAGTAATCGAGTGTACAACACTGCTCGTTGGGTGGTTTTATCATCTTGCGGCAAGTGTAGGTATCTCGGGATCGGATCCTCGATGTGAGGATAGCTTCCCGCTGAAGTGACTGTACCGAAAGGCGGCTGTCATGCCGAAACACGTGTCTTGCACTGCATAAATGCTAGAGTAGACTTCATGAAAGACTCAGAATATGTTATCAAATTATATATGAAATAGAATGTCTTTTTTTACCTCTATCCTCAACGAATCATTTTGATAGATGAACAGCTCATGGAATTTTCTCCTTACGATCATAGTAGATTAGGAGCTTAACGTAAACTGCCAGCTGACATAAACATTTTAGTTAACCTATGCCAATGTGTACTGGCCACCATCGCTGTATCTTGCCGTGGTCATACTCGGTGTTATGAATCTCATCGTCTCTTACTTTTTCCTGGTCAGTAGTTTTCAACTTCTTTAACGTAACAATTGGCGCATTCTTATTTTTATAGCACTTTATTTAAACCGTCATCACAGTGTTTCTTTTTTCTCACTGTGCAAATGCCAGCACTTCTAGCATTTGATCGATTTTTGTTTTCTTCTTGAACGGTGTAGAATAGTGGTTGAGCGAATCTTCCTTTAATCTCGGGGATAGCCTTGCTGTGGTGTTCCATAGGACATTGTTGTTGACTGCAGGAGAGAGGTGAGGTAGGGGGAGGGGGGTACCGGGGTGGGGCTTGGCTCTACGCGCCACCGTTACGAACAGTACAACCACTCGGCCATGGTGCACCCTTTGGTGCACCTTGAAGTGAATATATCGAGTTATGCCATAGTTCTTTCGCAATTCGACACTTTGTTAATTTATCGCTTATTTATTCAAAGAAATCAATTAATCAACGAAATAACCACTATCACCATCAATGATATGAAACTGATATTATGATATATTATATGTGATATATGACATCAATGATTTGTTGGGCAAAGATTATACCTCTTCCTCCCAGAAAGAATGAGGCAGATGATTGAAAAAGCTGGTGGTTCACCTCTGTGGTGGTTTTACTCTTCGAATTCATTCTCCACAGATGCTACTTTAGGGCTTGGAGGAGATGATAATGCGATGGAGCAATATCAGTGCTATACGGTGGATTTGGTACTATGGTCCAGCTCAAATTCTCCAAAATGTAATGGGTTGACTTCACACTGTGAGTTCGAGTGTCCTCCTGAGGAACGAGATGACACTAAATAATTTCGGACGCTTCTCCTGCACTGCTGCGAGCAGTCGGAGTTGTTTCCAGTCCGATGTTCGTAGTAGTTGTCTGTTCGCTGTCGAACGGTTCCCAAAGCACCACGCCTTGCCAGTCGTAGAGAACCAAGAGCATAATCTTTTCACATGGAGCTCAAGCTTTGTCTGAAATGGCTGAGCTTCGCGAGGTAACAGCTCGAAAGACCGACTTTCTTGAAACCTCGGCATGTTAATAATATAAAACTTTGAAAATGAGAAGAAAAGCTTAGAAAACTAATCTTTATTCAAAGCTTCACGAGGTTGGTATCTTTTCCCAATCGATTGTTCTTATTTCCGGTCGATGGGTTTTCTCGATTGCTTGTGGCTGACGTTTCGGCAAATATGCCTTCTTCAGAGCCTGAACGTATTATTCGTTGCAGCTTTATTTATATGACTATACAATAAGGAAAGAGAAAAAAAAAGGCACCTTATCTCAGATTAATTTTCTAGCATGGGTCCCAGCTGACACCTATGCATAGTTTGATCTATTGACATGGGGCGGGTTCATACGTCACCCTGGCGCTAACAACATAGGTAGTCCCTGGATTAGATGGTTAGGTGAGTGGTTTTCCCTGAATCGATTTTCGCTTACAATACCTTAGATTTTCAAATAATTTTTTTTCTCTTTCCTTATTGTATAGTCATATAAATAAAGCTGCAACGAATAATACGTTCAGGCTCTGAAGAAGGCATATTTGCCGAAACGTCAGCCACAAGCAATCGAGAAAACCCATCGACCGGAAATAAGAGCAATCGATTGGGAAAAGATACCAACCTCGTGAAGCTTCGCGAGGTAGTTGTAAGAGTGGTGCGTGCTGTTATCGTAGTAGATCCGGGTTCATCTCCAGTGGTAATCGACTTAAGAAAGTTCTACCTGTGCGTCATTGCAGAAGTATATCCCAGATGGTCAAGCGTGCAGCACGATCGTGTTCGGTCACTGCATGAGGTGTCCAACGAGACATCACTTAGCGGTAGCCTATTTTATCTGGATGGCAAACGATGGTGTTACAATTATATCCAAATGTTTGGCTGATGCTACTCAAACATTCTCCAATGTATCGCAGCTTTTTGGCAATAATCCGGTCTAAAATACAAAAACTGATTGAAACAATAGGGTGGGAAGAATTTCGGGGAAACCCGAACAATTGTGATATTGTAACTGAATTAGAACATTGATGTAAGGAAATATGTACTGCAGTAATTGAAGATGCCTGGGGCCGTCAGTTTGATCCTGCGCTTTGGAAAACCTTACATGAACCTTTCTGGGGCCAGCAGTCTGGTGCCATATTGACGTGGTAATAAAAATACCTACTGAATGTATCGGTAATCAATGCGAGTCACTGTGTCGCCAACCATCCATGAGGCACCTCTGTGATGTTATCGATGGGCGCGATTACATATCGCATCCTTGGGGGAGTAAATGAAGCTGAGTCAGAAATAGGCGTATTAACATGAATTGCACTACAAGAGAGATTCAAAGCGGAAAACCGAGCGATTCCAAGAATTATGACGAAGCTCATACATGTTGAGCACGTGATATCAGTCCAAGTAATGGCAATATGAGTCAAAATATGATCTGTCTTGTCGGGTACACAGTTGGTCACGATCTAACAATTAGGTTTCTGGGATCAACTCTAATTCAATGAAGGCTTCCTGAGCTCCAGTCAGCTGTGAACACTTTTTATGTCTAGCTATTTGCTATGATTTTGACTCAGTCTCTAATCATTCCCCTATTTGTAGGAAAATACACTTCACTTTGATGTTTGCGAACGTGTCGTATTGTGTAGTTGAAATATACCTTTGCATGGTAAATATTATTTCAGGTTGAGACGAAAGGAGTGAATCTGGACATGGTGTCGTTGAATGAAATGCCGATCGTTGAAGAGGAGCCAATACTCGAAAACGAATCGTCTGAGAAGAGGCAATGATCTTCATTGCCATAATACGCGAACAAATACCACTCCATTAGAATGAAGTCCTACTGAAGTGATGAAGTACATGTTCTAATCACCAGGTAGTTCCCACTGGTGCATCACCATCATAAGGAAGATGGTGCCTCCCTTGTATAGAAACTATTCTGTGAATTCCCAAGTGAATAAAAAACTCAGAAGACGCTTTACTCATTTCTTTAAGTTTCGTCCTAGTGTATTCTTTTCTTCTATTTCCTTCTTGTTTTAAAAGTGACATTTTGAAAAATTTGGTCAATTGTTGTAATTATATAGCATAATATAATCTGAACGTTGGACGATACGTGGAACAGTTTTTGGTTGAAATTTGAAAAGTTTGGCCATTTTCAAATCTCAAAGAATGGAAACGGATCGGTGTTTCGGTCCCGCTATTGTTACAAAGCCATAACAATGTATTTGCGCTTTGCACAATCCGCACAGTGTACTATCGTATTTCTGATCATTTCGTCCTTTCACATAGCTGTGACGATATGTGATGACTTCAGTACGTATTGCATAAAGAGTCTAGCCGTCTTCTACCTTTATCTGGATTATCGTAGATCATATGAAACACGAATAATTCAGTCAAAAAAATACCAATCAGATTCAAATTTTTCCTTTTATGAGACTTCTTCGTTTAGGTTTGTAATAAAATTGAGAGAATAGACAAGAGTCCATAAGGAAATGATGGTATTCTCTGGCCTAGTAATGATGTTTCCGCATAGTTCAAGCATGTGAAATTGAAGTGACATCATAAACTTGTTGATATCTGATTGCAGACATACTTATAATTGAAAAATGCAAAAAAAGGCTGTTGTGTTTTTCTACGATAAAGCGAGTTTTATTTTGTAAGATTGTAAGGTTTACAATTCATATGTCTTGTAACGATGGAATTATCACGCCGTGGAAGAATGAGCTTCTTAGAGTTTGCGTTGAAAAATTTGCACTGAGTGCATGCAAAAGCTCACAAGCATTTTAGACAGTTTTGGAGATTTTATTAATTCGTTTTACAGTTTTTTTTACTGGGCTTATCCCAGTACTTCTAGCATTCAATTCGTTTTATCGTCTTCTTCTTGAACGTTGCAAAACAGTGATTGAGCGAGCCCCCTTAAAACTCCGAGAAAAGCCTGACTGTGGCGTTTCATGGGGCGTTGTCCTTGACTGGCGCAGAGTTCGGTGGTGTAGCTCCGGTGCACGCCCGTCACGACGAGCATCACAACCATTGCGCCACGAAGCCCCTTCTTACAAGCATTGGAACAAAAACTACCACAATCCTCTCCCACTATCGCCGCAGGCATGCTCCACCAGTTTTCGACATCATTTGTAAAGTGATTTGTTTTAATAGGCATGTTACAATGTTTCGCTTATACCCGACTTCTTTAACTTTTACTTTAAGATTTCGTGTGATATGTCTGATGAGGTAATGAATGTATGAACCATTGCATGTTTTGTATGTGCTGAGCATTAATGTCTGGGCATTCAAGCAGGCATTGAAATTATTAGAAAATCACGAAAGCCACCCGAAAGTCGATGAATATTCGTGCCATAGATATCGATGAAAGCCATCCAGTGTATTTTCTGAAGGCTAAGCACAAGCGAATTTATGTGGTGTTCTCGCTCATCAGCATCACCATGACATTACAAAAATTTGGTCCAGATATAATTCAGATCTCAATGACATCAAGCACTACTATGATAACACAAAAATCCGAACTTAGAAAAAAAGTAGGCTTTTATCTGGACTTGATAACTCACGTTTCATACCAATTATTGAGCCGTCAGACATTTCATGGACAAGGATACAGGTTTAAGTGACATCATGATTGCTGTTCTGCTTCATAAACACCAAGACCCTGCACTTTCAAGAGGTGCGAAGAGCATCACAATTTCAGTACGACTATTTGAATGTTTTTTAACATAAATACCACCAATGTTCTGCGGCGTAGATTAGTTATCAGCTGGAGTTCGGAGAGAATGTTAAGTTTTTCTAGGGTGTGGAGACCCATGCTAAAACAGATCATCACAACAAAAAAGCCAACGTCCCACAAAAGCAAAACTTTCGATTTAGGAGGGACTCGAACCCACATCTAACTCTATCCGGGAGCGCGTGCTCTAATCCGTTGCACTACCGACGCCCATTTTGCACACCACTCTTTCTACGCTACAACGCATCTATCTGTCAGCCGCCAATCGTCAACGGCCTTACCCGGGTAGTCGGTATCGACATTGAACCCAGTCACGCTGACAGATATTGGGTATTGATGACCAAAAAAAAATTCTTTTTATTTAACCGCTTTTAGCCGTGGTTTGATGTTATAGATCTACTCAGTGATGTAAAGTGATGTGCCAACGCTGACAGATATTGTGTATTGATAAAATCAAATGGAATTTTTTATTTAAGTGCTGATCAAACGAAAGTCTTTTTATTCAATTGCTGATCGAATAAAATTCTTTTTATCTAACCGTTGATCAAATGAAATTCTTATAATTTATCCGCTGATTGGGTACGGTGTCGATGCCGACTATCCGAGCCAGGCCGTTGACACTTGACGGCTAACAGATAGATGCGTTGTAGCGAAAAATGTTGTGCAAAATGGGCGTCAGTAATGCGACGAGGTACAGCATGCGCTCCCGGATAGAGAAGGGGTGCGCGTTCGAGTCCTGGCTAACGCGAAACTTTTGCACATCACTCTACATTCCTGGGTAGATTTATAACATCATACCACCGCTAAAAGCGGTTAAATAAGAAGAATTACATTCGATTATCAGATCCATAGAAGCGGCATTAATGACACCAGTGGTTCCGATAATTACTAATGCGCGTAAAATACTTTTCCAATTCGGTGTTGCGGATTCTTATGGAAACTATGTGAAATATAACTTTAGACATAGCTTATCACATTCTGGCCATTGAATCTACAAAAGGGGCGTTAACAGAAGAAAGTGAGGTAAATGCAATCAGATAGTGAGAAAGAATCATTGTGAGCTTATCAAAGGCTAAGACCTGGTCCTTGAAAAGGCTACATGAATTTCTACAGTACGATCCGGTTTCAAAATGAAGTAATGTCTATAGATCATTCCAACCGTGTCAGGTTGTTCATCTAATCCTCACTTTTAACTACTGAATTGGAAATATTATAATGGATAGAAATCCGCTTGTATGCTGCTCTTCAACCACTTAAATGGCAATGCATCGTTTTTCAAAAAATGCTTGAAAAAAGGAAAAAATTATCAAACAATCGGATTGCTTATGAGAAATCTCTTCAACAACTTTATCCTTTGGCAATTCTTTCATATCTTCTCCATTGACATTAGATAGCCACAGCCAGGGCAACGAGTAAATATTGTGATATAGCTTTTAATTGAGCAGCGCCACGTTTCTTTCCAAGTAGACGAGCTCAAAATAACTTTTATATTAGTTTTGGCTCAACAACACCACATATTTTTTGTTAGGAGTATCTGATCTTAGATAGCATCTTACGTCTAGCTTTGATTCAACAAGACCAAGGTCCATTTCAATCTTCCATCAACTATATGTTTTGCATATGCTCTTCTGATTACTTTTCAACATGAATCGTTTTTTCACGAATGTAGTGTTGAGATAGGACATAGGAGAAAAGATTGATGAATCCATACATAAGACAGAGAAACTTCCCATTGAATCACTAACCTCATACTGCCGGATGGTCGTTTGTTATTCATACTGTAGTTCAGATCTAGGTACTATTCAGTCAGCTTCAGCTTAATCGCATTTATTCTACTTAGCAACCAAAAGTAAAAAGCAATGCTCTTTACTAATGACTCGAATAAAAAGACCAACAAGCCTCTGTGAAAGAGTATGTGAAAGCCGTAAGTGGCAAAAGAAACTCAACCAATTTTATTGCCAAGAACTACTGATCTTGAACAGATTACTGATTTGATTTGAAAATCACCTTGCTCGGTGTGAGAAGTTTCCAATCAGAACTTTTTAGCTGACAGCCTGTCATTCTAAACCTCTCTCTACTTGGATATTGTAAGACTCCAGTGACCAGTTTATTCATGTTAAAGAAGGTATATGAACAAAAGATGAGTCTCAAATATTTTGATGCCCCTCTTAAGTATTCAGTATACTATTATAGGAAGTTTTATGCCTTTTATAAGGTCTGATATAGTACCTCTAGCGCTAAACGTACGTTTCGGCTGCCTCATTGCTTTATACCGTGTCTTTTCAAGGATTGTCGATTGCATGTCTCGTAATCCGTAAAGTGCAAGTAGCAATAGCTTTCAATCGACTATTAAAGACCTTTCTCAAAAACTCATTCCAGTCCGATAGAATGTTTGAGTATTTCATAAGGTCTGATGCACTATTCTAAAATAGTATCTCTTCGATAGTGTCATCTATAGAAACCTATGGCAATCCTATAGTAAATGTAACATTGTTAGTACTCTACAAATTTAACTGTCTCTTATTTTATTTTCGCTTTGATTTTTCTTTCCAAATCACATAAAGTTTTCGTCTTTTTTTCGTATTACCTCTTTGATAATATCATTAACATTGTGAACTATTTTTCAACTTTTCCTTTCTAGCCGTTACGTTTTATAACGAACTCGATTCCATTTGGTCGTACTCCTCACCTGTCTTTCACCAGGACTTTTGAACTCTCAACTAATTTTCGCCATGTTTTTCAAGTATTCTCCAAATTGGCAATGTGGTTTGTTTGAAGCAACGAAGACATTCGTTAGAAAGTTGTATCTGTTTCCGAAAATATAACGTCAATCCGTATGTGTTGGCACTATAGCAATAACCAAAATCATCAACCAGAACTAATTAGAATTGCAAGGTTTTAGTATCATTCAATTGCGCATTTTCTCGCGTACATTATATTGTACAATTTGCCTATACTTGCTCTAAGATGGAGTTGTCGTGGGACAAATTCACCTCCTTTTCCTGCACGATCGGCGCGTAGAGAAAAGTGCTATTGAAACGGAGCGTAAGATTAATAGAGTTTGGAGCGATAATACGATTGCAGAAAGGACAGCTAGGAAGTTTTTTGCGATGTTCAAAACCGGAAGGAACAGTCTAGAGGATCTGTCGCTCTTGGATCGTCCACGGGCAGTTCCATCAATCTTGCGCGCCTCTTCACTAGCACTTTCCCCTACACGCCATTCCTGCATGATTAGCAAGCGAGTATGTTACCACGACAGCTCCATCTCAAAGAAAGTACAGAAAAGTTGCATACCAAAATTTTCGCAAGAAAATGTGCAATTGAGGGATTTAAAAATTATGTAATTTTCTTCAATTCTGGTCAACAAATTTGGTGATTATCGCTTAAAAACCAAAACTTATGGAGCATCCTAAAAACAGGGTGGCCGAAAAGTATGGTGATTAATGAGAAACTCAAATTTATTCCCTTTCACACCCCTTTGTGGTTTGCTACTTCCAAGCTTTGCAACGGCGCTAGAATGTAATAGTGATCAGAACTCAAATAAAATGCGTTTACTCTTTTGCGCAAGCTTTGCGACTGTGCTTGGATGAGTCCCGAAGCAAATTGTTATAATCAGTAATTTTACCCTCAACTTCTGCTGCAGATATTCGAAATTTAGAATCAGAAAAAAGTTCAGAAAAAAAACAAAAATCAGTGAATCCTGAGCTATTATTGGTTTAGTAAGCGCTGATAATCCGTCTCAAAAGTTCATTTCGGATATGATCCTTGCTTTCACCATGGGGATAAGTGTGTAGTGCTATTCATAGAATATATTGAAAGTTCTCCTGGTTTGGAACAGAAAACCACTTTCTGAACGATCTAGGCAGACTTCGGCATTAGCTCAACTGGCTTAAATCAATTCTCACTTAACTCAATAAGTCCTGCCTTTCCAGCGATTTCTCCCAGCTTATCACTTCATTGCGGAATAAATTTGTAAAAATATCCTTCGACTGAGGTGTTTCATTATCAAATAAACCAGTGAAATGATTCTTTTCATAAACTAATATGAAGCAGTTATGCACGAAGAACTGCTAAGATTCTTTTGGAAAAGTTCGTATGTTTAAAGAATTCTCTTAATCTGACCTCAATATCCTGAACATTGAGGTCACCAATTAATTGCTGTACTTTGACTTAACGATGACTCCGGAATCAAAGTTAGCTTCTTCTGTGCTCTTTGGCGAAACAGGCAAACGATCTATCTTAAAACTTGTAACGATACCGTTAAGGCTCGTTACTACGAACTCTCTTGATACTTGTGCACATCTCTTCGCTGTTCACTGCATGTAGATAGGGCAATCGCTTTTTATAAAGTTTTTCTTCCTCATTGCTTTGCTCCGTAACCTTCTACGGAGTATTTGATAGAGTTCTCATTTTGCAAAAGATGCGGAATAGCTGCAACGATCTAGATAAGCTTTCATAACTCCTATTTTTCGCCCATTTCGCATATTCTGGTTCTATGACTAATTGAAAAGTGAATAATAAAGAACGGAGTCAAACAACTTCTTTGAATGCGCCAAATACTCGACTTTCTTTAGTATCGAAGTTGGAACTCTGGAAATCAATGTTGATTTTATGCTGTCTTTGCGAATTGGCAATTCTCAACTCAGAATAAACTTCGTAATTCGAAGCAAGTATTACGAAATCTTACACACTTTCACCGAGATAAGCAGCTTACTTTATGTCAGTTGCATAATTGCGGACGTGAAGAAATTATTGAAGGTTTCTTTTTAGCCTCGGTTTTTCTCCTGAAGTATTGAAGGTTTTGGTAAGATGTTTGAATCAAAGATATATGGTAGCTGTGAGCAGGTGGTCTGGGTAGTCTGATGGGTGAGAAGCACAGACCTTCCAGCGAGCAGCGTCTGTAGTGCGGCATATGTGTGTGCGTCATCGTGAAGAAAGTTTAAGGTGCCTGTTATTAGCCAATGGAGGGTGCACTCGTTAAAGCTTCTAAACTATTTTGTCGAAATTCTGGGCGTACCTTTCGTTGTGATCGCCTCGTCTGAGTTCGACGAACAGTTGTTGATTGATCCATGGAAATTGAATGGTCAGTGTGACCTTACCACGATTTTTCTGATTCACTTAATTCGTGGCTTCATCGTTTTACGAATTTCTTTGACGTTTTGATCTTTATTAGGCTAAAGCTCTAAAGGGTAAAGCTCTTGGCAATGATCAATCGCTGAGGGATGGGCCATGCATTTGCCTTCAATAACTTCGTTTAAGGTGATTGAATGCATATCTTAGCCTTTACAATGACTCGCAGTGTCCTCGCGCTTAACCGAGTCAGTACTGCTTATTCTCTCGTCTGAGTGTGAGACCAGTCTGGTGCAATTTAACGAGCTCGGAGAGGGATGGATGGCTTGATGAACCAATGAGCACGAGATCGAATCATTGACTTCGTGTGCGAAGCAGAGCACCTCTAACCACTGCGCCACATGCGTCTCCTTATTTACTATATTAGGTACTTTGATATAATTCACAAAGTTACGCTCAGTGCGCCACAAGTACTCACAAATTCTCAAATAATTCCCTTTTCATGCTATCACAGTAGCCACTAATTCATTGTCGCTAGTGATAGAAGGGCTACCAGAACCTTCCTCATCTCAAAGGTCAAATTTGCCGGGAAAAAAACCCAAAAAAAAGGTGCACTGTACCTTTTATAACACTCCCTTTTCTCAATGCCCCATTTTTGTTTTGGGCTCCCTGGATATACTGTTTCGTGGTTTGACCTGGCTTGATTAGACTAGTGTTATATCGGCTCTGATATCTAAAATTCTATGTTTAAAAGTTCTAGAAGACCCAATGTATGTCTTAAATTGATGACGAGGGGCGAAGGCACGTCAAATGATCGTTGCAACGGTATATAAATAACGGCCATATGCAGGGTATTGGTGGTGATTGCTTAGGCATGTACAAGCAGACATGGAATTGCAAAGTGCATATTGATTTCCGAGCAACCCAAGTGAAGAGGGTCTTGGAAGTTTCGAGATTACCTTTTTACAAGCTACACTTTTACAGATGATGGAGTGATATCGAAAAACTGTACGATTTTGAGAGAATTTAGAGGGAATTTGACGCTCCACGGTCAATATTTCCAATCAGCCGCTTTATCTATATTATCTATTATTTATTATTACTTATCTATCTTTAACTATATCACTATATTTATCGAATTGTCTCGGAGTCTTTATAGATTGTGCTCTTAGAAAATTTCTCGTATAAGGAAACAGATAAGTTCAAAACACAGATGAGAGAGAAAGGCGAAGCAAGGGTTTCGTCTTTGTAACTCAGCGTTCTTGCGGTTGTATTTCTGCTGTTTTCTGCAGTGGAAAAGAATATACACTTTGTATAAAGTTAATATAAGATATTAACTACTTTGTGAAAATAATTTCCCCTTAGAGGAAACGTGAAGCTCAGTCGTCCACTTCTATCAATGAACATACCTTCGTGCCAAAACAATCAATGTTCGTAGTACTACCACTAGAACTTGACGTCAATTAGTAAAGCTGGCAGAGAGTTTCTAATATTTGAAAAATGGGTGTTAGCATTGTGGAAACGGGTTTTGATTCGCCATTCAATAGCCTTTATACTTCCTAACGCTATAGGATAGATTGTCACCTTGAAACAAGTGATCTTGAATGATAATCAATCCCGAACTGCTGCGTATCCATGAAATTTGCTGTATGACGTCACATTGCTCAACAGCAAAAGTATCCGATATTTCGGCACACTGCAGAGATCGTTCACCAGTGGAACGGCGGTGGCCCATCACGAGAAAAGTGCCACAAACATTGGCTAAAGTCAAATATTTTCTACGGAGCGTTCTTGTTTAGAGTTGTGGAAATTGCAACGGATTTGATTGCGTCTACATAAGAAGGAACGAAATCACTTGTTCCGAAGACATGTTAAATCAACAGGAGTTAACATCTCTTGAAGATCGAGTTACTTTGTATAAAATTAAGAAATATACAAATTATTTATCAGAATTGCACTGCGAGACCGGTGCGGTAATCTCTTCCATATAACTATGGATAAGGTAAGGTTTTTCAAATCTATAGACTTTTGAATTGTTTTCTATTGGATTCTAAATGCATACGATAGATTAACTGAATAATGAGATCACCTGTATCACCTGTCGTCCCGTTGATCGTCGAGTGACTCGAGCGAGTACCAGCAACTTTTCCATTTTTCCCTATCGCGTGCAAGAGTAGCCCAGTGGGTCCTCTTCGCTCTAGGGATTCGCTGAGCATCATATCTTTCTTCCATCGCTTTCGTGAAGAAATCGGACCAACGGGTCAGTGGTCTTCCTTTAGAGCGCTTGACGTCCCGAGTAATCCAGTCGGTAACGGCTCTCGTCCATCGGTTGTCGTTGAAGCGCATCACGTGTCCGGCCCACCTGATTTTCGATATCCTGGCGCGTAGAACGGTGTCTCTAATTTTCGATCGTTGACGTAGGTCGGAACTTCCGATCCTTTCTCTCATTTGCGAGATACGAGATACTCCTAGCATCGACCTTTCGACTGCGCGTTCGATAATTCCAAGTGATCTTTCATCCTGCTTACTAGCGACCAGGTTTCTGCTGCATACGTCAGGGCAGGGATAATTGTCGAGTCGAAAAGGTGGGCACGGAGTCGGATGTGCTTTGTCCTCTTCACTACATCTTCGATGCTCTTAAACGTTCCCCAAGCCGCCCGTTTCCTCCTGCTCAGCTCAGGAGCTAGGTCGTTCATCATGTTGATTTTACGACCTAGATAGAATAATGAGATAGGGTATGTTATATACGTCCAGGCTCTCACGAAGGCGGGGTTGCCGAAACGTTAGCCATCAAGTTTTGAGAGAGAGAAATAAATATCATCTTCGTTCAAGTTTTGCTCAAAGAAGTTCCTTAGAAGTTTTATGAGCCACTGCACTGATCATTCCAATGCACTTACTCACTGATAGACCACAGCTCAACTTTAGCGGATATCATTCATGCTGTCATTTCTATACATTACTTTCTGAAGGGTTCCCAAAAACCTTCATCTCTTCTCTGAGATCCTTTAGACCGTCATGAAACGTTTTCAACATTTTGTGGCGACATCCCAATAAGGCTTTACACTCAAGAAGCTTTTTCAGCACCTTCTGGCGATATCCCAATAAGGCTTTGATCAGGTTCTAGGAACCCTCCATTAATATCGTTATTCTCATTTGACAATACGTTTCATTATTTAGTTTTTTTTTCTCTCTATAATTTTATAAGGCACCTTCAAAGATCGCCACTCAGCTAGGCTTTTGTAGTTTTTCACGCCGTTGACTAATCGGTCTAAGTACCCATTTATAGAAAATCGATTGGTAGTCATTTCGTCTCATTTTGTATCAAACATAAGATCGATAAGCAAACTGGTGTGCACTGTAATGGTTCAATAAGTACAAGGCAAATTCCGACTTCGCCTTACAATCCACAAAAGAATGCGTCCACGTGAAAAAGATGTATGAACGTCCTATAATGTCTATCTCAGGGTCTTCAACAACATCTAGGCGCCCAAAGGTTCTCTGCCAAAAGTCCGACCCAAATGCTAATCCGCAGACCTCTATGGAAGATGGAGGCGAGGAAGCGAATCAAATCTAAGAAGTGATGGGACCCTCACAACATTCAGTACGTTCTCTGGAAAAAAGACGAAATTAGAAAGATTTGGTCTTTGTCTTTTTTTTGACACTACTTGCCGTGCATGATGTTTCTCACCGAACAAATGCCGTTTCACGTTGTTGTACACTTCTCGTCAATAACAATACCGCTGTAGATTTCTCGACCACATAGCTCTCCACCATCATGAGAAAAACAAGAATGGCAAACACCTATCTCTTGCAAAACAATATGAGTTATCATTGGATTCGTATGGTGAAGCAATAATTCCGAAAAATCATGATCATATTGGTTAGAACGCTGGTCGAGAGAATCTTCGATTATTGAGCTCGATTCTCTTACTTCAATTTGCGTGGATCTACATCGATCGGGTGCTTCTTTGTCGTTTTCAGCTGTTAACATATTGCCAACATTTTTGGACGCTATGGGGCGATGGTTAGGACAACCACAGGTAATGCCAAATTACGACCAAGACTTGGAAACATAAGGTCTTGGAACCGTGGCTATACCAGTGCGGTTCAGCACTCTTTCACGACATCATAGGGGCACTTACTCTGCTTTGTGTTGCAAATTCAAATTTATACACTTCATTTTGGAACTGCATCCGTTAGTAGTTTATATCACTATTTTTCAACAACCGCTTAAAAAAATCAGGAAGAAACTCCTTCTGCTGCTAGTGGTCCAGACGTAGTCGTTATTTCATATGCTATTTTAGTGGAACTTTTAGGTGACCACAAGAAACCGACACGAGACTTAAGTCGACTTGGTAATTTTCTAAGGAGAAGTTAAAGTGAAGAAAAATTTCAAAAAGGTGAAGTTAATTTTTACAGGATCGGATGACTTTGTTCTGATAATGCATACATGATGTGTACTGTTTCTCAAGCGCAATTCGTTGGAGTATTGATTGGTGAGACACTAAAGCTGTACTTTTATAAACTGTCATTTCGTTGGTTTGTGTAGCGCAGTAGAAGAGTGCTGAAATACTTCAGCATCCTACGTTCGCAGACCTGCTGTATCCTCAAGGAAGGAAAGTTATCACCGGACTTGTCTGGAAGCAAGAAAACACTGATACAAAATATCGTAAGGCCACCGCAAGTCACTATTTAGGTCATACACTTTGTCCTCTTTGCTTTGATTTTGCAGCGAATGAGTCTTTGCAATGATTCAAAATTCTGGAAGGAACTGGACCATCACCTTCTTTAGCAACCTTTCATCAATGACAGAAAGGAAAGATATTTCAACTCTTTAGTTCAAACAATGAAAATTCGATTTTCCATGAAATAAAATTTATTGAAATCGACAGTCAACTTTTGGTATGAAGTCATTATTAACAACATCGACGACTAATACGGGAGGTATTTCCAACATAATTAGCCATGAGAGGTTTGTTTCCAGAAACACTTGAGCTGATACATAAACGGGAAATCGCTCGAGCCACAGGCAGCCGACAACTCACGTCAAAATTCGGAAAACACTGTTAAAAACCGCTGAAAAAAGACCTCAAAGAGAGGAGCAGGAATCACGGCTGCTGCGCATGGTGGGAAGAGCATTAGTAAAGCTCAACGAAGCTTGCTAGTTATAAGTCCAACATTTGCACTACAATGCCCAAGCGAAGCAGTTACAGCTCGCATAAAGACATCAAGATGTGGCCGACTTAACTTCTAGCCTACAAAGAAACCATGACCAAAACTGGGGCAAGAGAAACAGGAAGTACATCCTCAAAGCCAACTGCTATTCAAGGCATCTCATGGCCGCTTTTGGTCCGTGTTTATACTTAACAACCCTCCCCAAAATCTCTTTGTGAACGAGGTTCAATGCAAATTAATTCAGATATAATAAATGATACTTTGCTGTTATTGTCTAAAAAAGCGGTCAAACACTAAGATATATAACGCTCAAAGAAAGCAGAGTCGTTAAATCGCGCTCTAGCATAAATTTTTAGGAACGTTCGTATTTGAAGCACTTTGAGACATGTTCGGCCGAAAACCGATCTCCATGCCAACTATAACTGCATGTTTTCTATTCAGTATTTTGACAAGTTTGTAGATTTTCATCTTAAGTTGAGGAGGTAGTAATGAATGGGCTTGTTGACTGCCGACATATCTTTGAATATATCAGGTAGTTCAATAAGTTTTGGTATTAGAGCAATAAAAACCACAATTATTAAGCAGAGGTATTTAAATTGAATGATTTTGATATCGGTAAATTTCCCATTTCTTTGCGAACACTTTGTTGTATAACTTGCTCATACTTGCTCCAAAATGGAGCAAATTCACTTGCTACTCATGCACAAATGGCGCTTAGCGGAAAATGCTAGTAAGCGACGCGTAAGATTAACAGAGCTCCTTGTGGACGGCCCGAGCGCAAGTGATCCTCCAGGCTGTTCTTTCTGACTTTGGGTTTTGCGAAACACTTCGCAGCCATCCTTTCTGCAAGCTTATCATCGTCCCAAGCTGCATCAATCCTGCTCACCGCTTCGCTAGCATTTTTCCCACGTGCCATTCGTGCATAAGTAGCGAGCGGATTTGCTCCAACGACAGCCCCATCTTAAATTGATTATCCGCAAATTATAAGACAAAATCTTCACAAGGATATGCGTAATCGAAGAATAACAAAATCATGCCATTTCAACTACTTTGGGTTAATAAATTTACTGTTTATTACTTTAGTATCATAACTTATGGAACGGCCTAATGACATAGAAAATGGAAGGTGAAGGATTTGATTTATGTTCCCTGAATCTACTATCCAATAGTAAAACTCTGAGACGAATTCAAAAGAAGGAATCTACGGTAAGACCAACACAGTACCATGCTGTAAGTAGTGCTGTACTGGATAGTTATAGAAAACGACGAATATGACTTATCTACTGCATGATTTAGCGGCAGTGGCTCAATATTTATGAATAGTCAACTACTAAATGTTTTTGCTAGATACATCGCAAAATGCTGAAATTATGGTGCAGTCTTGATCTGCTATGTAGCGATTCTCTGGCGTGGAATGCTCTCTCTCGTTTTGAGACTCAGGACTTTTCGTTATCGCAGTAGATCATGCCTCAAACTTTGGCATATAAAGCGATATACGTACATTAGGATGCAACTATAACAAGGCGGCGATGTCGATAGACTTACAGAGAACTTGGGCTATTACTTATGCGATCAATAGTTGGAAATATGAGAGATGAACAATAATATGAGTATTGAGGAGCAAATATCTGTGTCATACATGCGAAGTGTACTCGAGAGAAGGTTCTGTAATGCAGGTATGAAGTATAATGAGAGGCAGGTCTCTACCTTACATATGTGGAGAAAATCAAGGTAAGATTCTGTACTACAGATTTATGTGTAATGAAAGAAATTTCCACATCATACATGTGGAGCTAATGAAGAGTAAGGTTCTGAATTATAGATGTGAAGTGCAATGTGGGGCAGGATCCTACCTTATATTCGTGAAGATAATGAGAAGTCAAATTCCGTTTTACAGATGTAAAGTCTAATGAGGAACAAGCTTCTACATTTAACATGTAAAGTGTAATTAGGAGCAAGCTTCTATATTAGAGATTAAGAGTTAAGAGGGATGGGAGATGCAGCCGAGTTCGAAGTGGCGTCCATAATTCACTGGCAGTCTGTGTGGGTGTCACGGTCCAAGCTTCTTGTTTGTAATTGCCTATGAATGGTTGGCCAACACAATACTGGTCAGTTACTGTAAAAACACGTCTTTTCAAAGAATCATTCATTGCGTTTTCAATAGTTCATCCGCACAACACTGACCATCTGGTGCATGAAACAGGTGCCGCTTGCACGAACACAACGGCTGGTTGTGTGGGATACTGAAAACGGCCGACTAGTGTATAAATTCAACTCGGCTACTATGACTCACTGTCTATTCAATAACTAATATAACTACCTGAAAATGGAGATCTTGATTAATAATGAGTATGTGCAATGTGAAAATAGCAGTCATTTCGTTAAAACACTCTCATCACTATTACTCAAAGCTGCTAATACAACATTCCCACTATCGTAATATCCAAGGCTGATGGCTCATAAACTGTCCACTTGTTCTCCCCCCATTCTATGAATCTCCTTATTAGAGATTCGCCAATTCATGGCAAATGCTGTACATGGTACGTTTCCTACTAGGACTTGTGTCAACGGCTGTTTAGTCAATATGGGTACTTTCGCCACTGAATTTCTACTCCCGGAACAACGAATGCTACTTCGCTACGTGTTCGACTGGGTACGAGTCTTTTATGGTCGTCTAGAGAAACTGAAGGCAGACGAACAATATATTGCGAGTCAAGCACTGAGCATATCAAGGCAAGATTTATTTATCATAATTATCTAAGCGAAACGCAAATGCTGCTCATAACTGCTTTCTCGGATGATTGAGTTTACGTAAGATGGATGAAACGACTGTGCTTGGATTTCAACGTTTCGATTTCAGAACTCTGAAGAAGAAATAGATCCCTCCCATCTTGGTCAGTAACATATGTGGCGTAGACGCGGAAGTGTTCCTAAACGATCGACATCTCAGGATTCCACGGAAAGTCAGGTTCAATCAACATTCGACTTACCAATGAGAGCAAATTGATTAGGCAGTTGGATCTACCAATGAGAGAGAACCAAAAAGGATAAAAAAGGATAAAACCAAATAACAGACAACAGTAGCTGACTGAGAAGCTCTTGGAAAACTGCACAAAAAGTAGATGGTCATAGACGAAACTAGCTTCTTTTGAAAATAAAATACAATCCAATTTGTATTTCAAGCTAAAGACATTACGCTATAAGTCACGATATTGATTATTGCTTGCACTGAGTGCATTTAAGAGCATAATTATTATCGGAGCTAATTGCAAGGACATAGCATTAAGCGAATATCAATTCCTCAGACACGTGCAACGCATTCGTTAACTTTAGGAACCACAGAAGTGATTGAATGCTCAATGTTTCTTCACCCCAGACAATTTTCTCTTCACTGCACTGGCCTCAGCCTGATTGAATGTTCAAACCAGATATATCGAGGGTTTTCCAAAGCTAAATTTGTGAAACTTGGTCTTACTTTCCTTGTTGCTGCAGTTAAAGACCTTTCCAGAGATTAAGCACAGCGCTGGAATCACTGGATATGATGCTATCAAATGATTCCTTATAGTTTGAAGGAGCTCTATCCGTCGAGGTGTGAAACAAAAAGTTTTCAAAATCCTGCAGCATTATCAAGAGAGCTTTTGCAAAAAGCGAACATAATTTCGAGTTTTTTAGATTCGTGCTATTGAAAAAGTACTAGAACTTCAAATAAGGCGTTTTGTCTAGCGAAATTTGAGCGAGATTTCAAAATAGCGTGTGGTTGCGAGAAAAATAATTTTTCTGTGGAATTTACAGCGCTATAAAAGGGTGTTTTGAAAAATTAGCCACATAAGCTTTTAAGATTTAAGCTTTCGAATGGTTGCTAACATTCCTATAAAAATTTCCCATCTAGCGAATAAGGTCGAATATTCATTTGTCGCCCTATGATGGACAAGTACCTGTTAAAAGTTTCCATTTCATCGTTTCATTGCGTCTTCTCGCCACCGATACGTGGCTACCAGATTTCAGCTGCCGTCATCTTCATCATGACGCTCAATCTCTGGTGTGTATCTGCTTCCTCGTTCTCAGTATATTCACATTACAGCAATACACTGTGATAACCGCTCCACTTCAATAGTTGTGAGGAAGTCTTGCTGAGCAATCTAGATATAGTCATCAAATGAGAATTGTTCACTAACAACCCAGCTGCCTGTCGTGGCTTAGGAGACAGATTTTGTTTGAACCTCGGCACTATTAATTAATGAATGTAGATCTTGAAAGCTTGTCTCCTATGCAAGAGTAATCATAGTGGCAGTACTAGCAATTATAGCTATAGTGGCATCAGTATTAGCGGCAGAAGCAGGAGTAGCATCAGCAGCGGTAGTAGTAGCAGTAATAGTAGTAATAGTGGTAACTCTTGTTGTTGTTTCGATGATGTTGTTGTTGCTGTTGTTGTTGTTGCCGTTGTTGTGCGATGGTAGGCATCTCGGCGAGATCGCCATTTTCAGAGACTGGACGCAGGTTGTGTGGTACTCGCAATATTTTCACATGCTGTGGAGACGGCGAAGTCGCCGAAACGTTTACCATCGACAGCATCGATAACAGCGAAATCAATAATGATAATTAATAGTAAATATAATAATAATAATAATAATAATAATAATAATAATAATAATAATAATAATAATAATAATAATAATAATAATAATAATAATAATAATAATAATAATAATAATAATAATAATAAATAATAATAATAATAATAATAATAATAATAATAATAATAATAATAATAATAATAATAATAATAATAATAATAATAATAATAATAATAATAATAATAATAATAATAATAATAATAATAATAATAATAATAATAATAATAATAATAATAATGATAATAATACCTCACACGTGGAATGTTCTTGAAATTAGGTATGTTTCTACTGCGTTTCATATTCAGGGCATCGGTGTGCTGTTGCTAAATCTGATAGGCTGTGTTGGCAGTGGTAACTGTTCTTTGATGGCACGTATCGATGCCATCTCAACACCGTTTGTAAGTGATTTTTTTTTCCTTGCAAAATGAAAACTTTCGAGAATGGCAGTGTCACGCTAGTGATGCCGTCCAACTAAGCAAAAAAAAAAACAGCCCACCCATCATAAGCAAAAGAGTACTGGCACTATGCGACAACGCGCTTGCTAAGCACCTCATCCCTCAAGAGTTGGGAAATCGGTATCAAAACCTATAGTAAACCGTTCACTTCGTGCGCTCCAAGTGGAAACTCTCTCGCATTGCGACTTTAGAGAGAATCGACCGGACTGATATGCAAAGACATTGTTGATAAGAGAAGATTTTCATAGAGCTACCGTGTCCCCGAGAAGAAGTTTGGAGAGCGTCTTAGACTACGAAAATAATCGGATGCAATAGGTGCCAGGATTACGCATTATGTGGAAGGAGGCGCCACCTAGTGAAAGTAATACTTTTACTTATTCAAATGATTTGTACTTTACTTGTACTTTGGTTAATACTTTTACATTCAAATGGTGAGTATCACTTGTATCGCCTGATGTCCCGTTTATCATCGAGTGATTCAAGCGTGCACTAGCAACACTTCTATTTTTCCGTATCACATGCAAGCTTAGCCCAGTGGGTTCGTTCGCTGAGTTCATATTCTTCTTCTAGGCTTTTCATGAAGAATTCGCCCCATCGGGTCGGTGGTGATCCTGTGGAGCACTTAAAATCCCGAGGAACCCAGTCGGTAACGGCTATCGTCCATCAGTCATTGTTGAAGTGCATTACGTGCTCGGCCCCACCTAGTCTTCGTTAGCCTGATGGGTAGAACGGCGTTTTGATCTTCAATCGCTGACGCAGGTCGAAACTTCGGATCCTTTCTCTTATTTGTGAATACGAGATAATACTAGTATCAACCTTTCGGCTGCGCGTTCAAAATAATGCCGAGTGATTTTACGTCCTACATACGTAGCGATCAGGTTTCTGAAGCATTCGTTAGAGACGAACAATCTTCGAGTCGAAAAAGGTGGGCACGGAGTTGGCTGTTCTTCGCTCTCTGCAAAAGAGTAGTTGTCAAATTTTTACTAAGATTCAGTGCTTCCAAATTACCTTCTAACGCCATAGACATTCCAACATATTACCATCAGTTTTGAATGAAAATCCCATTATCATAAGCAAAATGCACAGAATAATGCACGAAATCCACATTATGTCGATGTCAGATCTACATTTGATCTGGGACAAAGGAATTTTAAGCATTTTGTGGCAATATTTACCGGTACCATAAAAGTATCCCGTATGTGGACATGTTTAGTTCAGTGTTGTTTCCCAAGTCATAGTAGATTTCTGATTTAATAGTCTACAATAAATCTCTGTTTAACAACTTTTGCAGCAGCGTCATGATGTTCTAACTATATTTCTAGAAGTACTAGAAGATATGCATGACAAAAAATGATAAGAAGGCAAGGGTCTCGATAACGTAGTGATCCGCAAGCCTACGATTAAGGTGAAATTTAATTTAAGGTCCCTTCCGAGGTTCGTGGTCTTGCAGATCACTCAGCAGTCTTTGGAACTGGATTAATATCTCATCCGAAGTCCACATCAGTCAAACGTTAAAGCAAATACTAACCATAATTGTTTGGACATAGAAGTTTATAAAAGTGAAACTACTCCCATATCCATGTAATCAGTCGCAATTGCCTATGGAATTGTTGGAATATTTATAACACCTAGCGGAGATTTTAGTTCTCCTATCTAAACAATTCTTGGTCTGTTTTCGCTTACTTCAGCGTTGCACTTGGTTCCATCAATTTGATCTTATCGCACAGACTTCTGGTGCGATCCTCTTTTTTATCTTTTGAACTTCTACTTATTAGAGTTGCAATAAACTCTGTTAAGAAAACCGCTTCATTGTTTTAGACTGAAACAAAAGGAGTAAATCTTGATAACGTTCACATTGGGGAAAATGATATTACAGAAATAAATATCGTTTCCAACTGGCGCAAGTCATCAGCAAAAACCTATGTAAATTTCCATTAGTGCTATAAATAAATAGATATGGATGTTTTTGATGTTATTCGGTTTTTTTTATTCGGCGACAACAAGGATTGATAATAACTAAGCGATTCGAAAGAGTTATCTTTCTACCTGCAATAAATTCGTTTACAAATTGAAGCGATAACATCGACCGCAAGGTTAGTACTTCCTGTAATCGTATGCAAACTATAAGTAAGGTAAAAGAAGGTATAACCATGCAAAATCTTAGCCGTGAATCTTGGGGTGGCTTGGCGTTAATTATTTCCTTATAGGTTCATACCATTCGCTTCAAGTGTTTTTCTTAAGAACACGCTCAAATTTCAATATGCCTGATAATGATTTTTGAGCCATCATGTGGTCTGTTATAGGCACTTGTACGGTGCAATTCAAGTGTTTCGGTCTCGCAGCCTCGTCAAATGCACAGTGCCCTTCGTCTGAGCCAATCCTTTTCAAAGGAGAACCCTCTCATGGGAATGGCAGACGTCCTGTTTACACTCGCCACCAAGTGAAAGATGCAATTTACTCGTCACCTCGTTTTCGACTGTACAGTAAGTTGCGGTGGCCTACCGACATCTTATGTCAGTTTCCAAAATGTCATTTCTTACGGTTCTCCGACGATAGTATACCTTTTGCAGAAGCACTTCTGACCGTTTGGTGACATTTTCTCAAAAACTTTGCCAAACCAATATGACTCTCTCCAATATGACCCACGTCTGATCATTCAGTTGACATTTCCTATGCTTAATAAAAGCTTGACGCAACGGTTAATACAAATGTCTATCTATCAAAAAAAGAAACGCACTCATACAGGAAAACTCAACGACGCGTTGTCACACATTATGAGTATTGAATCTAGCTCAAGGTAGAATTTGACCTGAAATAAGGTGCTATGAATTTGTGACGCTCATACACTTCCCCTTTCAACTATTCCTCGACTCTTGAAGTCATCCAGAAGCTTCAGAGCTTTTCCAGGCCAATATTTTTTAACCGCCTAAAGATTCTCACTTCTCTCGAAATTCTCGTCGCTATGCCCTTGTGTCCTATGTGCATTTAGAGGACCATTTGTTCAACTTCTCAACTTTCTATCGAAGTGCGCTTTTATGACGACACAAAGTATTCTGCCCGTTTCGCGTACTTGCTCCACCACATGTCTCTCAAGAGACGAAGAATGATGAACCTCAACTTATGTAGTCGCCATCTCTAGCATTAAAACAAGTCATTCACTCCTTGTTTAACATATACAGTCATACAGGCTGTTTCGAGCTGATTGACGACGAGTTGAAGATTCTACAAATCCTCACAGAATTATTGTTGAATGCTCCCACAGAATGCTTATACCTTTTATAAGCAGAGCCCACTGGGTAACACTGGTGGTTCACAAGGGCTAATAAAAGCTTTGCTAACACGGCTTGGATCACTCGACGATCAAAGGGATTACAAGTGATTGATCTACTATTCACTTCAAATGGATTAGTAAATTTTTATTTTCATCCACGGCGTTCTTCTTCTTTTTTCAAATACAAAAATTTTCGAGCCAGAAAGGATTCCTAAGCGGCCACTGTTCACAGTTTTCTCTACAGTACCAGAAAGAAAGAACTTATTGAAGTAGTGAAAACCTCTTGGTAGAATCCGAAGTTTTTGTGCAATATTCACGAGACTCCCTGTTAAAAAAAGATCACAGATGAACTTTTTCTCAATAATCCTCAGAAATATGGGCAAAAAACTCACCTGTAAATGGACTCGCAATCAGCCACATAAAAATCGGCGAATGATAAAAACAATAATGAAAAGGAACGCCGTTCGTCTCCGACAAACTTTCTTCGTCTTCAAATATCAAGTTGAAACTGAGAAAACATGAGAAATAGTGAGAAAGTGGTCATATAGGACGTAATTGAGTTAAAGTTCTACACAGAATCGATTATATTCCTGGATGTGTTCCGAAAATTGAAATGAACAACAGCTAAACATCACAAAAGCTAGAGCTTTAGAATATATATGTATATGCATATATACATGAACTTATTTGAATGGATAAAGAATAAAGCTCTCTGCGCTGATCAATCCCTCAGGGATGCGCCATGCATTCGTCTTCAATTTCTAATTTCGCTTGAGGTGATGAATGCGTATCTGGCCTTTACAATGACCCGCGGTGGTTTCCCGCTAAACGGAATCAGTGCTGCTTATCCTCCCCAGACAGGTCCGAGACCAGTCTGGTAACACTTTACCGAGCCCGGTGGGATGTATGGCTTGGTGAGCCATGAGCGCGAGATCAAACCATTGACCTCGTGTGCGACGCAGAGCAGCTCTAACCACTGCGCCACGTGCGCTCAAAAAATAATGTAAAAAATAAAGGCATAATATTATAAAAATACCAGCTAAAGAGCAATCGAGAGTACAACACTGAAAATTCGGTGATACTTTTACTTGATTTACAGTGTAAATCGTTTGTCTTTGCTACTTCTTAATGTGGGTAGTGGAGCACCCACAGCGGATTGGCTAAAAAGACTGAAAGGCGGCGGGTTCTGCTCTACTGACGAGACTGTAAGGTCGAAACCCCTGTATCGGTGTACAAGAGCCCACTACCAGATTACACGACATGTTGACTCAAATAATAATGAAGAGATAAATAAAAATTGATAACATGATCCACACGTGGTTTTGCTCTCCTCAATTATTTTCTTGATTATCTTAAGAGTTTGCATAAAATTAACGCCTTTTACTCATATCAGAATAATAGAGAACTGCCTACGGGTTCTGTCTTTCCGAGCGAAGCAAATATAGTGCCAATTAGTATGATTTTGTTCTAACTTTTTCAGCAAGGCCACTGTGACTTTGCTGCGATGTTCTCAACATAAATAACCAATAATTCATTCATACTGGAACTCAGTCCGTTAGATGGCGTTTTGGAGGGAAGTATTAAGTCTTTTCGTAGTGAGGAAGACCATACTAGAATTCATATTTTGATGCCAAGTTTTTTCGTCGTTCAAGAATATCTCATGGGAACGATAATACAGTGAAAGTTAACGTTTAGAGAGACAGAATTTTTGTGCATCTATTGGAGCTGGCACATGATCCTTGAAAGGCTATATGTTTTTCTAAAGACAGTTCGTTTCAAAATCAATCAATGTCTAATCATTATTTCAATTGTGGCAGGAACGATCCAAATGCTATATGATGACTGATCTTCACTGGCAACTTAAGTCAGAACTATAACGTTTGGTTAAGAATTTACTTGTATACTCCTCTCTGACCACTTAAATTACACTGCATCGATTTCAAAATAAAAATGTAGAAAAAATAGGGAGCGTATAAGCTGCTTATCGAAATTCACTTAGATAACTTTTCTCAAAAAATTAGGGAACTCATGAACTGCTCATGAATAGTCTTTTAGATAACTTTTTTCAATTATTAAGGAGTGTATGAATGCTTATTAAAATCCTCTTACATAACTTTTGTTATAAATCAGGGAACGCATGAACTGCTCATGAGTATCCTCCTAGATAGCTTTTTCATCAAGATTTTTTGCATTTCTCCTTTGAATATTAGGAGCTTGCAGTTAAGATGACGAATAACTATGATGTGGTGTGGTTTTCGACTCAAATACTAAATATTTTTTGACTAATCTGAGCTCAGATAACATCTTGTGACTAATTCTGACCCAACATCACCAAGGTTTATAGCAGACCTCCATCAATGACATGTATTGTAAATGCTTTTTTTGATTTTATCTCAACATGCATCGTTTTCACGGTCGAGTATTGAGACAGAAGACAGGAGAAAAGATTAATGACTGTCTGCATATAACAGGAAAACATTCCATTAAATCACTTACCTATTCTCTTGTTGAGTATTCGTCCGTTGTTTCTTCTACAATATCCATATTACTAATCTTGATTTGATTCTAATCCAAATTTAATCGTAATAGCAAAAGAAAAACACTTTCACATTCAAGAATACATCTACAAGAATGAATTCACTTAGCCATTACGAGTAGATTTCACATTTTTCACTAGTTATCGAATAAAAAACGATAAAGCCTTTGTGAAAGAAATTTTGAGATCTTAGATCTCGTAACCTCTAAACCTCAGTGGTAAGCTTAACATCGTTTTACCAACAACTGCTGTTTAAGCACAACAATAACATATTCATTTTCATTTTTATTTCTTCAAAACACAGAGAGCAAATTCACCAGTGCCTCAGCTGTCTTTTGTGTCAAATATAGGCTTAAAACGAAAAATTAAAAAATTTTCACTTTCCAGAATCTACTAGTTCACGATGTAGAAAACGTGAATTTTTTTGTTAAATAGAAGTCCTATGGTGAACGTTACATTGTTCATACCTCTTATTTTTTATTTCCGCTTCTGACTTTTTTTCCAGCTCTCAAAAAATTTTTTAACCTCCGTTTTATCATAGTTCCCCTATGATGGTTTCATTCAGATTTCAAACCGTTTTGCAACATTTTCTTTCCAGCATTAATGTTTTATAACGTGACTCGATTTCATTTCGTGGTGCTCTTCACCTATCTTTCGGCAGGACTTTTGCACTCTCAACTTATTTTCGCCATCTTTTCCAACTATTCACCAAAATGGCAATGTGGTTTGTTTGAATTAAGGAAGGCACTTTTCAAGCACTTTATTTGATCCGTCATCACATGCTTTTTTTCCTGTGCGGATCCCAGTACTTCTAGCATTCAATTCGTTTTTCGTCTTCTTTCTGAATGAAGCAGAATACTTAATTTCTGCAATCTCGAGCATAGCCTGGCTGTGGCTTTCCATGGAGCGTTCTTGTTGACTGCCGGAGAGTGTTTGGGGGTGGAGGACTCTTCACGCGCGTCGCAACAAACAACACAAGTACTCGGCTATGGCAGTCCTCTTAACAACAAATAGACCAGTGAAGTCCTTTTCTATATTCATAGACCTCTATGGAGTAATTATACACATGAACACTTGGAGCTCGAGGAAATCTTTTGCTCCGACCATTTTCAATGGTTTTAGCGCTAATATTACCAGCTAATTGCTGTCTTCTGATTAGACGATGATTACGTAAGCCAAACTAGCTTCATCTGTGTCCCTAACAAGACGAGCAAGCGAATTTTTCCAGAACTTGTTACCATATCGTTAAGGCTCCTTTGTACTGCTTCTCTTGATATTTCTACAGATCCTTCTAGTATTTACTGTATGCAGATCGCGTTATCGCTATGCAACAACCTTTCGCTCGTGAATTTCTTCGAAACGTTCTAGGCAGTAATTGGTAGTTTGTAGTTTCTACATGATACAAAGTGGCTAAAGTGCTGTAGAAAAGCTTTCACAGCCCCTACTTTCCGGTCATCTCGCATATTTTTGATTCTAAAATCAAATAAAAATCAATTGATAAAGATAACGGAGTCGAGTAATTACTTGGAATGCGTCAAATATTGAACTACATTCAGTAACTCAACACAAACTCTGGAAATTAGTATCTAATTTCATACTATCTTTTCACAGTGGCATATCTCAACTTAGAATAAGCTTAGTAAATCAAAACGAAAGCCACATTAAGGCGTATACACTATATCCAAAGGATAAAAAATCTTTATATCATTTGCAACTGATTTCGGATATGATAGTATCGTTGTGAGTATTTTCGGCCTTGATTTCGCTCCAGGTATTTATTGAAGAGGACGTTCGTGAGATGTGCGAAAAAATGGTAGCTTTAGGCAGCAGATCTGCTGATTATGAAAGGGTTACCCAACTCGCAGTGTCTGTAGTCCTCTTTATTGACCATTAGAGTCCGCAGATGTTGGGGTTTTCAAGTCATTTTGTAGATTTGCTGGACGCACTTTTCCGTTGTGTTCGTTTCATTCGGATTCAAAAAACTGTGGTTGATTAACTCAACTATAAGCCCCCAAATAGTCAGCATAACCTTCTTTCGGTACGATTTCGTCCTTCGAAAGTTTTATGGAGCTTCAGTGTCGCTATCGAATTACTCAGCCAATCGTCTCCGATTATCATAAAGAATCCGTCTATTATCACACGAATGTATCGGCTATGACATTTGCCATTTTCGTTGCGTGAAAAAGAAGAACCGAAGAGGCCTCAAAGCTGCGATTCCTTTGATTTTATGCAGTCGTGCTCCATCTTTTTAAAAGCTTCCTTGAGGTCCCAGTCTTCCTTGAGTACTCTGAAATCATTCATTTTGTTACATTATACAAGTTCTCAAATAATTGCATTTATATTTGCCGGCACCGTAGCCACGCATCCATGGCCACTAATAACAAGAGGGCAACCGCACTTTTTCTTATCTCTAGTGTTGAATTCGCCACGAGAAAACTTCAAAAAAAGCTGCACTCTACCTCAAATAGGCTTCCTTGGCACTATAACCCATTATTGTTTCGCGCTCCTTAGTTGCACTATTTCATAGTTTGAATTTGCCTAATTGGACCAGCTGAAACTTCTGCTTTTACATCTGAAATTCCACCGTTTGGGAGGTATAGGAGAAGAAATATATATATATATATATATTTATATATCATAATGATGTGATAGGGGGCGAAAACGCATCTAATGATCTTTGCAACGGCGTGTAAAAATACGGCAATCGGTAGGAAGTATAGCGTTAAGGCATGTGCGACGAAAAATGAAATTGCAAGTCGGATAGAAGTTTTCAACCAAACTAAGTGAGGAAAGTCTAAGATTTTGAGATTCTTTGAACTCATCACACTATTACAGATGACGGAGTGATATCGAAAAACTGCACAATTTTTAAAGAATGCCGAGGGAATTTGACGTTTCACGATCAATATTTTCAATCAGCAGCTTTTGAGTAAGTGTCATTCAATGTTCGATTCGAATCATCTCGGAGTAATTGCAGATTGTAATTCCTAGATATTTCTCAGAGAACTGATAAGTTTAAGACATTGCTGTGAGAAAGGCGGAGCAAGGGCCTGGTAATGATTTGGATAACGCACGACCTGCCGTGTAGAGTAATCACGTGTTCGAATCCACCACCTGAGGTTTCGAGTTTTGCTCTTTTCTCAGCCTTCTTGCGGTTGCATTTTGCATTGTGTCTTGAGATGGAAAAAGAATACATATCAAGCAAAAGTTTAACAAAAGATCTTAGCTTTTGTTTCGAGTGTTTTCTTAAGACCACAGCTCAAATTTCAATATGCCTGGTAATCATTATTTGAGCCACGCATGTCAGTGGTCTGTCAATGAGAGCTGACTTATAGAGCTCGATACACGTGTTTCGATCTTGCGATCTCGTCAGTCAGGCAGTTGCCCTCTCTCGTCTTTTGCTAATCTCTGTGGGTGCTCCAGTCCCCACAATCACCCCACAACACTCTGTGTTTGGTGAGCTTTTTACTGGACAGAGAGTGTAAATCGTACGTCGTCGCTAACTCTTATTGTGGGGACTGGAGCACCCACAGAGATTAGCAAAAGACGAGAGAGGGTAACTGCCCGACTGACGAGATCGCAAGATCGAAACACGTATATCGGTCTCTATAAGTCAGCCCTCATTGACAGACCACTGACATGCGTGGCTCAAATAATGATTACCAGGCAAAGATCCTAGCCTTTTTATGAAGAAGCTTCTTAGGTATTTTTTTACGGTTCGTTTCCATCATAGTTAGGAAAAGCTCTAATGCTTAAACTCCTACTCCTATCAAAAGCCTCTCTATCTGGTAAAACAAATAATGAGTGTAAAATGATCGCTCTTTGATGTAATCAGCAATGCTCAAAAAGAGTTCGTAATATATGCAGAAAAATTTAGCACTGCGGAAAAGATCAGTGCTTTGTCACTATGTGGCTTTTACACTCGCAAATGCTTCAGGATGAATTTTCACTCTAAAAGCAAGCAATCTAGGATGGTAATAAACCTCGAAATATTGTTCATACATAGAACCTGTCCGATGGGGTTACATTATTCCAACAGGAAAAGGTGCCCCATATTTCAACACAGTGCAGAGTGCAGTCAGAGCGGAACTACGATGTTCCACATCACAAGAAAAACTGCCATGAACATTGACTCTAAATATTGCATTTTTGGGGATAATGATTTATATTCTTTATGATCTATATGTAAAAACTTAATGTCTGAAAGCTACAGCACTGAGGAGAGGAGAACATTCTAGCGCAACATTCTTCATTAGGATTGTGGGGAAAATATAACAGAATTGATTGCTTCCGCCTTGGAAAGAACGAAGATCTTAATTCAAATACACGTTGGGCCAACCAAAGCACGCATCTTACAAAGATCAGGTCATGTGAGATAAATAAGAAAAAAAAACAAATAAAAGTGTCGTCATTATAATGCACTCATTGACTGACTGACCACGGTCCAGCTTTAGCAAATATCATCATGCTGCTATTTCTGCTCATCACCTTCTATAGGTTTCCTAAAATATTTTCAATGCTTTTATCGTTATAAACTGCTCTTTACACCTTTGTCGAAACATTGCAGTGAGAAATTTTCGATTAATAGGAACTTTTAATTGATGTCACTACTCTCGTTTGACAAATATTCTTCATTTTTTTTCATTTTCTCTTCTATGATACCTTTTAATCGACTGTTTTGAGACCCCGTTTGAGACATGACTCTAGCACTTTAAAGATGCAACAACAGGCCTCATGAAAGGCTCGAAATATGATATCAGATTATATTGTTTTTGAGGGAGGTCCTAGAATAGTCGATTGCAAGGTGTCGTCACGTATGCTCTGTAACAGCCATATGCAATCGACAGTCAGTCAGTCTCTAAGAAACCACGGTGAATCTTTCACTGTAGCTTGAGTATAAAAACGTCGTCGACTACTATATAAAGGGAGGTGATTCTCTGAGGGACTGACTAAACGAAAAGGCACCGTGCTATTGATAAGGCTGAAAGGCCGAAACACATGTCTAGCACTTTATGAGTGTCATAACAGATCGCCTCTATAATCATACAAGACTATCATGAAGATCGCCTCTCACATATACTGTTTGAACACGGCTTTTCACCACTTTGACTAATCTGTCTGAGCGTCCATTGAGAGAGTATCAATTGGTATTTATTTCATTTTGCTTCATACATGGGAACGATAGATGGTTAGTGCACAGCTTAATAGTATTGATGTTGTCCAATAAATTCAAGGCCGTAGGCCGACCTTGTCTCTTGCTGGCCAAGCCTCCCTATCCTCCGTAATGGCGAGATTGCTATCAGAGCTAATTGATAACACTTTGCTCCTTCTAATTCACAGAAAATGCTACCTGGGACAAAGATGTTTGTACGCCTATGATCGCTATCTCAGGATTTCCAGCAACATCTTAGGGACTCAAAACTCTTGGCCTAAAGTTGACCCCAAAAGGCGACCCACAGATCCCATGTGTGATGGAGGCGAGGAAGCGAATAGGATATAAGAAGTGATGAGACTCTCACAACATGCAGCAGTTAATTATTCAAAATAAAGGTGAAAACAAATAAAGAAACGCTAAAGGGAAGTTAGAGAGCTTTCAAACTTAGTCTTTAGCTTCTTGTTACTACTGTTTGCCGCGTACATGTTTCTGAAAGAAGGCATGACGTATCACCTGACAACTCTCCTTAATAACAATATTGCTGCAGATTTCTCGACTAGATAGTCCCACACTATCTTTGACAAAAACATCGATGGCAGACACCTCTGGCAAAACAAAGCGCCGTGTTGTTGGTGTACATAAACGCTAATTTAGAGAAAAAATGATCATAGTGATTTGAGCGCTGGTTGAGGGAGTCTTCGATTTTTAGCCTCTATTCTCTTACTTTAGTTTGCTTGGATTGCTGGGATTTGCAGCGATTTTCAGGTTTTTGGAGAATGGGATACCACGAAGTTGTCACCTTTAGATACTTCTTTTCAAATTTACCTGTTTATTAACTACTTAATTTGATTTTCAACGCCAGGAGACGATGTCGAATATTATTGACATGTATGACAAGCTACGATCAAGACTTGAAACCTGATGTATGTGTAAGGCATTGGAATCGCGGCTATACCTTCGAGACTCACCCACTCTCCCACAACAACATAGAAGTCCTTGCTCTGTCTTTCTAATGCAATTTCAAATGCGTTTTTAGATGCAACTAATGTTAGAACAGCATCAATCGGTAGCCTATATGACAAGTCTTTTGACAAGCGCTCGAAAAAACTTACGAAGAATCGCCTCGCGTTGTTACTAGTACTTGCCGCGTACATGTTTCTAAAAGAAGGTATTCCGTATTAGCACTCAGACATATTCATCATTATTCATCAGGCTACTCTATTATTACAGGTTTAGATGGCTTTGTTCTGATAGCGCGTATTTGATGTCTACTTTTTCTCAAGTGCAATTCGTTGGAGTATTAATTGGTGAGACACTAACATTTCATTTTTACAAGCGACTGTTTCGTAAGTGGGTGTGCTGCAGTAGAGGGAAGCTAAAACACATAATTAATTCACAGTTCGGTCCCACGTCCGGTTCACAGCGCCTGTCGCCTCTTCGCAGAGACAAATTATCACCAAAATTGTCTGGATGGATAAAAGCACTAATATGATAGATTGCTAGATGACCGAAAGTTGCAAGCACTTTGTCTTTTATACATTGACTTTGCTACAAATGATTTTCTGTAAATCGTAACAGATCACAATTCCCCCCGACCGATGTAGTTGCTGATCCGAAATTCCAAGCAAGATCGCATCACTGCCTTGTTCTAGCAGCATTCTGTTCATGACGGAAAGGAGATACATCAGCTTAGTTTGAGCAATGAAATCCCGACTTTCTCGTAAAATAGATTTATTGAAACCTCAGTAAGCTCTTGGCGAAATGTCATTATGAACATATCAACGAATAAAGTACGACTGCTTATTTCAGTATCTTCATCTTAGCGCTATGGAAGTCGAGAGTTCGAAAGTAGTCAAGAGACATTTTTCTCTACAAACACTCCAACTTAATAACCCGACGTGGAATTGCTCGAGCTGCAGGCAGCCGACGACTCACGTCCAAAAAAAACACTCATATAAAGTTTGAAAAATATCTCAGGAAGAGGAGAGCAGCAGTTATATCCGAAGCTGAAGAAGATGGAAAGGCGTTTGCAAAGCTCATGGAAGCTTCGCCAATTACAAGGCAAGTTAATTGCACTGCGATGATGGTAGTCACCCGCGTCTCCGATTTAACGACTCCTCTTTCCTTTGAGAGAGATAAAGGAACATAGATTTGTTGTCCCACCAGTTCTCACTTCAGGAATACGACATGCTGTTTCATCGATGAAGAGTCGAACAACACCACGCTAGTGATATAAAATCTGAGCACCTGAAGAACATTGTGCCAGTTCATTTCAACACACTCTTTCGGCCTTTCGCTGGCTACTCGCCAGAATGTGCGGTTATGCGGTCGATACTTGTCAGAATGCAAATTAATTCACGTAGATGCCTCATCGGAGTTTATTTTATTCCGCTCGAAGACGAAATATGTTGCACATAGTTTGGTGTAAATGTATTGAGAGGAAAGGTTTCTTGGGGAAATTAGGATTTTATATTATTTCACTGTGAGAAAGCCGTCAGCGTCTGCCAATCTCTCCCAGAACTGATATTGTGAGGCTTGTTCGCTGCGGCGACTCCTAACCAGCCCTAAATCACTTGCTACCATGGTGTGGCCGACTTGATTTGCACATTACAAAGATCACGTTCATGGTCGCTTTTAGCCTGTGTTGACATTCTCTAACCTCTAACTGCTTTCGCACCACAGTGGTCTAACCCTTCCCAAAATCCCTCTGTGAAGGGGCTTCAAAGCGAATCAATTTGAGTAGAAGATTGATATTCTGTGATACTCCCTAGGAAAAATGTCAAAACCAGTGCTAAATTACGCATAAGGGAAGCAAAGTCGTCAAATCGAGCTCTAGCATAAATTCTTAGGGACGTTCGTATTCGGAACACTTTCCGACATGTTTGGCCGAAAACCGATCTCTATCTCAACTCTCACTGCAGGTTTTCTATTCAGTATCTTGACAGGTTTGTAAATTTTCTCCTTAAGCGTGGAAGTTAGTGATGAAAGGTTTACTGATTGCCAATATGTCTTCAAGATTTTTCATGTCGTACCATGAATTTTGGCAGTAGAACAGTGAACGCCAAAATTTCCTTTCGAACGTATGTTATACAACTTGCCTATTGTACTGTAATATGGAGCTGTCGTGAGAACAAATTCGCTTGCTACTCATGCAAGAATGGCGTGTATGGGAGTGCTAGGAAAGTGCTAGTGATGTGGCGCGCAAGATTAATGAAGCTTTGTGTGGGCGGCCAGAGCACAACTGATCCTCCGGACTGCTCTCTCCGGCTTGAAACATCGCGAACCACTTCTTATTTCATTTCATTTCTGCAACCGTAACACTGCCCCTGGCTCAACTGAGCGTCATTCGTGCAGGAGTCAAACAAATTTGTTCCCACGACAGGTCCATTTTAGAGCAAGTTCAAGCAAGATGCACACCAACGTGTGCTTATGACGTACGTGAGAAAATGCGCAGTTGAACGACTTGAGCGCATGCTGCTAAGTAATTCTGATCAATAAATTTGTGCTTATTGCTGTAATGTCAAACTGATGCAGCAATATTATACTATCAAATTCGGTAGGTGAGAATTTCATTTATGTTCTTTGGATTTAACTCTGATAACATAACTCCGAGATGAACTCAAAAGGACGAATTTACGGTAAGTTTAACAAGAATTATGCTGCGAGTAGTATTGTAATCGTTAGTGATGAGGAACGACGAATATGACAAAACAGTGGTTTTGCTATATACAAAGGAAAACGGTGACAATTTGGTACAATCTTAGACTGAAATCAGTATCACTCAAAACTCATAATGTAGCATTCTTTCTATTGAAATATCCAAGACTGATGGTTCGTCAACTGTCTACTTGTTCGCCTTCATTCTATTGAATCTTCTTATTAAGGATTCGCTAATTCATGGCAGATGTTGCACATAGTACGTTTTCTACTTGGACTTTGTATCGGCGGCTGTCTAGTCACTCTGGGTACTTTCGTCACCGAACTTTTGCTCCCAGAACAGCGAATGCTACTTCGTGGCGTATTCAACTGGGTAGGAAAGTAGTAGTATTGCTATTTTTGAGCATTAAAATATTTTTAGTAGTCATTTTTTTGCCTTTCGAACTCTTAAAATTGAAGGGAGTCATTCGGCTCATTTTGACTATTGTCTGTTTGTTGGTTCCGGAATGGAGATCAGCCAGTATCGCAAGCGCCATGTTTATCATTCCAGCAATTCTCAGCATCATATTCATTTTTCCCGAAAGTCCCACATGGCTTCATAGCAAGGTACTGAAATCCGCAATTATTTCTACCATTACATAAATTTTAGGGAAATCTCTACTTTTGGTCTCTATTAAATTACTTCTTTCAGGGTCGCCTTGAGGAACTGAAAGCAACCGAACAATATATTGCGAGTTTTTGTGGAGAAAAATATGAGTACGTAGAACAAAAAAGCATTGGACATATCAAGGTAACTTGTTCATTACAATAGCGCTTTTGCTTACCACCACTCAAGTCTTTTGGGTATCCCTCAGATACCATAACACTGCGAAAAAGCAGTAAAAAAAAACAAGAAATCTGGGAATTATATAAGTACGGTGACTGTCAGCTTAACTAGGTTTACAGAGCAATACTGCTTATCCGACCAAACATGTTAACGATTGGTGACTGATAGCTCTGATGAATGAATGTTGAGTAAGCGTTCGCTTCGGTGGTGCAGTTGGTAACACATGCCCCCGCTATTGATGAAACGCGGATTGAACTCATCTCTGAGGTCGAACTTTTGCTTACCACTCAATTTTTCTTGGGTATCTTTGACTATAATATCACTGCAAAAAAAGCAGTAAAAACATAGGAAATCCAAGAATAATATGCTAAGTTCTTGAGAAAAAACTTTAATGCACTGTAGCAGCCAGAAGAAGATTGTGTTTCGCAAATGACCGTTATTTTACAAATAGCACCGTGTGTCGCAAAATCCCAATCACATAATCGAGCGGAAAGTAGAGCATTTAGAAGTATTTATTGAAAAAAAATAAACCGTTGACATAGGCGAGATTCGCGCTATCGAACGAGTAAAAAAGTCGCAAAGAAAAGCATTATTCAACGAAAAATACTTGAGCGCGAAGCAAAATTTCATTTTTTCTGTTACAGCGCAATATGAAGGTCATTTAAGAAATCAAGTACACCGCTGAAATTTTGACATTTGAACTACCAAATAGTCACCATAACGTTAAAAGATTAAAGATTATCTTCATTTGAAAATGTGTGCGATGAGAGGAAAAGTATCTGTTTTGCAAGGCACCACTAACATTTGCATTACTCGCGTAGTTTACGGTATGGTGGATAGAGGATTGTAGTGAGTAATCATCATAATGAGTGATTGGTTGACAGTTCGTTTTCTCAATCTATTAGCCGGTTGTGTAGTTTACGATAAGTGATCATTATAGTTCCGAAGAACGTTTTTAGTAGTTTTTTCGAGGTTTGTTATGTTACATTTTGTTCGTGGGTACATTTCGGCTTACGCGCTTCCGGCAGTATCGCCATCATCTATTCACTCGCCCCCTATCACAGAGATAGAACGGCAATGAATTGTACATTCTCGTCAAGTAAAATAATCACTGACTGCCAGCGTACTTACAGTCGATGCCTTACCGCAAGTATGAGCAAGGCTCTGATCACGGCGATATCGCCGAAGAGTGCGTAGGTGAAATATAGTCGCAAACGAAATGTGACGTAACAAAACTCAGAAAGACGGCTAAAACATTTTCAGAGACTATGTAAAAATGTTATTATCGAGGTTCTCAAAATGCGCTCGATAAAAAAAAGTAATCATAAACTTCTGTGTTCCATGTCAACGTTCAAAATACTTTACGTTAAGGTATAAGGTTTTTTTATGGGAGCTGTGAGCTTCAAACAAAACACAACCTTGAGAGCAAAATATATCAGGGTTTTTTGAATACCTATATTTATATATATAGGAGTATATACCCAATGATGTAGTGATGTGCAAGACTTCTGCGTCAGGCGGAACTCGAAACCGCATTTCACCATATCCGGAAGTGCACGCTCTAACCAGTTGCATCACTGACGCCTGATTTGCTCCCACTATTTCTACGCTACAACGCATCTTTGACTTATATATCCAATATCTGTCAAAGAAACTGAGTGCGTTGTCGATATCGACTATTGGGCCAGACCGTTGACGACTGGTTGCTGACAGATCGATGCGTTGTAACTTAGAAAAAGTGGTGACATAACAGGCATCGATAGTGTAACGGGTTAGATCGCGCGCTCTCAGATAGAGTAATGCTGGTTCGAGTCCCTTCTAACGCATAAGCTTCGCACATCACTCAGCATCATTGGGCACATGTTTAACATCATGCCACCACTATAAAACAGCTAAAAAAGAGAATTTTGTTTTTAACACCTAAGTGAATATATGAACAGAGCGACTTTTATTTAATAATGAAACGCTATACTGTGTTCAGAAATAAAATATTTTCAGTTTGATTGCTCTCTATAACGTCACCGATTATTATTGTCCTTGGCTTTTCTCAAATTTACCTTATTACCATCTTATTCTGTCCACGATTTCTTTAGACGTTCTGCGAAATGTGGAGCACTCCGGGTCTGTTCCGTCGTCTAGGTGTGCTATGGTTGATGTGGTTTACGGCAGCGTTCTCCTCTTACAGCAATGATCTCAACTCGAACACCATCAGCGGCAATCTCTTCACCAATCAGATTCTATTCTCAGTTCTAATCATCATCGCTAAATTAGTGAGTGATTTCTTGCGGATTTAATTATCGCTTGATTTCAAGAGTGACAAAGCATATTGTCAACTGATAATCTGTCAATAGACGCGATTTCGAAAATGTATTCTGAGGTTTCCATGAGGTCTGCTATGGGCACCTATATAGTGATTTAGCCCTCGCAGCCTAATCAATTGCACAGTGCCTTTTCGTTTAGTGAGTTCCACGAGGATCTACCAATATATAGAGGACTCGACGATGAACTTTTTCATTCGACGTGCGTGGAGCGATCATCGTCGTGTTTTTCAGAGTGATTTATTGTCGATTGCATGACTTATAGCTGTCACGTGGGCATATATACAAACACTACATTCGACTATTTCGAGACTTCGCTCAAGAACAACACAATCTGACAACGAAATTGCTCTGAAAGAACGCCACAATGATTGCTTCACCGTATGCCGAGTGTGAAAAGTTCGTCGTCGATTACTCTATTCAGGTGTAGATCCCCGAGGAACTGACTGAACGAAAGGAACCGTGCAGCTGATGAGGCTGTGAGACTGAAACACGTGTCCTGCACTGTAGAAATGCCCATAACAGACCTCATGAAAGGCTCAAAATAGATTACCAGATTATGTTGTTCTTGAACGAGGTCTCAAAATAGTCGATTGCAATGCTTTTTGAACAAAATTTTGGTAAGAAAATATTTCTTGAATTTAGCCCTATTAACTGATTGAAGGTGTTTTGCGATTCCTTGAATCACGCTGTCGTAATGAAATGACATGCTGGGCAGGTAGGGTTAGTTGTTTAACAGCAGCATCACAGAGTTCATTTGAAAGCATGTCTAAAAACAACCCTATTTATAAGTTTACTAAACGAACTACCCGTGCTCGCCTGATCACTAAATCTCGAAGACAAGAGGTCCTCATAGCAAATGCATAAAGTATTTTACTTTCCATAATATTTACTGAAGAACACGACAGCGTCAAATTGTGATTCCCTTGGTGATCGCTTGAGCTATTCGATGTTAACAGAATTGCCTAGCCCAGTTACAGAATCTTCCGTCTGCAAATGACAGGTGAGTAGATCGTGACCCCTCAAAAATTGGCAAACTCTGTGGTAAGAGGTCATTTCGCTGATACTTCTGGATCGCTAAACAATCCGTTTTCATCGCCTTTATTGCAGATTCTTCTCGCCACCGATACGTGGCTACCAAATTTCAGCCGCCGTCATCTTCATCATGGCGCTCAGCTTGTGGTGTGTATCTGCTTCCTCGTTCTCAGTATACTCACACTGCAGCAATATACCGTGAGTAAAGCTCCACTCTAATGCGTTGTAATAATTTTTGTGAGAGGAGCTAGGGTGTAACCATTAAACTGGAATTGTTGGACTATTTCTGTTATCGGGAAGATTTTATTTGAAGGAACCTTTTTTGCTGGACAAAGGCTTTTCATTAGAACATGGATAATCATTCGACTGCTCAAATCTCGATGAATTCAAAACGCTTTATCTAAAAAAGCCTTCTTACAGCGTTGTAGCATTCAAAATAAAATTGTGTTTCACACGCGCTACCTCTTATGGCGAGGATTTTTGTTATCTGTTTGTAAATATCTCCGTTTCGTAAAGATTTTTAAGTTTTTCGTATTTAAACTGCAGAAGAAACATCACTTAGCCGTTCTAATGTTCAAACTTTTCATTTTCATTATAATTGTCAAACAGATCCGCTACTACCCCTGAGCCTGCCTTAACCTAAGCTTAAACAGTCTAAGCACAAAAAGTACTATGTGGCCGTCTAAAAGAAATCTTCAAACATCGCTGTTATAGTCTTATCCGCGCTCACTCGCAATCTCGCGCTCATGGCTCACCAAGCCATCCATCATCCCTACTGGGTCGGTAAATTGGTACCAAGCAGATCTCAGACTTGTTTGGAAGATAAGAAGCACTGACTCGGTACAGCGAGAGGCTACTGCGAGTCATTGTGAAGGCCAGACATGCATTCAATCACCTCAGACGAGGTTAATAATTGAAGACGAATGAATGGCACATCTCTCAGGAATTGGTCAGCGCCGGGAGCTTTATCCTTAATCCTCTATGTCTTGTCCAGATTTTTATCAAATCGATGGAAAATCCTGAATACATTAATATAAACTCATGAGCGTGTAAAAGAAATCTTCAAACATCAGAGCTATATGTTTTATCTGTATTTTTTGTCAGAGCAAAAAAATCCTCAATTAACTATCATAAACCACACTTCAAATGTGAATCGCGCCTATCGATCTGTGCAGTGTCTTTTCTTACGCTATCGAACGGGTACTAAAAGTTTAAGAAAAGAGCTCCATCGTGCGAAATAGAAGCGCGATAAGCACGACAAGCGCGGTCAGTGTGAAATATAACTTTATTTGAATGTTACAGCTGTGTAAGAAAATCTTTCTTAGAAAAAAAAATCACTTGCTGAGTTCTGCGAGATTAAAGCTTAATGAATGCTAACTGTCCGGCGAAAAGTCCTGTCCAGCAAAAAAGTGTCATAAAGAATTCTTGCCTGATAATGGAAATGATTTCATTTCTTTACTGAAGAACGCTGCTGCCAGTCGTGATTGAAACGGCCGACTTTCTATGGACCGCGGCACTCGTTCTTAATATATGTAAATTTTGAAGACTCCTTGTTCAGCCAACTCAAATTTGCTAAAGCAGCAGCAGCAGTGGCAACATGAGTAGTACTAGTAGTAGCAGTAATAATAGTATATTATAGTCAACAGTAGTAGTAATAGTAATAGTCTATCAATAGTAATAGCATTAGCAGTCTGTAGTGGTATGGAAGTAGTAATGGTTGTTGCTTTTGCTGTTGTTATCGCTGTTGCCATTGTTGTTGTCGTTGTTGTTGTTGTTGTTGGTGTTGTTGTTGTTGTCGTTGTTGGTGTCGTTGTTGTTGTTGTGTGATGGTTGGTTTCAACGGTATATCAATCTTCAGATACAGCACTTAGGTCGTGTAGCACTCACAATATGCGTTACAAAGACTCTGAAAACGCTGAAGTCGCCGAAACGACAACCATCGAGCAACATTAATAACAACAAAATCAACAGCAACAGCAACTACTATTACCACTACTATTACTAATGCTACTAATACTGAACTACTACAACTAGTGCTAAGCTCGCACCAGACTAAACATGGAATATCTTTGCGTCTTAAGTACTTTTCTTACAGCGTTTCTTTTCAGGGTGTTGGTGTGCTGTTGCTGAATTTGTTAGGGTGTGTTTTCATCGAATACACATGGGACGCTTGTTTTCTATGTGCAGTCGAATCATTGGAGACGTCGTGCCGTGCTAGTGGCACTGGTAGCTGTTCTTTAGTGGCGCGTATTGGTGCCATCTCAACTCCATTTGTAAGTGATTTGTTTTCGTTCTACAATGGAAATTCTCGAAAGAATAGTGTTACGGTAGTGATGCTGATCAATATATGCAAAAAAGCAATGGTCTATGCCACATCAAGCTCGCCAAGCACGTCATATCTCAAGAGTTGGTGAATCGCTACCAAAGCCTACGGGAAACCGTTTACTTGGTGCGCTCCAAGTGGAAAAGCTCTCACATTGTTACTTTAGAGATTATCCACAGGATGAACACTCAATGACACTACTGATGAGGAAAGATTTTTTATGGAGCTACCTTATTTACGCGCCAAAAGTTGAGAGCTCGTAGACAACGAATACGAGAAAATCAATCGAATGCAGTAGCGGCTAGGATCCACGCGTTATATATGGAAGGAGGCGTCTTGCAATAAAATTTAAACTCTAACTTATTCACATGGATTGCCGACAGTGAGCGATCGTCGAATTTTTATTGAAAGTCACTGTTTCCGATTTATCTTTTGAACTTCGTCTACATTCTAATATACTATCACCACTTCTGAGTGGAAACCTCATCATCATAAGCAAAATGCACGTAATTCATACGAAGCTCTTGAAAAAAAAAGCTCTCACTCTCTTTGTTTGAATGGAGCCATATATCTTGTGTGGGTGCTCCAGTCCCCACACTAACAATTAGCAGGGACGAACGTTTTACACTCTGTGTCGAGTGAAATCATCACCGAAGTAAGCTCGATTGCTCATGGTTAGTATATTCAAACCCTATGAGTCAGCCATTTTTAACGGACCATATAATCATGCGTGGCTCAAAATGATTATTTGGCATATGAAATTTGAGCTATGGTCTCAAGAAAACACTCGAAACGAAAGATATATATATATGTATATATATATATATATATATATATCTAGCTATCAAATATAATACATAGTAAAGATTCCAGTTCGCCTATCTGAATAGTTATTGGTCTGCATCTGTTTACTTCAGCGTGTTCGCACTTGGTTCTATCAATTTGATCGTATCACACAAATTTCTGGTGATTTTCTTATTTTATTTGTTTGAACCTCTACTTAGTTTGAAGTTATAATAAGCTTTATTAAGAAAATCATTTCATTGCTTTAGATTGAAACAAAAGGTGTAGATCTTGATAACGTTCATATTCTGGATGATGATACCACCGAAATGCACATCGTTTCCAACAGGCGCAAGTCATCAGCGAAAACCGATGTAAGTTTCAATTAGTGCTATGAATAAATAGCAATCAATATCGCTAATGTTATTTGGGTTTTTTGCTGTCCAAGAGCAATATGGAATTGATGGTATCTAAGCAAATCCAAATAGTGATATTCCTATCGCCAATAGATTAATTCACAAATTCAAAGGATAACACTGGCCACACGGTTGGTGCTTTCTGGAATCGCACGTAAACTAGAAGAAAGGTGAAGGAGGGTGGTACTTATGCAAAATCCAGACAATAAAGCTGGAGATTACTCGCATACCTCGTAAAGATGAATTAATGTATATCTGGGCTGTATAGTAATTTGCAGTGGTCCGTCGATTTATCATATCAGTTTTTCAAATTCTTACTTTTAAAAACTGTCTGGCAATTACAATTGTATATCTTTTCAAAAACGCTCTCCGAAGTTTTCACGACACACCTCTCACAGATACGATACCATACCATATCCTACTATCAGATGTAGAAATATGACTTCGCCGATTTCTTTTTGCTCTGAGAATAGTAAAATAAGATATGCAAGTTTTTTTGCTTGATAGTGCATTAAAAACGCTAATTATGCATATGCTTTTCATTTACAAAATGTTTTTATAACGGTTTTTATGAGACTTTGAAGATGACCACTTTTATATACAAAAGACCTTTTTTAAATTTGCCAATTTGTAATTTGAATTTGGTAATTTTAAGTGATAATCTCGAGGCGCAATGCCGGACGAGTAAAGTGAACCCTCCTAGAACTTCTCACCTCATCTATTTATAACGTTTTCAATCGGCGTTTGCAACATGAAGTCGAACGTTATCATGCAGCAAAATAGCAAAGTTCCTCCCGATTGGTTTCTTAGTATGATTTCTGCAATGGAATTGCATGACCTCTGTATCGTTCTATTGCGCATTTTCTCGCGGATATTTTTAGATAAGACTTGCCTGCACTTACTCTAAGACAGAGCTCGCTCTAAACTCTATTAATCTTGTTCATCACTAGCATTTCCCCTACGCGTCATTCGTGCAGGAGTAGCAAGCGAATTTGTTCCCACGGCGCAAATATAATCAAGTTGTATGACAAATTGTCCACAAGAAAATGCACAATTGAACAATAATAAAATCAAGCAGCTTCTACTTTGATTATTAATTCCCTCTAATGGTGTTTATCGGCTACAAAAGTCGTCGTCTTCAAAGTCCTATAAAAAGCATCATATAAACTATTTTGTGTATAAAAATATGAATAAATAGCATTTGTAGCGCATTTTCAAACAAAAGATTTACATATCTTTCATTTTTACTATTATTACAGCAAAAAAATGGCGGAGTCATATTTGTGCGCCCAATATTCAGTTAACATTCCTTCGACTTATATTAAGTCTGATGCAAAGATCAATTGAAACATCTACTTTTAGAAAAAAAACCGTTCAACTACCTATATGCGAAAGATCACAATGTTGTTACGTACTTTCTAACAAGTTTTACTTACACTATAATTTTTTTTAAACTAAGGTGTCATACCATTTGTGATATTCAGACACTCTCCTTTTCTATTCATTATCGACTATTAAGATCGTACAAATGCTTTGCGAGTGTTCCGCGCCGATATTCTTGGTTGATGCTTCAGGTTTCTCATTAACACTTGAAAGTTCTCACCGACATACCTCTCTGTCCTATATCCCTTTGCGAACAGCGCCATTTTTGGCTGGTGGGCGGCTCGAACGGCTACGAGATGAGGCTGTCAGCGCCTACTCCAAAGCCGATGTGGTAGTTTTCTAATGGATTTATACTTTTTTCGTCAATTAGTAAATGGTCAAATATGATAGAAACAGACTTCAATATGGTCATTTTTACTAGAAGTATTGTAATCGCCCCATGAATAATCCACACTTGCAAGGGGAAAAACCAAGTATTCATAAGAAGGCAATGTTCCTGAGAGAACTTATCTAGCCCAAAGTTGTATTGGAACACGCACCACTCTTCGTAACCGTGCGAGCAGCTCCCCCAGCTGGGGTCATTACGACCCTCATCATCCGCAGGGGGATGTGTTTGTAGAGGAGTATTTGTTCAACTTCTCGACATTTTATTTGAGTACTCTTTTCTATGAGCACATAATACTATGCCCGCTTCGCCCATGTATTTCGCCATATGTCGCCTAAGAGATCATATAAAATCTCTTATCTAAACTCATGATTTGTCATCTCTCGCTCTGTAATTGCGAAATCACTTGTTTTACATACATGGCCAATTGAGCGGTGCCGAACCAGTTGATGACATGATGTATTAGGTATTCTATCAATCTCGCGCGATTTTTCTTAGCACTGTTACTTTGCACCTTTTGATAACGGCACTTTATTTTTTGTGGAAGAAAGATTCTTAGGTATCTTACTTGATGGGTTTGGCAAACCATTGTTCCCATTATGAGCCTGTCTCTTCTTTTCGACCTGAAGTCGTGGGTAATCTTTCGTAGCCATTTGAGATGGATATTTATCATGTCAAGTCTACCGACCACTTTCTATACTCTCCTCTCGCGCAAACACTTGTAGGCTTTTTTCATGTATGAGGACTGAGAAGAGGGGAATACATAAGTAAGTTTTCATTGCTCGGCTTTCGTTACCACGTATTGTAGTCACTTTCGAGAAGATGAGTTTGAACTTTCAAATATGGAAGCCACTCTTACATGAGCAACGCGGAGCGCTTAGAAATTGGACAGTTAAAGCACCCTTTTAAAGGGATCATAAGATGATGAATATACAAGGCGAACTTTTGTCATTTCAGACATTTGAATAACACATTTTCTCTTCATTTTCCTTCAGCAACTCATGATTGTCTTGAATTGCGACGTGATGTAAGATGACGGTTGGACTGGAGGAACATCGACAGACTCAATTACATACATGCGGTTGGGCAGCTCAAGATGTACGTGCTCTGAGCATGGACTGGAACGAAGTTTTGCAATTGCAATAATGACAATATGGAAGAGAGGGAAGGGCGTGGTCAAGTGGTTGAGATGCTCGCCGTTACGTCGCCACGCGAGGCTGATTCACACCGCTCAACGCTCACCGGCAGTCAGTAGAATGCACTACGAAGCGCCACAGCGAGGCGATCTTAATGATTTTATGGAGACGTGCTCAAACAGTATTCTATGACGTTTAAGAAGGAGACGAAATACGAGTGGAATGGTAGAAGTACTGCGACCCACGAAGTGAAAGAGAAAAAACTATGAGACAGATCAAAATAAAAAAAAGTTTTTTTTCTATCTGGGGACAAATAAGGAAATGTTCCCATCTTTTGTTGGACAAAAATTTTTTATGAGAGTGCTTTAGATCATTCGAAGGCTTTAATCTTTGGTTACTGCGCAAGTGGTTGTGACGTTAGTCGACGAGAGCGCAGCTCTACCTCCCACTTCTCTCCGACAATCAACAACAACGTCCCATGAAACGCCGCAGCAAGGTTATCTTTGAAATTGCAAGGAGGCTTGCTCAACCAGTATTCTACGCCGCTCTAGAAGAAGGCAAAAAATGAATTGAAAGCTGGAAGTACCGGGATCCTCACAGTAGTAAAAAAAAAGAAAAAGGCACTGTGAAGACGGACCAAATCGGTGGCGCGTTTTCACTATTACATCTCTGAAAACACGAAAAGTGTATGATTGTGTTGAGGAAATTTGGTTTTTTTGTGATTAGGAGAAAACAAAGGAAAAACCGAGCTCAGTCGCTAGAAAGGAACTTTCCATAAAAATGTCAGTGACCATTCGAAAGCCGAGAAGATCGAAGTCTCCAATTTTTCAAAGCATCCCTCATAACGTTGTGGCATTCAGATAAATGTTATGTTACACACTCGCTTTCACTATCAATTTTACCACGCGTATGATTCGCTGAAAGCTGAAAGGCAGATCAATGTGTAGAGGAACCTTCGCAGTATCTTAGACAATCGTTTTATGTGGAGTTTCTTTCAAAGCGTGGGAAAAGATTCCAATTAGATAAAAAAAATCAATTGTCCCGCCCCGCCTCGCCCTTGCCACGCCCCCTGCCGCGGCCCTCTCCTAGTCGAATAACTTGCAAACAACGTTGCCAAGAATGTGAAACTCGATATTATTCTTTCTGCTGAACCGTATTTCCAAAAAAGCACATCTCTAAAATCAGAAAACAGTACGCTCTCAGATCATTACTGACAGTCTAAAGAAAGAGCTCTGACCGGCGAGTAAAGCACAAATCAAGAGACCAAAGGAGATCAAAAGCCAAACAGCCTTTTGAAATCAAATGCTTTTTTGACTTCTTTGAACCATATGCTATAGTTTGAGCACTAGCACTCCAAGGAAGGAGTTATGCTCAGCGAAGTATAAGCAAGATAAGGGAATAAAACACGTGGTTTCATAAAACATGAGTTTATTTTTAATGTTGCAGCATTATAAAAGGCTGTTTTGAAAAACCGACGCCGTGTAGCTGTAGCCTGAATTCTCAGCTTTCGAATGGTTACTAATACTCCGATGAAAAATTCTTCTCCAGCGAATGGGATCGATTTTTCATTTGTTCCCTCCTAATCAGAAAGAACCGGGAATCTTGTAGTATCGGAGTCATACGTTTTCTGTAGATTTTCTTTCAAGAGGAAAAAAATCTTGAATTAAAAGAAATTGCACTTCACAAGCACAACGCGCCTACGCGATCGATCGATCGCCGTATGGGATCGGAGGCCAGTATCCCCTCACCCCTCTTTCCATCCCTCCCCACCTATGCACAGTCCACACTTGAGCGGAAAAGCAACACTGCATATGTCAAACTCAACCTTATTTACCCTGCAACACTGCAATGGAGCGGTATTTCGAGAAAATCAACGCACAGTCGAATCATCGAAAACTAAGCTATCATATGGTCTCTATGAGTTGAGGAAGGACTCTGTAGTGCAAGGAATGTGCGCGCGTGAAATAGAAATGTTTTCCCTCTGCTACAGCGTCGTAAAAACACATTTTCGAATAACGGCCACGTAGCGCAGTAGCAAGAGATTTAAGTTTTCGAATGCTTACTGATAGTCCAATGAAAAGTCTTTACCCAGTAAAAGAGATCGTTTCTTCATTTGTCGCCAGGTAGCAGAAAAGAACCAAAAAAGCAATAATGTGAGGCTTATAGCAATGTCGTCCTCCGTCGTTTCGTCTACAAGTGATAACTGGTCTAACTCTTGATGTTGAAAGATAGGTAGACACAGGATCCATTAGAAGTTTGTGTGTTTCAATAGGTTGTACAAAACCGGACAAGTTGTTAAATCATTTGTGTACGAATTTTTCCTCGCATGAAAGAGCACCTAGATGGAGAATCAAAACTTGTACAAGTACACCTCTGAATACACATAGGACGCAAAAGTGATAGCTGTGGCATCTTCGCGATTGCAGGGAGAATGTTAATACACTAGCCAAAAAGTCAGCGCTGAAAACCTTTAAAGTTTTTTGATTTTTTCGATAGTCTGGTAATGAATGAAGGAAAGAGTGTCCAAACATCACAAAACTCTCGTAAGCTTTGGAAAAGGCACTTTCTAAGAAATATTTTGATATTTGTGCCACAGATGAGTGAAAGTTGATTTTTTCGATCTACCAAGTTAGTGTTATCGTAATCCCAGTCTGCATCAATTCCCGCACCTTGATGGGGCTGAAGGCTTGGCTTACACAAGACACGAAAGCAAACCAACAACCCTATCTGTTTTGCTGACCATCTCAAACCACTGCGCAACACAGTCGTCCAAGAAAGGTCGACAACTAATGAAAAGCTTCATAACTTTGACACATCACGCATCTGTCGCTATGCGGATTCGATCCCCATGACAACAAAGCTGTCGTTCCATCAAAAATCCGTTTAGCCAATCAGCGTTCAGAACGAGCAAGGAACCGAGTTTCCACGTGAGACTTTATACATCATTTTTCTAAATCACTCACTACCAATAAATGTGTTCTTTATCAAACGTTTCTAGTCTAAGAGTGATGATTTCATCATGTTGAGGTTCTACGAATGCAGGTTTTTCTATTTATATTCGAAGCTTTATTGTTTTAAGAAATGTTTTTAAATAGGATCTCTTGAAGAAACTGGTATCGCCTGACTCATCAGTCAGACTTCTGAGTGAAGAAACATCACTATCGACGATTACAACAAATCAAAACTCTAAAGCGGATGAGCTTTAGGGGAACTGTGACCGATCCACCCCATGCACATAGTGTTTTTGTTTCACTGAACAATAAAGACGTTTCTTATGCTTGGTGACCTACTGAATTGATTTCCTTCCTTTCTAAGACGATTCTTTCTCACCCTCAAAAGTATGAACAAAATTACAGCCCATGAAGTTGAGTCAGTAATTTTTTTTTTGAGTAGGCAAAGTCGCTCATTTCAAGAACAAAGACATTCCTTATCAACCTAATGTCTGATCTTTGTAAAGAAAAAAGAACATTACAAAGATGATGTCATAACCATTTGGGAGTAGAGTAAGTGGCTCAGTTGAAAGCGTCTAGCAAATTGTATTCATGACCAATAGAGAAGTTTTGTGAGCATTCATTTCAAACATTTTCTTGCCTGTCTTTCTATATAGCAGTGTTTTAGATCAATGAAATGGTGAATTTCCATTGAAGTGTACAAGCCGACTCCTGAGTATAGAAAGATGTAGAGAGAAATTCATCACTACACTAGCATTTTTCATAATTTCATTTAGAAATGATTTTATTTGACCGCCACTTGCGGTGTTATGATGAAACTGTATACCCAATAGTGTAGAGTGCTGTGCAAAGACGTTTGCGTCAGCCGTGATTCGAACCCAGATCTCACACTTTCTGTGAGAGTATTCTAACCGTTGCGCCACTGACTCGTTTTGCATTCCAATCTTTCTACGCTACAACGCGTTATCTATCAACAGCCAACTACGGTCTGGCTGGGTAGTCGTCATCGACATTGAACCCACTTGTGGAATGAAATCTGGGTTCGAATCTCGGCTGACGCAAACGTTTTTGCACAGCACTCCACACTATGGGGTGTATTTTACCAAAATAACACCGCAAGCGACGGTCAAATAAAATCATTTCTGATTGATTATTGATACCCAATATCTGTCAACACAAGTGGGTTCGATGTCGATGACGACTACCCCGCCAGAGCGTAGACGGTTGGCTGTTGAGAGATAACACGTTATAGCGTAGAAAGTGCTGGCCGAAAGGAGCGTCTGTGGTGCAACGGTAAGCACGCTCCTGGAAAAAGTAAGTTCTGGGTTCGAATCCCGGTTGACACAAAATTTCATTTGTTAAACGATCTCCTGCACTGAGGTTTACATGAAGTCCAAAGTCAGCTTTTGTTTTTCTACTGAATAACTAATGATTAAAATTTGATAGAGTAAGAGAATAGCTAAGCACGGCTACTAGAATTCGATCAATATCACTGTTATGAACTTTACAACGACGTTTATCTTCTATGCATGGTATTATTTGTAAACTATTCACTTAAGTAGGGTTCACTGGTGAAGCGTGAGCCATTGATGAAGCGAGCGACGTCGCGGGAGAGTAAGTATTACTTTGACGTAACAACCTCAAAAAGGTTTTAAGCATTCTTGCAAACTTTTTACTTGATTCATAAGGCCATTTTCATACGGCGTTGGGTTCGAACACCTCTTCCAGGTTGATTCGTTGTTCTAGATTCGTCGTCACACCAATATCTAGATTCAGGTGTGAGTTTCAGCTAAAACTCTAAGATCAATCCTTCTCATCTGAGTACGACTACTGATTGAACACGGCTACCCTAGAACCTAGAAACTGTTGTCCGGCAGCTCATGCAGTCTCTTAGAAGAGGTATTCACCGTGGAACAAACTGGAGTTATTCCAACGAAGCAACTATTTCTCAGAATCCATTAACATGCAATCAAGGCTACGAAATAAATATAAGTTCAGAACCACACCAAAAAACGTGACCGGGACGAACTGCTCTTCCCAAGACAACTTTTTAAACTATCTTTCATCCACTCTTCTTATTTGAAACTCTTCACCAACCAACCGGTGACGATGTGAGTACTTTTCGATTACTATCACAACTACTGATCGTTTCTCATAGACTCATTCATGCTCTCAGCGCAGCTAACGTAGAGAAACATCAGAGTGACTTCCATCACGCACTTAAACCCTTTTATGGGCATTCCAACTTTCTTGGACCTGCTCGAACTGGCTTATAAAATCTTCTTCTGCAGAAATTCGGTTGTTCCAATCTATTCTATTAGGAAAGCATAGTAATTGCTGTCCAAAACTGTTTACTTCATACATAGGGAACGTAGCGAACGCGTTTAGTAAAATTGTGTCTTAACATTGTATAAAGTTATACATGACATTGGCCGAGTGTGGTATACATAACTGTGTAAATAATAAAAGGTTTAGATATTGAAATCAATATTAGTTCCAATTCACAAGTATCTAAGAAGGTAAGATTAATATCGGAATAACATAAATACAACATCATACGATAATATACACAATAATAGAGTAAAAAATAGAGTTGATTCTCTCCAAGAATAGAGTGATTAGTCATCCTTTCAAATTACGCGTTATGCTAGGTTGGTTGTGAAGCGGATCACTGTCAAAGCAAGAAATGTATTCTTTTTTGCTCTTAATTCAATTTGAAAAGGAATCACTAACTGTTTTCCATCTGCCAAGCGAATTGACGCTTATACAGTTCATTTTCTTGTTCGATTCGCTCCCATAGGTGCCACATGTTCATCAGGAGATGGCCTGGGTATTTTTTCTAGCTCTTCAATTTGTCGTTGTAGTTCCATACCGTAACGTGTGAGAAGCTTTCTGTTCGGACGATACAAACATCATCGTCTTCTATCGAGTTCCCTTGATACGACCAATAAATCTAAAGCGCAACAAAATCTCAAGAAGACGTGTTTGCAGCAGAATATGCAAATGGTAGAATCGACTAATGCCGAATTTTGCCTCTTCGACTTGTTCGAATAGGAAAAATTTTTGTGTTTTAGCAAAACTATGACCAAATGGACTGCACTCACGCCACTCAGTCACGCTACGAAAGCAAACTGTAACAAAATCGCAAAATCGACAAACCTCAGGTGGTCGGTTTTGAATGTTCCTCTTCCTCGTGTTCATCTTGATCGTCGTCGTCCACATTGCTGTCATCATACACGTCGTAACTGTCACCCAGCATTTGACAATGAGAGAGGAGCAGCACGAGGTTTCCCAAACGTAGGAGCCATCTGACCTGTCTTCCAAATCGCTCCATAGAGATAGAGATGACGAGGACCGCGTGGCGAATAGTTGGCCCTCGTCCACCATGTTTGTCGTAAATGGCTAACCTGATATGCTTTTCTTCAGTTTTGTGCTATTATGGCTCTGTCCTAGAGTCATATCACAGGACTAGGAGCGGCCCCACTGATGCCTGGTGGGGTAACCAACGGCGGCACTTGATTGTCAGCCCATCGGGTTAGTATGTCATCACACCGCTAGTTTACTTGATATGATGTGTCAATATGAGATCGCGTTACCGAGAAATCACGGATCAGTTCAAGTGACCCACAACATAACTATAAGTAGCAGTTCTTATTTGATCAATTTTGGGTGAAATGATTATAATGAACCACATGCCAACATTTCATGTACCTAATGATCGCACACAACGACACACGGCTCAACTCACAATTCAAACTACCACCTTGCTAAATGCCGACAGATATTTGAATATGTTGCAGATACACAAAAGTTTTTTAATATCCTGATTATTTCTGATAGAAAATGATCGAATAAAATCAATTTCCCGATGACTATCCATGCAAAGCACCGAATTCTTACGAAAAAAAGCTTCAAATAGTCTTTTCCTTTCTAACAACTAGAGAAAAAAGCTTAATCTAAAGATTTCATTCACTAGTTAGTGCATCAGTCTTTGCAAACAATATATGAATCTCCAAACAAACAATCTTCTGTTCAGTGTGAGGGATAATTTTCAAAAAGTAAATGATGCCATAATGAAAAGACTTCTAAGCATTTGAGTTTATTTACAGAGATTAAATGTAAAGTATTTTGTAACAATTCTTTTCATTCAGTAGGAGTCAAGTTTTAGTGTTAAAAAACAACTTTCTGAAAAGGCGAGATTTCTTTCACAGACAACATGCTAAGATTTCGAAGTCAAAAATCGACAACCGAATTCTCGATACTTTTGAGAGGCAGTTCGAACACCCATTAAAAAGCAAGAATTCTTGCTGCACTGTTTTGTCTAATCTGAACATCGCTCTCAATTTAAAAAATATTCATTTTTGATTGAAAACCTCAACACTTATATTGACAACTATTAAGGAAGAATAACTCTTAATTGCCTACGCCTTGTTTCTATTCTGGAAAGAGAAACCGTGTGGTCTCTCTCAGTGGGTGAAAGCTTCATCCCACGTCTAAACTGGCAGCATAAGTTACCCGCTGAATTATTGTGGATGTGGTAATGGTGATTTACTATTAGTATTGATTAGAAGTATTTTAATAATTAGAGATTTATTATTCACTACTCAATGCGATCGACTGAATCTCTTCTATAAATTCTGCAAAACTGGCCACGTGACATCTTCTTCTTGTTTGTTTTATGTAACGATATCGTCAGGTGATGACTGTCATATTTATACATCTGCTTGAAAAAAAAAATATTAGAGTGCCTTGAAAAGCTGTAAGGTGAACATAGCGCTTTACCGCTTTCCTCGTTTTCTCCTTTTGTAAGAGGGATGATCCGGAGTGACGTCGGAAGAGCGACGAAAATTCCTAGGTATAACGTTGAGCGAATTTCCGTGTGCGATGCACATAGATAATAAAGTTTTTCCAGTTTCTTTTGAGAGTTTTGATAAGATGAAATCGATATAACTGATGCAAGGCTTTTTTTAAACACTGTCATAGTTTTATATTGAAGCTATATAGGTATTTTTCCTGCAGAAATGCTATGAGCTAGAAATAAATGCTCAAATGTTATTGTTCTCCACAAGTTATCCTATAGCTCACCAAGTGATTCATGTAGCTGCTGCTCATTGCTGCAGCAACTCAGAGCTACTCAGTGGGTTCTGTTCCCTCGAGAGGCACAGAGGTCATCACACTTTCAGCGAGAGTCATTTGATTGATATGTTTTTGGTGAAAATACGACCACAGTGATCTCATCGGAATCTTGTATGGCATAAGTTCACTTCAACTGGCTATTCAGAGGGAGTGTCCAGCTTCTTTGATGTGTTCTGAGTGACCATGCTGGGAGCTGACCTTTTTATACGTAGAAATTCACCCACTAAGAACTCCGCACGAGAGTTGAGAAAATGAGGGCATAGATGGCGAACACGGATTTTCACATAATTCATGTATAACCAGGATCAAGTGAGATTTCATGAGTGCTTTATTCAGATATGAATGATGGAGGTGTATTTTTGTAATGAATGCAGCTAAAACAACCTTAAAGGCAACCAACCACTTTTCTGACTTTCGTTTTCCAGAAAATGTACAATAGCGGGATAAATAACGGTAAAAGGTAATAAATAGAGAGAAGAATCCTAGTGAATCGATTGGAGCCGATAACTGGTCCTTAAGAAGCACTATGATTTTATAGGAATCCGGTTCCAAAAGTAAATTTTTGACTATAAAATCATTACAGCTGCAACAAGAACGATCAAGCTATCGAGTGGGAAGTGAATCGCTCAGTCAAAACCACTATATTCGGCTAACACTTACTTATGAGCTGCTTTTTAGTAGCTAAAATAGTCCTGTTCTATTTCAGATAAAGAAAATAAGCAAACGAAAGAATTATCTATGATGACGAAAATTTCCTGTAATAATTAGCGAATATATACCTTGTCATGAAGAGAACGTATTTGAAGCCATCCAAGTATTCGATTGCTTTCGATAATTTGAAATGCCTGAAATAAAGTTATCTGCAGTTCAATAGAGTAAGAATGATCGAAACTTTAACATCAGCAACGATACCTAATTCCCAGTATCAGGAGCCCGCAATGGCAATGCGAAAGATAGTTATTGATTAGTTTGCATATATAGTTACAGAGCAGTATGTTTGACACCCTAATCACTAGACGTTCTACTACTACAGAAATTATCAAGCGGCTTCTTCTCTTCAAAACAGTCGTGATATTTTCCAGAACTGGTCCGACATTTTTTAATTGACATTACATTCTCACAGCTAAAGTGACGAGCAAATATCGACGTCTTGAGAAGAACTGGCTGATATTCAGAAAAGACAACATCCAGACCATTCACCCAGTACGGTAGTGACATCGATTTCGAACTCCTCCACACCTGAAGACACCTCACTAATATCCACTATGCGCAAAAGCACAGCAATCGTTACCGTAAGCATAGACGAATACAATAACCATCATGCACATAAGGAAGTATTTGGAGTTCGAGACAACAGAGGATTCTAGCGTGTTTTCTCCGTCGGCAAACTGAAAAGCTTTATAGTAATCGTGAAGAACTGTTCTAAAGCCTTGATATGTCAGTGGCTTGAGTACGTTTCGATTGTCTCACCCGTCTTATCAAAGCCAACGCCCTGTGGTCTCCCTTACTAATAGCAGAGGGGAACATGTTTTGGTCACTTCGGACAAGACAAGGTGAAATGTCATGACCATTTTTCAGTTGATTGCTTTCGTATATTACAAAGTATATAAGGTCCAAAAAAGCACTCTATGCAGTCCTCAAGAGCGACTTTTTATCACCCTTATTGATGATGGTGAAGTTTTCGCACTCATGTTGAGTGAAAACAAAGTTGGCAGTGTCAACATTTAGTTCTTTATGTAAGACGTGTTACACGTAAAGGTGAGATGAGCCGTCAACGATGAAAATCGCGATGTTTTGGTTATCTTAACGTTTTGTTCAGTACTGAACAAGCTACAAGATTTTCGGGTGGCGTTGGATAATTATATATTTTATATCCGATAAGCTAGTTTGTTGGTACACTGTGAAGATTCAAATCACAACGGCGGAAAAATCCGATGTCGAGATGATGTGGAGAACGAAGAGAGGAAAGAAAAAGAAACGAGGAAAAAAAGAAAGAAAAAAGGAAAAAAGAAAAGAGTGCATGTGGCGCAGTGGTTAGAGGTGCTCTGCGTCGCACAAGATGTCAGTGGTTCGGTCTTGCGCTTATGGCTCATCAAGCCATCCATTCCTACTGGGTCGGTAAATTGGTACCAAGCAGGTCTCAGACTTGTCTGGAAAGATAAACAGCACGGACTCGGTACAGCGAGAAGCCACCGCGAGCCATTGTAAAGGGCAGATATGCATTCAATCACCTCAAACGAAGTTAAGAATTGGAGGCTAATGCAGTGCGCAACACCCCAATGGATTGATCAACGTCGAGAGCTTTATCCTTTTATCCTTTCAAAGACATATTGGGGGATCGCATGTACAATGGAAACTTACCAGAAGTTTCACAGCAAACAAAAAATGCTCCCATCACCGATTGTTAAAACCGCTCTACTAACCACGCAGAAATGAGCTAAGGCATATATAGCATAGTGTTCAAAGACGTCTCTCAGCGCATATCTGATTATGGACTCCTGTCTTGCAGAGAGACCTAGCGACTCTACTTCATTTCCTAAAGCGAAAAAATGGCCCGGGTTTCCTTGTAAGATAAAAGTTTTGGTTCGATCTAGCACTAGATAACGTTAAATTTGCTCAGACCCAATTATGAATTCAATTACACAACTTAGATGCTGCGAATTTCAATGCATAGCGCATCTCTTAGGGACTGATCAATGCCGAAAGCCTGACGTTATGTCTAGCATAAGGAAGAGCTTAGCACGGATACCAAGCTGCAGTAAGCTGCAATAGTTCATCGAAATAAAAAGACACTGGCAAAGGGCCTTACTTCACTTGTGAATGCCAAATAGTACATCAAACTGATATAGAAGTAAGCAATAACATGCCCGATGTTGATAGGACCGCTTGAGATTGGGGAAATGATCCCGCACGAAGGCATGGATGACGAACACCATGCCTGAATCAGCAAGTTGATTGGATACCGACAAATCTTTTGAGATCAAGAAGACACAGCTCACCAAGACAGGATGAGAAGTTCATGAGAAACGTTATCACATAGTAAGCAATGAGTAAAAAATGTTGGTTTTCGTAATGGGTATAAATATACTCTGGTACGGCGCTCAGCGCGTAACGAATTCCTAAAGCAAAAATATAGATTCAAATTATTCTAGGATCACTTCAATTAGAGTGCTACACTACTGAGATTTGCGCGACGCTTTGCAATAGTGCAAATTCTTAGAATTTGAAAAAATGAAATATCAACGGAAAAATTGCCTTTTTCTACACGATACAATGTAAAATATGTAGATTCCGAATTTCTTACATCCCTTTCGTTGCTTAGCTTCCACTTACCCACGAAGATCTACGAAGTTACGTCTAGCCACGGCGGCCACTATATAAGGATTCTGTTCGTCCTCAGAAATATTTCTTGAAACGCTTTGAATTCTCAACGTTTTCACCACAGACAATCATTAGTTTGTGACTACTGGAGAGGAAGTGACAGTCCCAAGACATGACTGGTGCCGGTTTTCGGAGTTTTGCGAAATGAAATTTTATCGACTTCTGGCGAGGTTGCAACAGGATACTTCGCGTAATATCAAACGACGTCTCTAGTGCGTCATTTGCATTGAATAACGATTGTCAGCAAAGACGAATAGAATGATGACCAGGGCTCAATGGTAAGCTCATATATGAAGTACGTATCAACAAATTTACTGCACATAATTATTAATGTCATTTCCACCGTGGACTTACATCTCAGTGCTGATATTGATACCACAAAGTTGCTTCATTTTGTGATTTTTGTAACTTGACGTCTTTAAAAAGACGATAAAGCTATATTGATTTTTCAGTCGTCCCTTCATCTGCCGCCACTTCTCTATAAAAGCGTCAGATTGATGTGTGGGTCTGCTGAGACCACTAGTTAATGCGATTAGCCGACCGACTTCGTACGTGCAGACAATGGAGAACTGCCTGTGATTTGAACATATTGCAATGAAAACAAAAAGATAACACCAAAACACTGCAGTGAAGCGTTGTGGCAGGGAATCGAAGCAGCTAGCTTTTTCCCGATGACGGCAGCAAGATGCACTGGTCACTGCAGACTGCTCGCCGCCGAGTTGCCGTGTGGGCGACGATGTGGAAGTGCCCGACGACGCCTCTAAGAACAATCTAGAGCTTACAATCTAGACGTAATGTTGTGCGTCGTAGTTGGTGTTTGGATTTTGGAAGTCAAAAGTTAAGGAAGAAAGAAAAGTGGGTGACCTGATTTTGGCGTCATTCTTAGTGCCGTTCTTATTGAGTAGATATAAGATTGTCGTGTCAAAGATGATAAGATTAGTGAGGCCACCAGTGGTTTACCGATGCATCAGTTTGTTATAATAGCTACAGATGGTTTGAGAAAGAAAGTAGCAGTGTATTAATTTAATAAACTTAAATAACTGCTGCACAATATTTCTGACCCGGACCAATTTTTAATTGAGCGCGACGTGTAGTTTCGAACCAGTAGTTGACCCAGTATGTAATGTTGGACACCTATATCTGTTGCGCTACAACGCTTTCTTGTTTCATTTTAGAGGAGGATGAAATGCACACATGCGTGAGATTCTGTTACCTCTTATAGAAACTCCAATAACGGAAAGCGAAGCATCGTAGTTGATATCAGACATCATCGTTAGTTTACTGAATGTTGACACAACCGTTACTGAACATCACCCATACGAAGACCAGCATTGTTATCTGAAGGTTTTTGTTTGATTTTTAAGACAAAATCAAGAAGATTAAAGGCGCGCACAAATGGCATGTTCATAATGATAGAAATTAATTATTCAGAGCAGGTGGTGAAAATGTGCTCTGCAGTGATAATTGTCCTTTTGTAGAGGAACATAGACAGCAATTTGTTTGAAAAGGAAGAGCGGTGGTAGGGCACTGTGCTCGAACCCTCGGTATGAGTCAGACACGGCTTCAATTCCCGCCCGTCTCGAAAGATTCCTATATCACTCAGCACTCCAAGGTGTATAATTGTAACACTATAACATTACTGTAAAGGACTTTTCCATATTGTATCACATTGCTCGTTCCTTTCACAATGTCACGAAACTTTTCACAAACCCATTAGTGAGCCCTTGTACGAATTTTGGTACTGCATGTTAATGCTATAAGTAAGTTTATACAGTTTTGCCCGTCTAATCAGTGCCACACGCTCCTTCTCAATAATAAGAAAGGAGAAAATGCCACAGTGCTCGTCAAGTAAAATATCACGTGCTGCACCGCCTTTTCTCCACTCGACGTTTCGCAGCTGTTATCATATAAACATAGCCTTCATTTGACTGATTTCTAAAACCCTCATTACAGAGCTTCGATATATTTCCAAAACTTTTTACCGAGGCACAGACAACAGAAAGAAGCGGTGCAGCACGTGATGTTTTCACTTGACTAGTACTCTGTCATATTCCCCTTTTCCTACTTCCCCCTTCGCTACTAAGAGGAGTATGGTCTTGATGAGGGCGAAACCGTCGAAACATACGGTCACCAAAGTTTTACAGCAAATAGGTAGTTCGTTATATACAATAGTATACCTCAACGTATTGTACTATTATCAATGATGGTCCGATTTATCGCACCTACCGTATAAGTTCTACTGTTTTGATTTTGGAAAGAAGCGACGGAAAAAAGGCCAAATGTGCACAATCCGTATGATGAGATAGCTGTACGAAGCGCCACGAAGTACGTCTAAAAAGACTAGTATACATTGATAAGATTATTTGTCAATCGGGACCGTCTATAAATACTAGTATTATTGATGAAACACATAATAAAACTCGAAGTAGTGCGAGTAAGGCTTGTGTATGAATTGTGAAATTACAATCAACGACTAACGACTCATATCAGTATACTTTTCTGCTCCATGAAACTGACTGTGAAAAAAACATACTTTGATTTGGAACAGCGCCTTTGGATTTGAAAATGTGAGCATAATTAAATGAAATTTTCCAAGATTATGAAATGGAATATTGCCAATGATATACACATAGAAGCTCAAGAGAACTGGAACTGAAAGAAAAGCATCAGAATCATTGGAAAACTTCTGACTAATTATTGCTGTACAGTGAACGTCGATAACGCAGTTTTTCATCTAAAAACGAAAATAGTTGCTTTAAGGATGTTGGTATTCGAACACGTGAGTTCCCTTAAGAGGCCCTGTGGAACATGACAAACTCCTTTCTCAATTTATCATCGGTTAGATTTCTGTGCTAAGATGATCACTACGCCGAGATTTTATAAGACTACAAGATCTAAGTCATGTACAATGCCTCTACGAGATTGCCAGCTTCAATGTCTCAAGCACCCATAACCACTTCCAAAATTTGTTGAGATAGAAGTTTTGTTTGTGCACAACTACTCCTGAAACTGTCTTTATTATAAGCGGTTAATCATCCACAACTTCTGCCTCGGCTGTTTAGTTTGTCCTTTACAACATCCACAAGCCGATGTCATGGATACCAGATTCCGCCGATGAGTGAGTACTCTACGAACATTCAAAGGATTGCAAATTGAAGAGCTACTCAGTAACGATATTCAACATGACGACTTTTTAGGACCCTCCAAATCTTCTCTGCTATTCACGTAGAACACATTCAAATTTGAACGAAATAAGGACAGGGAGAATCTAAGGTGGAAAGTGCTTACAAAATGAAGCTAGTACAAATCGAAGATAACGTCTTCCAAGTGAAGCGCACGCGACTAATAAAATATATTGTAGGAGAACCTAAAAATTCGTGATGAGTCAATGACTACATTTAAAATACCAGAAAAAGTGCGAGAAAAGGCGATTTACCACAGCGCTCATGTGTTCCTGAGATTCTTGACAAGATTTCTGAAAATGCACCTTTTTACTCAATGAAACAGCTGATGGCCTTATCTGGGCTTTAATAATGTAATCAGCAAAAATCAACCATTCAAACAGCCGATTTAGCAGTGATTTGATGCTGCTACTATTTATCCATTGTTGTTGAATGCTATGCAAAGTTTTAGACTTTGGATAGGAGTTGAAACCACGTCTCATCCTATCCGGGGGCGTGTACTAACGACTTCACTACCGCGGCACATGTCCTGCAATCACTCCTGCAATACAAAGTATCATCTTTGTCAGCAACCACCGTCAACAGTTTGATGTAGTAAGCACATATGGGCACTGAACCACCCACTTATGATGACGGCTGTTGAATGTATGTATCCGACGAGTCCCTCATTAAACCCGCCTTTTAGCAGTGGTTTGGTGTCATAACTATATTTCCGCTAATTCTGAATGTTGTCAAAACTTTGTTGAAGTGATAGCAGAACAAAAGGATCGCTAGTGCAGCAGTTAGTATAGCCCGCGGAAAGGATAAGACGCCTGTTCAGTTCCTTCCAAAATTAAGTTTTGCATAATACTTAGCAATATTGATAAAGCGTTAAAACCTTTTTCTAAACAATCAATAAAGCAAGACATTAGCACGTCAAACGAAATCTGGACTATTTGACGAATTAGCTAAAAATAAAAATTTTAGAGTTATGTTGTGCTGCTCTATTCTGTGGGAACCACGCAAGTCGTAAACATTCTGCAGCGCCTTTCCTAAACAATGCACGTATAATAGTGCTTAGAGACAAATGCACTGGTACGCACACTCAATCAGCGGTTCAACCCCAAGCCTTTCAAAAGTTCGTCCTCCATCTTTCTCGGATCAGTAAGTTGATTTATAGCAATCGATAATCGTCAGGCTATTCAACGGGAGCTTGAGAAAAAAATATTTCGTCTGCAAAGTCAATGTTAATGACGGATTAGCTTATGATGTGTGACTGAATTAAAGGTAGAGAAAATAAAATCCGGTCTCTACAAAGCATTTCCAACAATTTGAAGCTGTGAAATGGTTGATCGCCTCATCGTTCACTAAAAGCAACTCTTATTTCTATTTATACTATTCTCGTTCTCTAATTCTAACCAAGAACACTCTGGTAGAGCTAACTTAGATTTCCATGAAAAATCGGTCCAATCAAAAATTAACGACTGCTTTCACAAAGGCGAGCTTCTCCAGTGTAGGCAAACAAACTTGAATCAAAAGACTTTCGCAGATGACCAATGTAAGACAATGAAAGGAGGCAGAATAGCTATGATCGAGCGTTATGGAACGTAGCGCCGTACATAGATAAATTTTACTGCCTCGCACTATCATAATAAAACAAAGCTGCTCCTTTTCATTATAGTTTGGCAGCTTTCAAAGTACGGTGTCTTACCTTGAATAAAAGATGGAGGCCATTTCGATGATATCACTTCGGTCTGCCGTCGAGTTCGTGCAGTCACCATTCACGAAAAACGAGCCATGTCCACTTTCCATGCACTGCCTGTCGTTGTACACTGATGCACATTGACGATCTATAATTTGTTCAGTACCAAGCCATTTTTATACATACAGACAGTGATAACAACGATAACCTACAATTTAATTGATTGAAGACACAAAAATATGCCGCGACTTATTTGATAACATAGTTGCAAAAATAAATTCTGATCTACTTGGCAAATAGAATATAAATCATTCTGTGATCCATTCACACCGAACATCATTAATTCTCTATGTCTTTTCTCCATCGCAATTTTGTGAAACGGAAGATAGTAGATTCGATAAGATAAGCATGATTAACTGCTTTCATTGCTTTAACAGTCCCGCGACATCTACTAAAGAGAGCTTGCGGACGATTTGTCAATGCTACTTGCTGCTCTCTACGGTTTTCCCCAAGAGAGAAAATTTGATAGTTTTGCAAAAAAAGGAGAAAAAAGGAGAAAAAAGGAGAAGGAGATGTAGAGAATTTGAATACTGTTTCTCTTATGATCAGTTGTGGTCGTCGACTGCGAGACTGTATAAGTAAGATGTAGGATGGGTGGGGAAACAGCTGACCAAAATTAGACAACCCGCCTCATATTCATTATGGCCTAAAAGTATAGCTTGTGATGCTGCTGAGTTCAAAAATATCGAGAAGTATGCGTGTACGGATGTCCATATCCACATCCACACGATCACAAGACTCATTGAAGTTTCGCGAGAGTACAAACAACCACTCTGTCTCACTTTTATCGACCTAAAGAAAGCCTTCGATTCAGTGGAAACAGAAGCGGTTTTAGAGCCTCTGGATAACCAGGGCGTCCCTACTCGGTACACAATGATCCTTCGTGAGCTTTATAAAGATTTCACGACCAGAATATCTCCATTCTACAACAATATCACCATTGACGTAAGAAGAGGGGTTTGACAAGGCGATACAATATCGCCAAAACTATTCACTGCCACCCTACAAAACGTCATGCGAACATTAGAATGGGAAGAAATGGTAGTGAAAATTGGCGACAATTAAACCAACTTCGCTTTGCTGACGATATCGTTCTCATAACACCAAACATCAGCCAAGCGGAACGAATGTTAACTGATTTCCATAACGCCTGTGGAAAGATCGGTCTTCAACTGAAATCTAACGAAAACAATGTTCATGAGGAACGAATGGGTTTCTAATGCCCCATTCACGCTCAACGGAACGACAATTTCTGAATGCTCCATTTACATCTATCTAGGTCGTGAAATCATAATGATGAACGACCTAGCCCCAGAGTTGAGCAGGAGGAAACGAGCGGCTTGGAGAACGTTTAAGAGCATCGAAGATGTAGTGAAGAGGACAAAGAACATCCGACTCCGTGCCCACCTTTTCGACTCGACAATTATCCCTGCCCTAACGTATGCAGCAGAAACCTGGTCGCTACGTAAGCAGGATGAAAGATCACTTGGCGTTATCGAACGCGCAGTTGAAAGGTCGATGCAAGGAGTATCCCGTATCTCGCAAATGAGAGAAAGGATCCGAAGTTCCGTCCTACATCAACGATCGAAAATCGGAGACGCCGTTCTACACGCCAGGATATCGAAAATAAGGTGGGCCGGACACGTGATGCGCTTCAACGACAACCGATGGACGAGAGTCGTTACCGACTGGATTCCTCGGGACGTCAAGCGCTCTAAAGGAAGACCACTGACCCGTTGGTCCGATTTCTTCACGAAAGCGATGGAAGAAAGATATGATGCTCAGCGAATCCCTAGAGCGAGGAGGACCCACTGGGCTAGTCTTGCACGCGATAGGGAAAAATGGAAGAGTTGCTGGTACCCGCTCGAGTCACTCGACGATCAACGGGACGACAGGTGACAGGTGATACAGGTGATGTGTGCGCGGATAGGTAAAAGCATTATTGTTCGTAGATAGCACAGATTTATACAACTAAGTAAGCCGGTCATTGCTTTAAGAACAGTGAACTGGTGTCGAACTTATCTGAGAAAAATTCCCTCCGATTCACAGAGGCAGGTGCTAGGACCACAAAGTCCTGAAGTATTAACCGGTTCACAAAAGAAGACCAAGGTTTTTAGATAGCTAGTCTCGATGTTTATTACGACGGTGGAGTATGTCGAGAATTCCATCAATATGCAGTCTCCCATTTTCTCTTCATCCACTTCTTCCTCAGTTTCTTTTCGCTTACAAAAGAGCTCTTTGTGGAGAACAAAGAAGGAGTAAACGGTCAAATAAGGCGCAATTTCATAACTGCACAAAACCAAGCATACATCGGCGAGTAAGCGAATCTCACCGTAACGTCTCTATAAGAAAGCTGGCCGACTACACGACATCGTCACGCTTCGTCTGGTTGATATTGAGGCTAGTTTCTCAAAACCTGGAAAGCCGTGGGCGCGTGGTTGCATTACCCTACCCTCCAACACTGTCGCCAATCAACAACGAACGCCCTATGGAATGTCACAGCCAGGATATCCTCGAGATTGCGAAAAAGCGCACCCAATCCCTATTCTACGACATTAAAGAAGAAGGCGAAAAGACAATTGAATGCTAGAAGCGCTGGAATCTACGCACTGAGAAAATCACTGACGATTAATAAAGATCCCAAAGTCACTAAAACTTACGATTAGTCACATGCACACTTTTGCAATCGACTATTTGCGTCGAATTACCGATGACATTCCACAAATTTTTCGTTAGAAGGTACCCATCGTGTAGCAAAACATGATGGTTTACCGCGGTCAGCAGGATGATGGCCATACCAAGACCTATAGTAGAAAATGGAAAAAAAACTACAATAAACAGAAACCTTTTGAATACTTAAACTTGAGAGCTGACTTCTAGGTAAAAATCGATTATGGTAATTACCCGTATAAGCAATCCCGTGCATTCGCATAGCTTTTATGATACCACTCTGTGTGAAATGAGCAACGTAGAGCTCCAGGTGAAGCAGAGGAAAGCATATGAACCATGAGAAAATGAAATAAATAAAAAAGAAGATGTCTGAAAAACTGATTAGTTCACAAAAAATAAATAGCTTTTGGTAAAGTGAAATTTGTGTTTTTTTAAAGTCTTATTGACTGTTTATTTCTTTTCCTGCATGCGTACGCTGCCAAACACGACAGCAAGGATGTTCAGCTAGAGGTAACTTAGACTACAGGTGAGTGGGCTTCAAACAGGTGTTTACCATTCCAGGAGCTCCCATGTTGCCCATTACATTTCCAAATTCTTAATTTACTTTTCTCTAGACCGTCTTCATAGGGTCAAGCGTTTTGAAAGCGATCAGATTTATGATACATTTCCGTTATTTTCATCCGGTTACAGTCCTGTAAAAAAACGCTTTTCCCAGCTTTTCTTTTTGAACATCACAATAATCGTCCGATAGCCCAAATTCTGAAAATCTTAACAGTATAATTCACGCTCAAAATCGCTGTTTCATTACGCTGCAACAGTAAAGCACACTCATGTTTTACACTTAAGCATTTTTTGCTAAACAAAGTTTTTACTTAAATTTTCAAAATCTCAGCAATTCCAGTGGTGCGAGTGGCTTTGCGCTATAGCAGCTAAAAGAATATTAGATTTTGCAATCTTGGAACACTTTTCATTTCAGTATCTGTTTTTACTCCCTAAGAACAACGCTTTCTCTGAATTTTCAGAGTATCAACAGCCTTTCGATAGCTGAGATGTCAAAAATTTTGAAGGTATACTTTAATTTCAGAATGGCTTTCCTAATGCACTCTAACAGTAAAAATAGATAATCAGTTTGGCAGACAATTGACATGTTGCAGAAAGGGGTTGGCCTGGTGCCCATGTTGCGAAATCGCATCCACATACCGGAGCAATGAGTGCGCACCAAGTGCAGAACCCAAATTCCTTTCGGACGCTACAGTGCACCGAAAAGTTCTTTCAAAACCAAGTTCACCATTGAAATTTTCGGGATTCTAAGCTAACGAACGTTGTAACTAAAAGTCTAAGAAAAAAGCTCTAGATGGCGAGCAATGCTTGAGTCGAGACGCAATGTTATTTCTATGGTCACAGAGCAATTAGAAAGTCATTTCGAAAAAAAAACCTTTGAATTTTCCGAGATTCAAGTTATCAAAAGGTTATTTGAACTCTAAAAGATTGGAAAACTCATTAATCAGAAAAAAATGATTATTAGGCATATTGAAAGTTGAGCGTGCTCTCAAGAAAACACTCGAAACGAAATATAAGATATTTGAAGAAACCAGCCAAGAGCAATCGAGTGTAAAACACTGCCATTTAGTGATATTTTCACTTAATGGGACGAGTAAAATGTTCGCCGTTGCCAACTTTTATAGGGGTGGGTTCCCTCGATAAAATTGGCTAAAGACGAAAGGTGCTGCCTGACTGACGAAGCTGTCAAGGCCGAAACACGTGTATTGGGCTCTATAAGTTGTCCTGTAACAGACCACATGGACGACTCAAAAAATGATTATCAGGCATAATGAAACGCATTGCTTTTAAAGGGCTTGAGTAGGATGAAAATAACAAAAAAGTACCAAATTTTCTTACTTATCGTAGTTTTGGTCAAATAGAATAGTGTTGCAAGAATGAACTACAAGCAGCTAAAATTCGAAAGTTATCACATTTTCGGAATTCAAATGGCATACGTTGTTAACGAAGTACAGACGAGCTGGTCATACATTTAAGAGAATAGATGGCAGATGGACGAAAATAACAGTGAACTGGACTTCGGGAGGCTGCAAACGTCGTCGTGGACGACTATTCAAACGACGAGCGGATGTGATTGTGGCTAATATCAACAAACTGCACTGACTGTTGGAATGACTTTAGATACATGGAATGGTTTAGCGGCAGTCACCAGTTTCGAGGCAGACAACCATTATGGACGATAAATGCGACAGTGATAAGGGATAAAAGGTGAAGCTGTGGGCGTCAATATCCTTGAGGGATGCGCCATGCACTCGTCTTCGATTTTTAACTTCGTTTGAGGTAATTGACTGCATATCCAGCCTTTACAATGACTCGCGGAGGCATCCCGCTGAACCGAGTGAGTGCTGTTTATCCTCCCAAGCAAGTCTGAGACTAGTCTGCTACTCACTTGTCGACCCCGAGGGGATGGATGGCTCGGTGAGCCATGAACTCGAGATTAAACCATTGACCTTGTGTGCAACGCAGAGCACTTCTAAACACTGCGCCGCATGCGCTCCTGCGACAGTGATACGAATAGACATTATGCCGGATCTAGCACTACCAGTGGAGACAAGCCATACAAGCACCCAAGTAAAACAGCACGAAGTACAGATTATAATTGAAAAATTACTCACATCCTCCATGATTGAGCATATCAAGCGGAAAAATGAATAGTGAATTGATGTTAGGGAGCAAAACGATGATTAGCATTGTATTGATTAGAGTTGAATACCAACTCTCTTTCGGCTTCTGGTCGAAAACATTATCACCTACAATAGTTAGTCATGTTCCATACTCTTAGCTACAAATACAAAATAAGAAAAAGCTACTTTTGATAAATAGTTTCGCTCATGGAAGTGGTTTGAGCGTAATTACAACCAGTCAACCCGATTCCACTGCACTTTTCCCGACTCAATAAATGGCTCAACGGCTTTGTCCATTTAGTGGTCAAATTTATCAACATCAGATCTATAGGACACTTGGAGGGCCATGGTATAGATTTAACCTGTATCGTGCTCATAAGGAGTTTCAACTTTGTCGATGTAAATAGATCAACTTTGTCGATGTAAATAGAAGAATTTCTTTATAAAGGCTACCCCAACCGTATAGTTTATACGACATTGGTAAGCATTTTCTGAATAACGATTAGTTCTTAGAATATCCAAGTCGGCACAAATGGTACTTAGCAAGATCACCCTAAGCCGCTTAGTATGTGCTAGCTAGTTACTCATAGACCAAGGTTCCTATTAATGTTTTGAGCTCTTTAGAAAGTTGTATGAAGCCTGCATAGAAGGCTCTGCTATGTAGCCCCCTTCTACCCTATTTTTAGCTCTCAAATGAATGATTGTCCACGAACAAATTTATATACAGACACAAGGCCATGTTTCTACGTACATGAATGGAGTTATTTCACTTCAATATTGAGAACATATGACAGCCCATTCGTAGAGTCTCTATAGTGCATGTTTTACAAGTAACATACCCATAACAATTACTGTTCCGCTGTTTGTTCATTCGTCTTTGCACGACGCGCGACAAGTTTCGCATTAGCTTACCTTTAGCCTTATATCTGAGGAGAATACGCGGGTATGCACCATTATAAAACAAATTGTTCATTTACATACGAGACCGCTCATCACATATACTGTATGAATCCCAAGCTTTCTTGCAATCTATTCAATTCCACGTACATATCCTGCTAAGTGCCTTCGAACATTTGCACATTCCCTCGACTATGCTTGGAAATTCTGTCTTCTTTGTGAATGTCGCAGAATACTGATCGAGACTATTCTTTATGCAATCTTGGGCACATCCGAGCTAAAGCGTTCCAATGTGGACTTGCCAGAGAGCATTAGGAAGAAACCGTATCTTGCTTTCTGATAACGTCTATCACTGTCTACTACGCTATACCCTATTCATTGGTACGATTTTCAAACAGTCTTCGGAAGAGTCTTAAACATCGGCTTTATATAATTGTCGAGAGTGTTTAGGGATGCAGTGGTGATGCGTTGATTTATCACTTGTTCAAGCTGTTTCCATAGCTACAAAGTAAGCTTGTATCACTTTGAAAATCAGGAAATTTAACGAATTTTACTAAATTTTACCACTTTTACTTACCGAACGTTTTTTCGATGGCATTCACAATTTGCCCTAAAATTGGGAAAATGTTTCTGTTAGAATAGAAACTATATTTAGGATAAACTTTAATATAAATGCTTTTAGTATTTGTTGAATATTTAGACTGTAAAAACGGCGGAGTCATATGTGTATGTTTAAAACTTCGCGTCGTACCCCGGCATCAAGAATAAATCAAGGAAGCAAGTATAGGTCAACTTTGTGCATTTTAGGCTACATCAAATGTTTCTTCTTGTGTGACTGAGCTGAGTAATTACTAAATCATCTATGAATTTGAGCTTAGTTTGCTAATCAATCATTATCATAAACATGCAGCATATCATTTCGATACTCTGATTTGTTCGAGCGGTTTATTATACTTCTTTTTTTCGAAGAGAATGGAAAAACTTTATGTTTTTCGTGCATATTCTCTTATCATTATTTGCTGAAACAAAGAGTAAACTATGAAGCGCTGAGTGTCGAACATTCTTTTCCAGAAAGGATGGAAAGAGAGGCACCCTGTAAGGCAGTGCAAAAGAAGAAACAGTTTTTAAAAATTACGCTGATTGAATAATTATCCCTGTGAACGCGTTCGTTCTTGTGTTTGAAAATATGAGCGTTCCCAGACTACACGTTGTTGCTAGGTAGGTGTCGCCTATGTATACAAGCAGATATTAAAGTGCGTAATCTCTGTTGAATCGAACTTTAACACATATATTCGATAGGCTTATCATGCCACCATACAACCCCACACCCCTCCACACACACACACATATACACACACACACCACACACACAACACACACACACACACACGACACACACACACACACACACCACAACACACACACACACACACACACACACACACACACACACACACACCACACACACCACACACACACACACACACACCCACACCACACACACACACACACACCCACACACACCACACACCACCCACACACACACAACAACACACACACACAACACACACACCACACACACACACACACACACACACACACACACACACACACCCACAACACACACACAACACACACACACACACCACACACACACAACACACACTTATGAGCTTCATGATGATAGGATAACGATGATCGTGGACAAGAAAGGATAAAAAGACTGTACTCTCCGTGCGGCTATAAAGCAACAAAATGGAAATTCTCAACCATAAAAACTAACCCTTTACTTTTTTCCATGCTTTCTCTTGTACTGAAGAGGAGCTCTGCAAAGTAATGCTATTTCTATATTCAGTAGATCTGAATGAGATCTAAAAATGTACTTTCGAGGTTTTAGACGTGAACAGACCTTAAATTTTCAAATAAGTATCTCCAATGTTTTTTGACCCACAGGTTTACCACAATAATTTACCTTTTATGAATGATTTTGTTAAGACTGATTGTGTTCTGTTGGCTTCCAGATTCTCCTGTGATTTTCATGACTTAGAAGAAGCAACGGTGACAGTGACATTTATAAGCCATGTGTCTAGCACAAATTTATTAAACTATGACTTCTTATACTTTGAAATTCTCGGTTCCTATGTGTTAGACGGCGGCAAATGGAAATTCGACTTCATTCGCTGGACAAGAACTTTTCACAAGAATATCAGTATTCATTCGAAAGCTCATATCTCTGACTAGAGCGATACGTAACCGATTTTTCAGAGCACCATATTATAATGCTGTAAAATTCAAAAAAGAATTACGCCTTACATCGGCTGCTCAAATCAACTATCACTTGGGAAAACCTTTTATTATCGATGTCAAACGTTTACTCATGAGTTTATTTCAGAATGAAGAAACAATTTCCTACTGAATACAAAAAATGCACTTTCACGTGGCCTGCCGAAGAGCCAATTGATCGCCGTAGATTAGCCAAAATCACATGCTCGCATATGTCAGTCAATCTTATTTCCCCTGCTGCACTGAAGAGAAACGGTCATTCCAGAAAATAAGCACAAGATTTGATTTGTTAAATACTTCGCTATTGAATGGCCGTTGATTGTCTGAAGAAAGGATTTTGTCTAGCGAGAAAAACGCGTGTATAAACACACATGTTTTTCTTTCGCCGACGCATTATAAAAGGGTATTTTTTAGGAAAAACCTAAGTGCTTCTCTGGCCAGAGATTTAAGATTTCCAATGGTTACTACACTCTTATAAAAAGTTATGTTCCAGCGAATGGGGTCAAATATTCATTTGTCGCCGTCTAACACATGAATACCTGAATTTTTTTACATATCTATGAGTGTTGAATATCAGTCTTGGCATATATTACGCCATCAGCAAATCAGCTTTTGTTTTCACCTGCATTTTACTGCGATACTAGTTTCTTGTCAAAGGTACACTACCATTACGCATGAGGCATGGCTCAATACGAATGAGAAAGAGGTAAGGTGTCCCGAGATGCTACTCAGCGTGCGCGTTCATCGCAATCATTTTGATCATTTCCATGGCTTAAGTTCATAAAAAAATTCGAAGTAAAACTGTTAACCAGCATATTCAGCGCGTCAAAAGGTACGATGTCAGTGCTTTGTTCGTACGATCTGTTTTCCACATATGCTATGCAGATCTCACTCTTCCATGCATTTGATGAGTTTTCTTGCATTCAGTATCTGAGAAAATTTCAAACTTCTGCTTGTACGCTTGTTCGCTGCTCAAGAACCCTCCCCCACACTTCCTCTTGAGAGTATTGTTGAGGATTAGTCAAATAGATTCTTTGCGGAGTTTTGAGATATCTGAGCTGGAGCGATCCCCACCTGGATTGCAGAGAGTAAACTTTTCCCAGAGATTCTGCTACTAATTTAACAACTCCTTAGGGTGGGAGACTCAGTAAGCTTAGAGTGCAGTTGAACCAGAACGTGCTCGTGACGAATGACATCATTATCACTGCAATACTCTCCTCCTGGTCTCAGTACTTTTTCCTATGATATTTATTACCAGTTTTTCCATGCGGATTCCTACTGCGAAATTATAAATATTGGCAGCTAACGGCACATCCCATCAGCACTTTAGTTTGTGATACCGAGGAATTTCCCTTATCAGAGCTTCTCAAGCAGCTAGTTTCAAGAAATTCGCCCGGTACACACCAATACATGAACTGATGCCCATAAATAACATCATCTGACAATCAACTACATCGTAAGGTGATAAATCTCAGTACGGTTGTAGATCTGCGACTGTCTGTAGCAAGCGCTTCTGCTAATTTTTGTACCATGCTCCGTAGAGACAGCTTAATCAGCAATCCAAGATAGGCCAAAAACTACCGAAGTCGATCGGTCCTTGAGGAAAGCGATTTTTACTTGATTTCATTTGAGGATCGTTAGAGGTGATTCAGCACAGACTCAGCTCATACGATAAGTTTGCCCAGTATTGCATCATCTCAGTGCTGTTATCGTCCCAAACAAATCTGGCGCTAAATTTTCGACCTCGAAGTGGTGGAAAGCTTGCTGACCACCAAAGTCGAAACACCACCTTGCTCATAATGAAAGCCACCACAACCAGCGTGCTACCCGCCACTATAAAAAACATCATTCTGACACATTCGCTTCGCCTCATTCGTCAGCGGTAAGTTCTTGTTTGTCTTAACCTCATCTTGTTAATCACTACATAAGCACTACTTTATCAAATCTTGCTCTGGACCTGACCATGACTTTATTCAAGCACTTCTTTGCTCCCAACTAATTCAGCCAACTCGTAATAGAAAAAAATTGTAAGGTTCTTCTAAACAACTAAGACTTTGATTTAAATGAGTGATTATTTCGAAATTTTTAATAAACGCACTTCCGATGATGGTCGATTCCTTTTGTCCGTCATCGAGAAAGCACTTTAACATATCATAGCAATTTTTCACCTAGCGATTTTCTAAAAAACCTCCATAGATGACTGTCAACCGCTTTCTATATTGATTGAATCCACTTCTACATATGTAAGAGTTCAAATCATCACCTGTTTCAATCGTTCTTGAGCAACCGTTTAGCCACAGAATATTCGTTAAATGATCCTTACTAGATCATTACTATTATCTGTCAGTTACATTCACTTTGTAACAACACTTCAGAAAACGACAAATCTATTTATCACACGTTTATCGAGCGTATAAAAGCTCTCTGTTTATTACTATTCATTAGTGAAACAATAAAAATAAGATTCGCACAAAAAGACATGAGTAATGCTTATACCTTTTAAGAGCAGAGCCCACTGGGTAACACTGGTGGTTCACAAAGGCTAATAGAAGCTTTGCTAAGCACCGCTTGGATCACTCGGTGATCAAAGGGATTACAAGTGATTGATCTACTATTCATTTCAAATGGATTAATAATTTTTCATCTTCATTCATGGCGTTTCTTCTTTTTTTCAAATACAAAAATTTTCGAACCAGAAAGGATTCCCAAGCGGCCACCATTCACAATTTTCTCTACAGTACCAGAAAGAAAGACCTTATTGAAGTAGTGAAAGCCTCTTGGCAGAATTCGAAGTTTTTGGTGCAACATTCACCAGGCTCCCTGTTAAAAGATTACAGATCGATTTTTTTCTCAACAATTCTCAGAAATATGGGTAAAAAAACTCACTTATAAATGGACTCTCGATCAGCCACATAAAAATCGGCGAATGAGAAAAACAATAATGAAAAGGAATGCCGTTTGTCTCCGACAAATCTTCTTCGTCTTCAAATATCAGGTTGAACCTGAGAAAATATGAGCAGCGAGAAAGTAGTCATATAGGGTGCAATTGAGTTAAGGTTCTACACAGAATCGATTACATTCCTGAATGCTTTCCGAAAATTGGAATGAACAACAGCTAAACGTCCACAAAAGCTAAAGCTTTAGATCAGATTATATATATATTATATATATATATATATATATATATGAAAGGATAAAGGATAATGCTCTCGGCGTTGATCAATCCCTGAGGGATGCGCCATGCATTCGCCTTCAATTTCTAACTTCGTTTGAGGTGATTGAATGCATATCTGGCCTTTACAATGACTTTTGGTGGCCTCCCGCTGAACCGAATCAGTGCTGCTTATCCTCCCAGACAAGTCTGAAACTAGTCTAGTACCAATTTACCGACCCTGGAGGGATGGATGGCTTGATGAGCCATGAGCGTGAGATCGAACCATCGACCTCGTGTGCGACATAGTGCACTTCTAACCATTGCGCCACTTAAGCTCCATACATATACATATACATACATATATATACATAATATATATTGGGTTGTTCCATGATTTCTATCACGTTTCGATACTTTTGTTGATTCAGTGTTACTTACTTTGAAAAAACCAATTAATCAGCAATATAATTACTATCATGATCAGTAGTATGCATGGCAAACAAAGAAGTCGGTGAGTCACCTTTGAACTGGTTATATATCCTACCTTCGCTCCGATTGTTCTCTTAAGACCACGCTCAATATGCAACATGCCAAATAATCACCTTTTAAGCCACGCATGTGGTCACTTATATAGGGCGGACTTATAAAGCCCGATACATGTGTTTCGACCTTGACGAATCATTAGTGACCAGCCAAGAGTAATCGAGTGTATAACACTGCCTATCCAGTGATAATTTCACTTGATGGACGGTGCAAAATGTTCGTCTTTGACTACTTTTATTGTAGGGAACTGAGCGTCCCGAGAGGATTGCCAGAAGACGAAAGGGTAGTGCCCGACTGATGCGACTGCTAAGTTCGAACCACGTTCATCGGGCTCTATAAGTCTGCCCTGTATAACAGAGCACATGTGTGGCTCAAAAGGTCATTATATGGCATATTGAACTGGTTATAGTCAATAAATTTGCTGCCACAGATGCTGCTTCAGGGCGCGGTAGAGATGATACTCCGATGGAAGCAAAATCAAGACTATGTTACGGTGGACGTGATACTGCTGTCCAGCTCATTTTCTCAATGTGACGGGCAAACTTTGCAATGTGAGGTCGAACGTTATCCTGGTAAAGGGCGACACCGGGTGGTTGAGCGCTTCTTTTGAATTGCTGCAGCCAACTCCCGGAGTTCCTCCTTGGAAGCTGGCATTGATTGCCGCCTCGTTCCCCAAGGCAGTATGCCCTGCCAACTTCAGGAAACCGAGAGCATAAATTTTTCGACATGGAATTTGAGATCTGTTTAAGCTACTGGGTCTCTGCGGTGAGGCAGACAGTAGGCGTGGCATGTGTTGTTCTCGTAGTAGACCCACGACTCATCTTCGGTGATGATTGACTTGAGAAAATCCTGCCTGTGAGGCTGCAGCAGAAGACTTTCACAAATGGTCAGGCATGTAGCGCGGTCGTGGTCAGTTAATGCATGAGAAAGCGTAAGAAGAAATAAGAAAGAAAGAAAGCGAGACTTTGCGGTAGACCATTCAATTATAGGTTGATGGCCGTATCCGAACGTCTGGCTTAAGTAACCACAACATTTTCTCAGCATATCACACTCTTTTGGTAATAACCCTATATAAAAGAAAAAATGAATAAAAGTGCAAAAAAATGTTGGTACATCCCAATACCAACTGTGTTTGGTGCGGTAAAAATTTAGCAAGGAAACGAAGATATAAAAAGAAAAAGGGTCAGAAGAAAGAAGTGGATGCCGGATTTACTTCTAAAGGATTTTTATACTTTTTAACATGGTACTGCTGCGCGAATTTTTGTCTCTTTATTTTTCCAATTCCTATACAATGTGTAAAAAAAAGTGTGCTCTATACACTGCTGGTAACAATAACGACAAACAATGTTACTAATATTATCTACTCTTATTTCAAATAACCGCCATGCATTCACTACGCAGATCTCACTCAGTATTTCTTGACTTTTCATTCGCTTCCTCGCATTCATTTTCTGTACATGGTCTTCAAACACTGCATATTGTTTCGGCTGCGGCATGACAGATTTTGTCTTTTTTATTGATGTCGTATATAGCTGGTCGAGTCGATTCTCCTTGTAAACTTTGAGATAGCCGAGCTAAGAAAATTCTCACGTCAATTGCAATAAGAGAGCATTGAGTGGTGGCTGTTGAACCAGGACATTGCTTGCCCATCAACTGCATCACTAACCACTCCGCATTCCCTCTCCCAGTGGTAATATCATTAATAAATGGCAATATAACTTTTACATTCCTTCATAAGTTCATACCTCTCAGCAGCTGCTAGCATCTCTGCTCGTGTATGTAGCGATGGCATTCCACAGGCGTATTCTAAGCCTTCAATGATCTGAAAATTTTTTAAGAGGCCTCCTTGAATGATGAACAATTGCCATTCATTAACATCACTCGTCTCATCCACCTCAAAAGCTCTTTTCCAGAAAGTTCATTCATTCGCATTTAGCTTGGTTTTTTTCCAACTTCACATTCGTTCTTCTATACAAAAGGAACACTGACGAAACCACCAATATACTTTGAATTGAAGTGCATTAATTTGAAAGAAAAGAGACGGAAACGTTAACGACCTCTTCGACGCGATTTCATTGTATCGATCTGATGAAATATTCTTTTTATAAACTAATACGACGTCAGTGGAAATTTTTGAAAAAATCCACATCTAGTTTCACAAATTTTATGAAGTTCCTCGCAGAAAAAACAAAAACAATTTCCTCATGGTTCATAAATACTTCTTTGGTGAGACGTAGATGTACTAGCTCTCCTATTTTTGTTTCATGTTGTTCTCTTTTCTTTTGCTATGGCGCGAAATTGAAAGAGAAGATCAGCGCAGTAATCAAGTGATGCATTTTACCAGAAAGCAAGGCGCTGGTTTGATCCCCTCCCCACACTCTTTTGCATTCAATCAACCGAAATGCCTTGGCTCAGTTACTTCAGGGATTGCAAGAAAAATCGTCACGATTAGCATTCTTACGACATTCATAAAGAGAAGAAATCCTCAAGCAGTAGCCAAAACAATATGCGAATTATTAAAAAATCTTCGTGAAGGACGAATGCGAAAAAAAACGAACAGGACGTAAGGAATGCTGGGATTCTCGCAGCAAAAAAAGTGATAACGGCTAATCGCCTGTACCTCTCTCGTCTCGGTGGTCGTCGACTGACTTCAGCAGGTACTGAAAAAGCAGATTCCTATCGCGTACAGAAGTAGTCCAGTGAGTCATCCATGCTTTAGAAATTCGTTGAGCGTTACATTTACCTTCCAAGTTTTCCATGAAGACATAGGACCATCGGATAGGTGGTCTTTCTATGATCCAGTTGGTGATGATTGTCGTCCATATAACGTGTACGGTTCACCTTATCTTGAATAAATCAGTGTGTGAAACACATCCCTAGTTGCGATCGTAGACGTGAATCAAAACTCCAGATTATTTTTCTAATTCGCCAGATACGCAATACTCTTTTCGTTAGCTTCCGACTGCTGTCAGTAACGTCAACTAATCTTTTATCCTGCTCTCGTAGCAACCAGGGTTTTGAAGAATATCTTGAGGCACAGTATTCACTAAGCCGAAAAGGTAGGGCGGAGTCGTGAGTTTTATGTTCTCTTTACTACATCATCGATGCTTTTAAAGGTTTACAAGCTTTTCGCTTCTTCCTTCTTGGTTCTGAAGCAAGTTCGTTCATAATCTTGACTTCTCAAGCAAAATAGACGTACCTGCTGCATTAGAGGTATTTGAATAACTTTAGCTAAGTATTGCCTTATTGAGTTTCTCTTCTTTCGGTGATAGTATATGATCATTAGATGCTGTCATTTTGGTTGAATTACTGCATACAGATCACGATCACGATTAATTCTCAAGTATCCCGTAGGGATACCCGTTTTCCACAACTACGACTCGCTCAATTTTAACTAAATTGGAGGCCTTCTTCAAATGCATAAGCACGAAATTGATAAGAAACCTGTTCCTTTGGCTAACTTTGATGTGTTTCGTCTTTTTCAGAGCCAAATGATACGATCTAGTGCTCCACAGGCGTTCATCATCGTTGTAGTCTTCTCCTTCATTTTGCTCAAGCCAAACTACTTCGAAAAAGTACTGCTTACATGTGTCGAAACGTCAGCCTAATAAATAGAGTATCTTATCGACTTCGTGCTTCGGATTAATCAACAAGGATTATGTGGTCAACAGTGCTAGATCCCTTTCGAAACCAAGCTTGTTTACATGATGGCCTTAATCCAGTGCTCTGCCAATCCTACTTAGGTATCACTCAAGTGGAGACTATAGACGACAGACGCGATGACTGCCTATGTCGTGGCAGTTTCACTTTTTGACCCATAACACGGTCTTGTTTGCTTTCCCGTGAGTAGGAACCTTAGAGTCTGCCAGGTAACGTGTCAAAAATCGACCCAGAGTGTTGATGAAAACTAGCAGAGATTTTCAGGTGTGTCGGCCTTATCTTGCATGAAGCTAGTGTCGTTCAATGTTTTATCGAATGGGAAGCATGCCAGATTAGAAAGACGAACCGGTGAAGCGACTATCCGTCCTCTTGCATTCCATATATCGATAAGAAGACGCCGGTAGTAAAGAGACCTAAGTAGTAATTGTTGATGATTTTATCCACCGTCTTTCTGGAAGCTATGACAAATCCGCCAGAGCGTTGGAGTGAAATTGTCTTTGTCTTGTAACTGACGAAGCTTCAGTGGACTTTTCGAGTGCACTTTCGAGCTTCTGCAGCTTCGGCCGTAATTGCTGCTCTTTTCCCCAAGGTCTTCTATTATCGATTCCTTACAGCGTTCTACAAGTTTGGATGTAAGGTTTCGGTCATCTGCAGCTTGCGCAATTCCACATTGGTGTTTAACCTCAATTGCTTGTTGGAAATTTCTTCTTCGTTAGAGCTGATGTGAAGATGTTGTACCACTGTAGCGCTCTTCAAGCGCTCTTTCGAATCTAATTCTTTTGTCAATTCTTCAATAATAACATTAAAGAATGTGTGGTTTTTTCTGGAAACTTCTGCAGGTCTATAGAACACTTCGACTTAGTCTTCGTCAAAGCTTGATGTTGGAGCGCAAGCATCGGAGATGGTTAAAGCTTGCATTGATCGACATTACTTCAACCATAATTGTCTCAAACAAGTCGTCAGCTTTTTGGACGAATTTCTGCTCATGGTCGAACTTATTTCAACGAGAACGCCAACGACGACACCTCTAGGGTCGCTCGGCCCAAGAAACAATTCTTCTTCGCTGTCATAAGCAGCATAAAATTGGTGGGGCCTTTTTGTCTCAATCAGGCCAATGACGTAGTGCCTTATCCTTCTCGCATTCGTAAATAAATCTTCTATGGAGGCTCGTATGCAAATGTACGTTCACCGTGAGTGCAAATCATCACTTTATTCCGTTGAAATTTTGGCGGCCTAGTCAACTCTGAGATTTTAGCACGTACCGGGTCCACTCAGTGATTAGAGGAATGAGGCCCGTTTACTCTACTGTACCTAGCTCTTTATATCCAATGTAGGCTGAGCTCTGAACGTGGTGGGCCAGATACTCACGCGTAGTTTGTCAGTCTTCCGTGAGGGAGCAAGACCTTATTTAGTGAAGGCGACTTCTAACTGCCTTCCGTGTACTTCTTAGTTGCTTGATCGCGAGCTTTCGGCCAATTCGACTTGCACAAATAAAGGCATATCAAATCGCTGCTGTAGAATAAGGAAGTCAATCCCTGAATCCACCTGCATCTCTGGGAGGAATGGTCGCTTTTAGTTTGCGTTTAGTTACTCCATTCGTCACCGGGAGGCACACCACGTACTGCCGCAAATAACCGCGTAGGGATCTCTCATGAGAGAGCTTGGTAGAACGGCTAATCGAAATTAAATAATCAGTAAGGACGCGGTGAGTTTATTCTTGAGGTCATAACTTTATTGCTCGTGAAGAGGCTCAAAAAGCGTTTTAGGGACTTAAATGTGGTTTCAGAAGGCCAAAGTTAGAGGCAAAGCGTGCTACAATCTGTGTACAGCAGCGTGAAAGATATGAACCCTTCAAGCACTACATTTTCCCTACGTACCGAATGTGTCGGAATAGTAGAAATCGTTGCTCTCTAAAATCAAAGCATTTCGTACTTTTCACATATTATAAACTGCAAGTAAAACATTTTTGATGCAAGGAAATATAAATCATTATGCTTTTACATTGTAATTTCACAAGATTTTCTTCTATACTTTACCAATTTACTTCAACGTTGCTTTCAAAATATAGTTTATTGATTATCGAAAAGAATAACGTGCAGTTGTTACTTCAGAGAAAACAGCGTAAATAGCTTAATCATGTTGTACTTTGCTTCCTATAGTGATTTATCAATAAATTATTCATTGCGAAGTATTTTTTTATTAGAGGTATGGCGTCATTCCCTTTTCCCCTCTCTCTCTCTCTCTCTCTCTCTCTTTCTCTCTTTCCCTCTCTCTCTTTCTCTATCTCTCTCTCTCTCTCTGCCTTGCTAATTATGTAATTTTTAAGGCCATGAAAGAATAAAGTTCTCTCTCGGCGTTGCCAAGTTTTGAGGCCACATCAGAAAAAAAAATTCAACGATTTTGCTTACCCCGACATGAGCCTCATTCTTCTCGTCGTATTTTTCTGTTTTGATCAAATCATAAATGAGAAAGCGACCACCGGGTTTCAAAACTCGTGAAACCTGCAACGATCGCCGTCATCAGTAAATATAAAGATCTGTGTCTAATGAAGAATAAACATGTTGAGGTGGTAAATTGAAATAAAAGAGGAACATGCTTATCCATTGGGAAAACACCTCTTAATATAAAAGAACTTAGGTTATGATGAAGATAATAAATCTCAGTAAGACCAGCAGAGGAAGTGTTTTAAACTCCGACTTAACAACAACATGCCAACTCTTAGTCAATAGAAGCAGCAACTGCTTTTTGCTGAGTGCTATTGGCTTTTTTCAAAACCAGCAACATATTCTCAAACTCCTTCTGCCTTTGATGAAGCTCAAAGAAGTAATGCAAAAACCATAAAGTGTTAAATAAACTCCAACCACTTTCTAGTCTCAAAATGAATCCTTAAAAAATGCTTCATGCTAACAACGCATCAGTGGAGGTGGCAGAATGCGCGAATGGTTTGTACATTGATCTGCAGTAGACTGTTGATGTATCAAAGCAGTGGTGCTACGCTCCCAAACGAGTCTCCTGCTGATTTTCTACTCCGGAAGAGTGGAAGGCTTCGCAGTTAGGAACTGTGGGTTCGAACCAACAACCATATGTTTACTTCAGATCTCTTCTGATCACTATGCTACACAACTATAGCAGTCGTATATTACAATTAAAGGCGGAAGTCAACTATGAATAACATTTCAACAATTACTTGCCTCCATCATAATTCCATCTAGACAGGGGAAATATTTTAGGGAATAAACAGCATAAGCGGCATCCTGAGATTCGTCGTCTAATGGCATATCCTGACAATCTCCCTCTAGTAATCTGCATGTCGATTCGATCCCTTGTTTACGAAATTGTGTATTTCCTAAATGTGACTATACGAAAACACCAATTATTTTTCAAATATAAAAGCAAAATAAACTAAAAAACTGTGGGTGCCTGACGAGGTGTGAACTCATGGAAAAGGAAAAGATGAAGTGTAATTTGTTGATCGTCATTTTGCACTAGGCCCGTCATCTATGAATCACGCAACATCGCATTTGCGCAATACACATTAAGCTACGGAATATATTTTCAAAAAAACCAGAGTCACTATGAAAACAATGTTTTGTAACTCAGTATAGACATTGATTTCTCTAGGATTATAAACCTCTGAAGAACAAGAACATTTGTAAATAAGGCTAATTTTCGGAATAGACGCAGACAATTTCTCCTCAAGCCCAAGTTAATTTCAGTTAAAGCTGCTTTCAAGAAATTAGAAGTTTCTAAGAAAATTTTTGGAGTGATATGTCGGAAATCGTTTCTGTAGCTATAATTCCACTTCTCCTAAAATCGTTAAGAATCTTGTTGAGATAACCATCAAATTCACTTCTCCATGGCTCACAGAAAAGGAGAAAAAATTGTCAAGGTCGCCAAGAAGCACAAAACTATCTTCGCGAGGATACAAAAAAAAGTGAAATCTCGATCAATACGATTTATGACTGATCAATTCTCATAAATGATGAAGACTTTTGATGGCGACTTTATAAATGCTAAAAATCAGATTAAATCCACATTCAAATTCTCTCAAAAACCTTCAAGCTACTTGTGAAATAAGATGTTGTCATAAAAATGCAAAAACAACGTGTTACCAAATCTTCGATACCTTTTTCAACCTCATTTCCTGCTATAGTAATTCCTATAAGATTAGCACCTGTAGGCGCCAGATCTCTCATTACTCCACCGATTCCGCAGCCAAGATCGACACAAGACATGCCCGCACACAAACCTAATCGCTCGCCAATTCTTCTGAAGTTTCGAAAATTTAGATCAGTTGAGGAAATGATCCACTAGAGTGCTCATGGAAGATTTTGCGCCCAACAAACCTATGAAGCTCCTTGAGAGCTTCCTCCAACGATAGATTTCCTTTTCGTGGTGGAGCAAAGTGAAAATTTCCTGAAAACAATTTTTTGTAATAAAAATGTGCGGCTACTGAATGAAGAACTACACATTATGCTGAAAGCAATAGTGAAGGACATATGAATGCGAATGACTGAAAATGTTTTGAGGAAAGTACAGTTTTTTCTTTTGAGTGAGCACCGAACCGACTGATGAAAATAGCTGCATCATCTTCGTTTCATAGAAGCAACATACAAATTCGCAGTAACAATTTCCAAAAATGTTTACGCACTTTGTTCCAACTGTTTTCAAAAACCGCGTTTCAGAATCTTGTAACATTATAGAGGCCATTTAGCCATTTTCGAGGTTTTGTTGAACCAGTGGCTTACGTACGTTTCGGCGGTTTTGCTCGCCTCGTTAGAGTCACACGCCTCACTAGCCAACTACGCAGTAGAACAGGAAAGGCACAGATTAATAAGGCCTGGCAGAGTGAAATCTTGCCTGGGTCTTTTTTACAGTCGATGGCGCATGGCTGTCATTTATAATATAAACACAGGCTACCATTACACAGACTCTGACTTTATGAGGTTTTCAAATAAGGTCATATCGCTATTCAGCGCCCCAACATTTCCTATTATCTAGAGTGATTAGTGAAGTGTGGTGCCTCTGACAAGGCGAGCGAGATCGCCGCAACGTACGTAAGCCACCGCTGTTACGAAAATCTCAAAAAACGGCTAAGTCAGCCTCTCAAAATCCTACTGTAGTTTTTCTACTGAGCAGATTATTGCGGGATGTACAGTGGTTGAGAACTTTACTAAGTTGGAATGAGAGTTGTGGGGCACGTCAATAAGCATGAGATAACTCCCATGCATTTATTGGAATGCTACGATTTTTTTGTGGTATCTTCCCACTGAAGACCTGGATATTATTCGTCTTTATTTTCACTTCGACAAGCCTCTTACATGTCTAACGCTACAGTTGAAGTTCGTGTTCTATTGCGTCATTAATGGAGAAAAGGTCCTTTACAGCGAGGTGCAACCGTGCATTTTTGAATTGGTTCCGAACAGCAAGTCCATCAATGCCGAGCTCTATTATCAGCAGTAAAACCGAGTCTACGACAATTTCAAGGAGAAGTACACGGCTCTGGTCAACTGGGAGCTCGTTTTGATGATGCAAGACAATGCCACACCGCTTATTGCCAGAAAGACATATTGCCAAAAAGATCAAAGACAAGTTTGATGAACTGAACGGAGTCGAGGTTCTGCCGCATTCCTCCTACAATCCAGATTGCTCTCCATCCGACTTTGGCCTTTCTTCCATCAACACAACACTTTTTAAGGGTCGCCGCTTTAAATCGTTCGATGAAGTTGAAAAACATGCGAATAGTTATTCGATCGGAAGTCGAAAGAATTGTACTTCGACCAGATCCGATACTTGGCGGTCAATAGCAGAAAGTCGTAGAAAACAATGGTCTTTATTTTCAATAGTTATTAATCACTTTTAATTGAAATTCAAGCTTAAATTTTCGATTTTTACAAATGCCCCAGAACTTTCTTTCCAACTCATAGGATCGGTGTTTTCATCAAACTATTTAACTCAGAAAAATTTCCAAAAAAAAAAATTTCAAGCTGAGCTGCACAGTATACGAGGCATCCCGTAAAGTATGAGGCTCCTGTTTTTTTCCAGGCGTTCAAAGAATTTTTTCAATGCGTACTGCGACTATTCACAAGATTTTGTCCCAATTTTTTCATATTATATCATGTCGATCGTACACTTCTTGCATAGAATATGGCGCTATCGAACCGCATATTAACTGAATAGAAAACAAAAAGTTCAGTGGATATATACAGAACTTGTCAAAAAATGATAGAAAAATGTTTTGACATTCACGCACCTCCGAAGTATTCATCGATTACGGTGGACATCATAGAATAGTAGTGTGTGGTGACTGCACGATGATCACCAGTGCTCTTCGCCTCGTTGTAGAGACGGTCGTGATCTTCGATGAATTCAGTCTGGAATCGCTAATTAGACTACTTAGCTGTATGGTCTCCCTCAGTCATAATAATTATATTGGTGCTAGTGTTTCCGGATATAAAACATACAAAACTCGAGAAGCAGAGCTTTCTATAAATTCACATTTTTCGGCACATAAAGCTTTCCTTTTCAAAATTCAAAAATCATGCAATAGCACGCATCTCGAAAAATCTAGTGGCTTACCTTATTTCTCACAAGGGCCTCTTTACTGCGCTGTGGTTACAAAAATATAACTATGTTTCAAACTCAAGCATTTTTCGCCGAACAAAGATTCTCGATCTAAGTGCATTGTCCGGGAACCAACGGAAAAAACGACCCTTTTTGTTGAACAAGAACTTTTTGAAAGAGTGTTAGCAATCATTCGGAAGATTTGACCATTGAGAAGTGTTAGCAATTATTTAGAAGATTACCGCGCCATATATACTTATTCTAAAAATCCCTTTTATAATGCCGTAAGATTTAAAATAAAATTATGTCATACATCAGCCACGCGCTTCAACCATTTTTTCCCTGGAAGCACAAAAAGCGCATGAACATATAGAGGAATTTCGAAGTATCAGAGTTATACGTTTTATGTCGAGTTTCCTTCAAAGCTGAGAAATAATCTCAAATTACGTAACAAAAATTGCACTGCACATGTGTAACACGCCAACGCATTCGATCGATCGCCATATCAAAACCACACATCAGTCCCCTTTACCCCTCTCCAGCCCACAAACTACCTGAAAAATGAATATAAGCATATGTGAGACTCAATCTTATTTCCCCTTCTAAACTACAGTGTAACTGTCTCTCTAGATTGTAAGCACAGCGCTGGAATCGTCGAAACTTACGCTATCGAATAGTTACAATTCCAATGAACACTTCTTCTTGCGAGAAATATGCGTGTGTGAAACAAAAATATCTTCTTTATGCTACAGCGTCATAAAAAGGCTTTTTCCAAAATCAGCCAAGTAGTGCACTAGCCAGAGATTTAAGCTTTCTAGTGATCACTAACACTTTTGAGTAACATTCTTGTCCAGCGAAAGGGGTCGTTTCAGTTGTATCCGGATAACATACTTATACCATCTCTGACTAGACTTTCAGTAACCAATTGATAGCAAAAATCTCAAAGAGTTCAAATATGTCATTGGTTTTTGAGAAGAACTTTTTAGTGCGCTGTAGCGGCAAAAGAAGTGTGTGAGTGGATGTGTATCAATCGCGCATTGATTAAGCGCACAAGACGATTCGCATATGGCGTGTGATTTTTGTTGTTGAATTTAGAGCTTCTTCTGCGCTCCCAAAACACTAGATAAGGCACATCACTCTGGTACTACAACATTTCCTCTAATGTTCATCTGCTTTTCGTGCATAGGCTTAAGATGCTTAGACTTAGACTGTGGCTTAGTGGCGGGCTTATTTGGCAACACAAAATGAATTTGAAAAGCTAAGCCATCAGAACGATAGGACATAGTTTTTCCTACAACTACAGAACATAAGAATAAGACTCTGAAAACTGAGAATGGATTTCAAAATAAACAACAGAAACACACACGAAAAGACGCCGAATGTTAATTATAATTCTACTTTTTTGCCGCTACAGCTAAATAACTAAACTTTTTGGAAATAAAATGTGAGGTAAGAATTGCCGAAATCTGAGCTGTCGAATGACTACTGCAACCCCCTAAAGAGCAGAAAATGCGTTTTTCCAAAGGGCTGTAAATAGATGCGGATAGGATGAAGTATCGCACAAAGTTCCCAGCTTTGATCATTTCCTGGAAAATGCGCTATGCATTCGCCTTCATGTAGCATTGCTTGAGGTGACTGAATGCATATCTGACCTTTACAAGGGCTCGCAGTGACATACTGACGTATAAAATTAGTGATGTTATATTCCAGGCACGTCCAGTTTCGCAGTGCTGAAAAGCTTAGTGAGTCCTGGATGCGGAATCGCACTAGCGCCACGTGTGGGTAGCAGGCGACACATATCATGGCGCCACACGCGTGGTGGTTTGACACCATAAGTTTTATACAATGCTAAGGAAAAATTAGCACGAAGCCCTTCCGTAACGGATTCGCCGTTTCAAAACTGATTGAACCTTGCACTCAAAATAAACTCTAGCATTATAGCACTAGCATAATAACTCATCATTAAATTTTCCGTTTCTTGAATCGCCTACGAAAGTTCGAAAAAACATTGGATGACCCATATATTTCGAACGATGACTAGGTCAAGGCGAACATCGTCGATGCGGCCCCCATTGCCTAGCGAAAGACTACATATAGGGCTGAAAAGCCCAGAACAATTAACGTGACCGATTAGTAACAACCAACCAGATCATGACGTCGAAAATGCATGACCAGCCTAAAGAAGTTTCTTTTCATATCCACAGCCATTTTAGCGGCCGTACGTCTATAGACGTAACGCTCGGCTTACGTTCACGTTAAAAATGGCAATTTGTCTGAAATATGTTGAAATTATAAGAGTTTTGGCGAAAACAGAAAGACTAAAAACACGATCGACCGACCGGAAAACTGCGTCAAGTAGGCGGGCCGAGACATTTCAGTGCAACTTACAGTTAATCGGGGTACATGACGATCTTATCGAGAACCAGCTCTGCTCGACCATATCTCCAGATTTGATACAAATCAATTATCGGATAATGATTCGATGACGGTCTTTGTTTCTTTGTTGATAGGCGAAAAAGGCTGACAGTGATAAATCGTTCTTAGCAATTTGTTTAATCCTGAAATGCAAAATGTATGTATTAGTGAGCAAGGTGGCGATGACCATTGTCTGGAAGGCAATGTAGGAAACCCCGAAAAAAAAATTACATGATATAAATGGCTCTGAATGGTTTCAAGTCAAGCTCGGGACAGTAGGATGAGCATAAGTGGTATTTCATAGACGAATGTGAAAACGGCGGAAGAGGTAAGTACAGCGATAGTGAGAATATTTCAACATAATTCGTTTTTGGAGTATCACATGGAATTCTGTAACAAAACTGACAACTTTTGAGCTTGTTGCTAGTGGTGTTTCGCACAAAATTTCGAGCAAGGCATCTTTTCACCTCTTATATTTTTTTGTGGGGTGTGTAAATCATACTCCGAAACCGAGAGGTCTGACCGCCCAAATGAAAGGTGGATAGAGTGGAACTATGTCAACTTACGCTGCCTTCTCGAAATTAATAGAGTAAAAAGTGAGATTTTAGATCTATTCTTGCTTGTTCTCATACAGGATTGGTAGCATGAGCATTACGAATGAGGTCTAAAAGGAATTGAGGCTACGATGAATCCGGAATCACCAATAAAATCAGCGATTTCACAATAATCCGTCAAATGTTGTCACCGAGGCGAAATAGCATAAGGTTATAGTGGTCTCTGGAATTGAAGTTAGCCTATCCCCACATCTATCTGGAATTCAAATTACGTTTCTACCAACAGGATTCCCGGTAGGCCGTAGCATGTGTACAAAAAGTGCACTTAGTCACCTTAACGACGTTACCAGAGAAGTCCAGAAGAGTCGAATTTATGGGGCATTATGCAGGAATTGATCAACGCCAAAAACATCCTTTACGCTCCGCGAACTAGAAGGCGGGATCCAACTAAGGTCACAGAGTATTCATGGTCTTTTCGGGGCCTTGAAATGGTACTTCTTCCTCAGCCATCCATTTATGCCTTTTCAAATTTAATAGCCGTCAGTACGTCCTTCATTCATCTGAATACAAGAAATCGTTTTTGTAAATACATCTTCCTCTTCCTGTCAATGTAATTCAGTCCATTTTACTGCTCAAATCCAAGTAGACTGCATTGGAAATAAGTCATTCTTGAGTCTATAGGACATTTATAACCATGTGAATCATATAGGATTTCGTACATTTTCACAAAAATTCGTCTTCTAAACTTCAACGTTAGGTAACTCAGTACTCATGAAAGTCATTAAGTGACGTTAGCAACTACGATCTACAGATTCTTGTCAATGAAATATATGTTCACAGTGATTTATGAATTCTCAATGCCTAGAAAGAACAAATAAATGTTAGGTTTAAATCAATGTGTGAAGGACGCGCCATGCAGTCAACTTCATGAGGCATATTAGAGATAAATAAATGTGAATTTTCCCTTACCAACGTTACTTGTTATGGCCACTATCGCATCAAGTCTACGTTTTCAGCATCCCCGACAAGTCTGTTACTAACCTATCCCTGAGATAGGAGAGGAACGACATAGCCCGGAATGTGCGATTGAATCAACGATTAGTGTATCAAGATACTCCTCTAATAACCGAGCTACACATACCGAATGCTAGACAAGAACTATTTATGGGTCTTAGTAATAATTCGAACTCAAATTTCTGGCTACAGCGCTACATGGCTAATTTTCGAACAGACCATTTTACAACGCTGCAGCATATAAAATAAAATTCTTAACTCCTGATATTTTTGCTGCATTTTCGCTTATTATGTATTCCTAAGAGAACTGAGTGGTGAGCAAAAACACGGCCTCATACGGGAATCGAACCCGCGTTTATCCTATTCGTGGACGCGCGCTCTACCACTACACCACCGAGGCCCATTTACCCGACCACTCATTTTTCAACAACTCTATGTTAGCTATCAGCCACCACCTTGCAGGGGTAGCAACCGTGGATGGATGAAACGCGGGTTCGATTCCCGCCTGAGGCCGTGTTTTTGCTCACCACTCAATTCTCCTAGGTATTTATTAAAAATTATAACATTGTGAAAAAGCAGTAAATTACTAGAATTCATGAGTACTGTATCTAACAGTGGCTGTCAGCTCAACTAGGTTTTTAAAGTGAAATAGCATACCCGATCAAACTTATTGAAGGTTAGTGGCTGATAGCTAACTTAGAGATGTTGAAGAATGGATGGTCAGACAAATGGGTCTCGGTGGTGTAGTGGTAGAGCACGCGTCGCCGGATAGGATGAAACACGGATTGTATTCCTGCCTGAGGCCGTGTTTTTGCCCACCAAACAACTCTCTTAGGAAACTAATTTCTGTTTCATGTCCGGCGCGCGCTTCCATTTTCAATACGCTTATAATTCTCTGGAAGCACGAAAAGCATATGAACGTGTAGAGGACATCTCCTAGTATTCGAGTCGATCATTTTATTTGAAGCTTCTTTTGAAGCGGAGAAAAAATTTCCCATTGAATAACAAGTCGTACCACACATGTCTAAAGCGTCAAGCCATCGATCAATCGCCCCATCCCTAGCTCGTAGATAGCCGGTAAACAAGCTCGCCAAAAACGTAAATTCGATTCTTTTCCTGCTACACTGCAGTGAAACGATTCTTTCAGTTAATACGTTCCGATTCTTCCAGTAAATAAATTCAGGTTGGAATCATTGGAACTTACGCTATCGAGTAATCAGTGTTAGTCTAAAGAAAGAGCTCTGTCCAGCGAGGTTTAAAAACACAAATGTTTCCTTTTTCCTACAGCGCTGTCAAAAGAGCTTCTCCAAAAAGCAAGCATATTTCTGAGTTTTTCAAGATTTGCGCTATCGAAAGAGTATCAGCAGTCTAAGGAAGGAATCCTGTCTAACAAAATCTAAGGGAGACAAAAGAAAAACGCGTGGTGCATGTGAAACATAATTTTATTTTAGATGCTACAGAGCTATTAGAAGACTTCTTCAAAAAAAATGTCACGCACTGCTAAACGGCCGGCGCTAGTCAGAGATTTATGCTTTCCAATGATTACTAACACTCCTATGAAAATTGTTGTCCAGCGAATGAGGGTCGCATTTTCATTTGTCGCCGTCTCACAGAAAAGTACCAATGGTTTCATTTTTTTTTCTAAGAAAAAATGTGTTTTGAAATGTAAAGCAAATAGGCAAATCGGATTTTGGCCAACACGGCACAACGGGGTCCTAAAGTGCATTATTAATGTTTTGAATGCCGTAGTGTAAAAATTTTAAACATTTATTGTCTTGAATGATAAAGAGACACTGGGATACTTGGACGGCTCACCTTAATTGGTAGTGCGAACCCCAGCATAGTTTCCATTCGCTTCTCTTTCGCCAGACTGTCGCCCATGGTCAGGGTCTGCTTTGAGCATGGTGCCGTAAGCGAGGCCATTACGCAGATCCAAACTCGTTGCCATCTGCGGATGCAGATGGTTGATGTTAGCCACAAATACGTTTGCTCTTCGTTTGAGTTGTCTTGCAATAGGATGCTTACATTCTCATAGAGTTCACTTCACTGGCCATCTCCCATTTGTTGTTCTTATGGGATGTTTCTAGCACATCTGTGTTTCGCTATTAATGCGATTAATTCTGAATCACGAAGGTGGAATAGATTTCGGAGATCTCAGTTGTGCAAGTCGGCTAGAGGTTGCGAGTGCCGACTAAATTTGAGAAGATATCGTTCAAACGTCCTATGAATGATGTGCAAAATTCTTTACCTGATTGTATTATCAGCCCACGCCTCTGCTGCATAACACAGCATTTGTCGAAATGAATACTCTCACAGAAAGGCAAAGCGTCATTCTTCTCCGAACCCCTAAAGTTCAACAATGTTGAATTATGCCTGATAATCGCAAGATCGAAACACGTGTATCGGGCTCTATAAGTCAGCCCTCTTTGACAGACCACTGACATGCGTGGCTCAAAAAAATGATTATCAGGCATATTGAAATTTGAGCTGTGGTCTTAAGAAAACACTCGAATCGAAAGATATGATATTTTGATGTTGAATTAGTTCGTTTCCTATTGGAAAACTACCCCCTCTCCAAATGAATGCCTGTAGCGAACTGCTTAGAAGTACCCTACAATGCATACCTGACCCTCAGTTCAACCCCACGCCTTCGGCTGATCAAGCGCCATCCAGGTGGCTTCGATAAGCAGCTAACAGAGTTGTCTGAGAGGACAAACTTACACTGAAACGATACGCCAGCAGACAATTGTGAGTCACAGCATAGGTCAAAGGCGAGCTATATTGCTGCTACAATACTTAGAGGGATCGGGTGCATCCTCAAGAAATTGGCTAACTCTGAACGTCATAATCTTTGAAGCTTTTATCAGCCGTCATTATAAGGGCAGCAGGTCACAAATGCAGCACAACAAAGCTCGGCCTAAACCGGTGAACTATTACAGCGGTAAACTTGGATTACTGAGATTGACATAGTTAAACAAACTTGAAACATTTTTACATGATCATAAGCTCTCAAGCATTCGTTGATTTATCCTTATTCTATGACGTTGTCATCAAAACCTTCGTAATGATAGAGCTCTCTTCAGGCCTAAAGATGAGAAAGTTCGGAAACGATTCTCTGCCATCATCGAAATGGCACTGACAGAAACAAATTCACATCATAACGGATAGCATGCCGTTGACAATAATGCCCTAGTAAAACGCCTGTTTCGTAATATCTTAACAGAATTGAAAAGCCAAAGGAACTTGCAATTCCATGCCTGACGAACTTGACAAAAGAGAGGATGTTGGTCAGAGTCGATGTTCGGCTCTATCGCTCAACAAGGTGGACAGGTAGAAAAATCCCGAAGTAAAATTTACGTTAAAAAATATTATCGCGATTTCTACGCCATGAAGAAATTGAGTCATACCCTCCAACGTCAGCAAGCCAGGGCAAGCTCACTGCGGATATACTGCCAGTAAATCAACCAAATGCACTAGAGAGTGCATGTTTTATGGGGGTATTAATGCAAATGAAAGCAATAGGATGACAGGCATCGGCCATAGTCCGCAAAACAAGCACTCTAATCGTTGAAAAATTGAAATACGAAAATATTTCTATGTAACTATCAATTGGAACATTTCCCTCTGAACAATAACCTCTGCTAGCGATGTGATATCTGCCTCCAAGAAAGATCTTCACCGATAACAAGCTTCTCCCTCGTACCCCTGATTGCCCCAATAATCGACGAACCAGATTTCCACTTCAGAAAAGCAAACGAAACTGAGCTCTCAGCAAAAAAAGCTAAGTTTAATAGTTTCATCCAATTAGTATAGTAATTAAGTGCTAAAATATATGAAGCGAACGCTTCTAGCTCTGACATTTGTACCTTTCACCCTTTATTTTTACTATTCATTTCGATACGATCAATATTCAGTGCACCTTTCAGATATCACTACTTCAAACATTCAATTCTTTTCCGTCTTCTCCTTGAATGTCGTAGAACAGCGCTTGAGCGCGCCTCACTGCAATCTCGGCACCAGCCGGTGCAGCTTCCCATAGGGCATGGATCGGCCCCATGCGCGCCTCGACGAACATCACAACCACTGGACCACAGTCTCCTCCTTCCTTTTGTTTTTTTTTTTGCCATCCTGAATAGATTTCAAAGAAGATAGTCACTATTATGATGTTAAGATATCTACACATTACAGTGTAGATGACATTAACTACGCGAGATGAAATGTAGGGCAGTGCTTGGCACCTACGAAACTCTGAAATCGGCTAGTTTTATTTTGAATGCACCTAATACAAAAACTCGGGCTCTTGAATCTTCTAACGCAATCTCATATGCATGTTTATTCAAGTACTTCTTGATACGAGTAATACACTGCTTACTCATACCACAGACGTTTAACCAATCGAAAAGAGAAGTGGCAGTAGGGAACGAAGTAGGACTACAAGGTTTGATAGACTCGTCAAAATGCCGATGAAATATTGAAACCAGACAAAAAATATACGTACAAAGCAATCATAGAGAACAACCAAGTAATCACCGGATATCATAATCTTAGGCTAAGATTATTATAATACTGGAATGCAAAGAGGTACCATGCATACGGAACAATAAGTAGTAAAAATCAGTACAAAAATAGGATATAAGGTACTTGAAACCATACATTCAGATTCCTAAACTCAGTTTAGATTCCAAAAAAAAACACATTATGTGTTAGAACATCTAGAAATACTTCATAACAAGTTTGAAACTTGTTTACGGTGGAGGCAATCTCTCAACTATTACACGAAGCATGGCGGCAGCTCTTGCAGCAGAATGAGCCTAGAAAAAACGACAAGGACATACCCGATTTCAGGGCACAAGGGATGGAATAGAAAAGAGATATATAACAAAATACGGGATAAAACCCTTACCTGCCAGAGTCTACTAGCGCGACTCAGGCCATGTTGATAGTCAGCGACACCTCTCATCAGGGCCCAGGAGTCGATTCGAGATCCATTGATAGCAGCGATCACTGAGTCAAAACCCGCGTCAATACAGCGAACCTCGAACTCCTCGGCAAATTTCGCTCGAAGTGCACCTATTGACTCCTCATTCTCTTCGACATGCCGTTTGAAGTTAGCCAATGCTCCTACGGTCCCCAAATGCACCTCGGGGCCTTTTCTAGTGCCCTGATTCGGATGTGGAACCACCACTACGTTGCCGCCACCAACAGGTAAAGCCAACACGTCGGTCTCCGGCGCTGGCATTGTGAAGTCGAAGTCGCCACTAGCTTCACTGAGACGTCTCAGGGCCTCATTAGTGGTCTCGTTCCATTTGGCGATCAGCTCATCTCCGCCATCGGCTATGATTCGTTCAATTACGTGATTCGTCGGGTTCCATTTCCTAGAAACTGAGTAGTCAGATTACTCGGTGAAGGTTCAAAGTCATTGTTTCAATGGATACAGGTCGTACAAAGAGGAACGCATTTCTTACACTAAGCTGTTTGGAACAGCCATGTCTGATGGATTGAATGACTCAGGAAATATTTCGTAATTCTGGTGAATCAGCATGTAACCAAGCATCATTAAAAAGCGAGCGCTCTCACAAATTATAGATCTAAAAATGTCTCCGAAGGCCATTAACCTTACGAAAAATCCAGAAAAGGCCTCCGTTTTTCGATCGATCATAAGATCTGGGGCATAAATATAGGCATCCGGTTTACTCGCGCTGATAACCACATCTCCTAAAAGCAAAGAAAAAAATCACTTGAAGAGAAAATCTTGCTGTACATTGAAGACTACATGCAGCAGCAATGTAGAACTCCAAGGAAATCAAACAAAACGAAAGAAAACAAACCGAGGCGAGCATGTCGTTTCGCATCGGTGAAATGAGGAACAGCTCCACCGATACCCACCACAAAGACGTGCTCGATATTTTGGAAATTTCCCAAAAGTCTGCAGAAATCCGCTTTGGAAGTTTCACATGGAAGTTGAAAAGTAATTTAACTCATGTATTTATAGGAACCTAGTCGTTATCGAGCCAGCACTAGTGATCGCTTCACGAGAATCTCCAATAGATGCGAGCTTCGTGGCTACAACACGATGCTGTCCAATACGGCCCAACGTATAGATATTGGAGTCGCCTCCCGACTTATACTGGAATAAAACGGTGATAGATCAAAAGAAAGCTGGAATCAGGAAATATCTAGAGCATTGATAGAATCATATAGTAAAGAACATCATAAAAATTGGATCTTAGGACAAAGGATGACGCTTTAGGCGTTGAGCAACATCCCATAAGGATGCGCCATTTGTTTGATTCCATTAAGAACCGCTAAAGGTTACTGAATGCACCTGTAGCTCTTACAAAGACTCGCACTGGCCTACTGATGTATCAATTCAGTGCAGCTATCATCTTAGACAAGTCTGATTGTAATTCACCGACCACGGAAGGGACGAAGGCTTGATGAACCGTGAGCGCGGGATCGCACCGTTGACCACGTCTACGCTGGCAGGGAACCTCTAACCACTGCGCCACATGAGCCAGTAAAAAACTGCTAAAGTGAATTTATCCAAACTAATTAGAGTAAATATCCTTTTATATCATCGCTCTACGCTACTTGTGCCACACTCCTAAGACAACAAACCAATTTTGGTGGAGCTTTACAGCACAGGTGTAGTAACTCCTGTGCTGACTTGCTATTATTCTTACCCTCCAGGACTGAGGATATAACCACATTGATCATTGCAAGTGGTGCATCGCCCAGAGTGGAAAACGTAGGCGAGCATTCTACAAGGAACCAGTACGGAAGGAAAAGGCATTAATATTACGGGGGCATGGAGTGCCAACTATGTAACATCAAATAAACAAGATATTCCTAGACTGACTGAGTGATTGCTAAAGTAAATGTGGCAGTGGTAAATGTAATCGTGAGACAATTTGAAAATCTATGATTAATCCGATACAACATTTCGTAAGTACCACGGAAGTGGCTTTTGAAAAAAAAAGACAAATCAAAGCCGAGTCAGATTGAACGGAAAAGAGTGCACTCACCCTGTGTACCATAGATCTGTCTTCGATCAGAGAATCGACGGCTTGTTTTTCAACGAAAAGGCAGGTGATAATTGCTACAGTTGGCTGATCCGTCGGTCCTAAACTGGGTGCATTCGAAAACATAGAGAAAAAAATCAAAAGAAAACTCATAAATAAGAACCATACAAAGTTTGAGATGGCTTCGCATCTGCATACAGCTAAAGAGCTAAAGTGCTTATAACTGAAGAATACCATAAGCTAAAATAGACTGTCTACATGGAACGACGTACCATGAGGAGTTCGAGCTATTGCATCTACATTCCTTGTATCAACCCTAAGCCATTCCTCTTCAACTCGACGAGCTATTCCCAGGGCTTCTAGTTCATTCAAATATCGTTCGACCTCGTCGTTCGTAGTCCTAAAGACACACATTCTCTACTTTAACCTTTCTCGCTACACTATGTAGCGAAAACGATGCACACGTGTCCGCGCTATTTGGACTGCTTACGAAGATTGGAACGACCTTAATTTGGTAATTTTAGGTTATAATGGAACTCTGTCGCCACTAATTTTTTCGAGACCGTCGACCCACGACCTCTGCATCTCTAACCACCCGCGTGACAACGCTGGACGGTTTGTTCCACCTCCCCTGCATATCAAACCCCCAGTGTGGGATCGCCATGTATGTCTTACTGTATTATTTCAGTGATATTATTGTTCTTATTTTCCTACTCACAACTACATAACAGAGGAAACCAAGAACAGTACTAGAACTGAAGAATTGAAATAATACAATAAAACATTCAGTGGCTTCCCACGCTGGGGTTTAGAGATGATAGGAAGTGGAGCAGATCGTTAAGCGTTGACACGCTGAGGGTCAGAGATGGGGAGGATAAACGTCCACGGTTACGAAAGGGTTAAATGATGGAACATCGCTGAAAAGACCAGTGCAAAGGTATTTTCAGTAAAAAAAAAGTGCAGTGTCCCTAAGAGGCACTTCTTCTCCACATAGCCATTGGAACCGCTCACCGGCCGGGAAATGGTCGCCATAGTGAAAGGTTTTACATATACAAAAAATGAATCGATAATCGAGGTCAAAAAATCATAGAATACGTGAATAACAATGAAGAACCTCAATGCTTCTGTCATAACGGCGACCGTGAGACCATTCGGGAATGCATGTTCGAGTAACTCTTGAATATGGCCAACTGTGACCTCCTCAACTTCAGATCCCGAATCTGAAAAGCAGGTTTTTCCAGTGTAAAACTATCAAGGTAGTATAATGTGTATTACAAGAACAGTCTTGTTTTACTGCTTTTCTAGGAGCGTTAATGATGTTATAACACATATTTAAGGATGCCGAGTAATAGGTAAAAATGCGAAGCTAACGCGAGAGTTGAACCTGCGTTTCACCCATGCAGAAAACGCGCGCTGTCCACTACACCACAGAGGCCATAGCTTTGTTGCCACTCTTTCTTCGTGAATGAACTATGAGAAGCTGCCAGCAACCAACCCTTGACGGGTTTGGTCTGCAAAGGTCATATCAGCATACAGCTTCGATAGCTTGTGTAGAAGAAAGAGTGGTAGCACAGCGATGACTTATGTGGTGCAGTGATAGCACGCGCCTCTGGGAAGGATAGAAACGCAGGTTCAACTCCCGCCTGAGATTCAAAGTTCTCCATATCATTGAAACGTTCTTGTATACGACGTGTTCTGATATATATTCCATCATGAAGATGTACCGTATTGTGCAGCATCGGAATCGCCACCAATTCTTCCTCATTGACGAGGTTAAAGTCGATGTCGATGCGTTGGATCTTCGGGAAACCGTGCTGCATCATTTTCAAGACACGCATCATAAACGATACATAGTCTGAACCGCTTTTGAATAGAAAAAAAACAACTGTGATACAAGCAAGGGCTTTCTAATAACTTCAACGAATTATATACTACAAAATATAATAATGAATATAAAGACGGATACAACGGCACTTTCTAATTACAAGAGGGCAATTAAAAAACCGATTTCATCCGCTGGAGAGGAACTTTTCTATGAGTGTTAGTAGTCATTCGAAAGCATAAATTAATAGCCACAGCCCCACTTCGCCGATTTTCGAGAAGACCCTTTTATAACGCTGTAAAATTCACACAAAATTAGGAGGGGGACACGCCACCGTAACGAAGCGGGTGATAAACAAGGCGATGGTTCCTATCCCTATCCGACATTCTTGTAGTCAATCAACAAACGCGTTAGAGGACGCTCTAGCCTGGCTCTCCTCAGGAACACAAGGAGATAAACCCTAAGGGTATTCCACGAGATCTATTTACAAGAAAACACCCTATAACAACAGCTGAAGCATCCAGTGAATTACTCGAAGATTTTTGTAGCTGAAGAATGGGCGGAAACAAATCAAACGCAATTAGCGCAGAAATTCTTACAATAGATTTGCGATAAGGGGAATATCTGAAATAAAACGGTCATGATATAATGTATCTGTTGACCTCACCCTTTGGAAACCCTGTCATGAGTTGCTTGAAAAAGCTATGTACAACTGAACGACCTTCCTGAAGATCGACATCGTCTCCAAGGAAAAATGTCATGGTACGCCTTTCCTGAATTTCCTCATTGGATAACGGAAAAGATACTACTGCCAGAAAAAAAAAGAAAAAAGCAGTAAAAGTAGAACAGCGAGAACATGTGAAATCAGATAGCTCACGGTTCAAGTGCTAGAAAAAATTTCACGTAATAATTGATAAATTGAGAAAAAAAAACAACCTGTTTTCTCTCACGTCCATCACTAAGCCACACAGAAAATGAAAGCTCAACATTGCTATTGTTTCGAAATTCTGAAATCAAAAGCATTCACAATATCTGCACAAGAAATATAAAAATCTAAATACTTTAAGTCATAATCTAGCTGAAAACCATGAGGCTAGTATGAGAATTCTATTCAGCGAGCTCGACGTCTTCGTCTTCTACACAGCCAAGTGATCGAGTCAGTTAACTACTTGATATTCGATCAAATCGATTCGAATTATTGGCCTTGAAGAAGACGAAGACGTCGAAATGTAATAGAATTCCCATATCAACCTCTGGATTTGGGTAAATTGTGACAGAAACTTTTACTGATTGCTGGTGTCGATGCTAACCCTTTCGGACCGTGGGCCCATTTCCTCTGCATTTCTATTACCCAGCGTGGCAACGCTTGTCGGTTCGCTCCACCTCTTCTGCACCTCTAACCCCTAGTTTGAGAACGCACTTGGTATATTATTTCATTATATTATTATTTCAGTTGCATTATTACTATTATTTCTATGCTATGTTACATGTAAACATACCATTTTATTGGTACGAAAATAATAACAATAAAGCAATTGGAATAGTACAATAATACATTCAATGCGTTGCCAAGCTGAGGGTTAAAGATGCAGAGGAAGTGGGTCCGCGGGACCGAAGGAGTTGAAGGAAAACCTTTAAAAGTTATCCAAGATCTAGGGACCAAACAGATGTGACCAAGCACGTACCTCCTGGAATATGCGTGGAAAGCTTATTGACAATGAGACCGGTATGAGGACCGCCAGCAACATGCAGCAATTTGTCACCGTCGAGACCTTGTTCCCTGCAGACAAAAATGATACTTTTTATCTTGATGGCAGCAAACTATGGTAAGCCGAATTAACCAGTTGACTTCCGCAGACCCTAACTGGGCGATTCTCCCAGTGTGGGAACGACTCCACCTCCTGGGCTCAGCTTAGTAACTCGACTATAGTAGTACTTTCCACTGCAAGACTCGCTGCTGAATTTTGGACTAGGTCTCGTAACGAAAAGCAATACTGCAGCCGCGTAACTAATCGGGGCATAGGAGGACACGCTCAGTTAAGGTCTGCGGAAGTCAACCGGTTAACGCGATCGCTAAACATCGGCCATTTTCGGTTGGCGAGGCGGTTCAGACGTAACGAAGACCATATGGACGAGAAGGCGTTTCTTTTCAACCAGAAAAATTTCTATAGAAATCTCTACTAGTGATAATTTATGATTTAATGACGATAAAGCGCCTCCGAAACCCAAATTTCTTCAAATACAAACGACATTTTTATGAGAGTGGGGCGGGTCGTGCCGATCTTCGCAAGCTGTTTTAACAGCGCGCACACTCATGCACTCGGTCTCGGTATGCGCTGTAGAAAAAATTTAACTCAATAAAAGAAAAAAGATAAAAGGCTAAAGCTCTCGGCGTTGACAACCACATCACTGAGGGATGCGGTACGCATTCGATTCCAATCGTAGCATCATAGAAGTGAGTGAATGCATATTTGATCTCTAGAATGACTCGTGGTAGCCCACCGATGTATAGTCGATATTGCATCCTCCCAGACAAGTCTAGCACCAATTCACCGACTACGGTGGAATAGAAGGCTTGGTAAGCCTTGAGCGCGATCGAACCATTGACCATCGACTCGACCCCGTGCCACAGATCATCTAATTCTGAGTGACATGTAGTTTTTGACTATAACAAATTTGGATTATTCCATAGGTTTTGAACTACAGCAATAAACACCAGATATATTAACAAGAAGTAATTAAAACTGCATGATTTTGGCATCGTTCACTTGCGCATTTTCTTGGGAACATTTTGGTATACCATTGCCTATACCTGCCTTAAGATGGAGCTGTCATAGGAACAAATTCGCTTGCTAGTCATGCACGAATGGCGCGTAGGGGAAAATACTAGTAGGGCGGTGCGCGAGATTAATTGAGCATCATGTGGACGGCCTGAGCGCGACTGATCCTTTACAGTGCTCTCTCCAGTTTTGGACTTCGCGAACCACTTCCTGGCCCTCCTTTCTGCAACAATACCTTCGCCCCAAGCTCCATTAATCTTCCGCGCCGCTTCACTAGCATTTTCACCTAAGCGCCATTCGTGCACGAATAGCGAGCGAATCTGTTCCTACGACAGCTCCATCTTAAGGCAAGTCTAGGCAAATTGTATAACAAAGTGTTCGCAAAAAAATGCGCAATTGAACGATACCAAAATCGTACAATTTTATTTACTGCTTGTTAATAAATTTAGTGTTTATTGTATAGCCTAAACTGAATGACACTTCAGACGACTTTATTGATCCGATCTTCACAGCGCTTTTTTTTTACTGTGCAGATCCCAGTACTTCTAGCATTCATATTGTTTTTCTTCTCCTTCAGCGTCGAAGAATACTGGTTGACCGAATCTCTTTGCAATCTCGAGGATAGCCTGACTGTGGCATTCCATAAGGCGCTGTTGCTGACTGTCGGAGAGGGGTGGGGGTTGGATTCCGGCTTCAAGCGCACCGTGACGAGCATCACAAGCACTCGGCCACGGCGACCCGCCTAACTTTATAGAACCGATCTAATAATAAAAATTTCTTGACATACCTGTGAATAACAACGACGTTATGCCTGGGACTTTGTTTTATTGGAGTGAGCATCACCAACGACGAATACGCCACCATTTCGTTGCCTGACTGCCGTCGACCAGCTAGCTATTGAATCAGTGGGTGTTCGGCCACCACCTAAAGCAAACAAAACCAACTAAAGCGTTGAGCACCTCGATTAACTCGAATCGATCAGCTCTAGAGTGGGAAAAAAACGATAAAAAGAATAAATTCTTCACGATTCAGCAGATACCACAAGGTTTCAGGGATAAAATTAGCGCTGAAATAAAGAAAAAAGATCGAATTAAGACGATGCAAAGAGACGAGAGAGGTGTAGAGTGTGTATCTTGTAGATAAAAACCACTCTAAAAGAAACTAGAAGGATCTAAGGTAGCAAAGAAATTAACTAACCTACTTCATGGGATGGCTAAGTGATATGCAAAATTCTTAAAGTGAGGGGGGATTGAACCCGCATCTCATACATACTGGGACGCGCCTTATCCACGACACCCAGCGAGACCTGGGACAGATGGTTACGACATCATGGCACTGCTGTTAGAGGGGTGAAACAAGAGTAAAGAGGTTCTTTCTGATCACAAAAGGGCAAACGAAGAAACCGATCTCACTCGCTGGAGAGGAACTTTTCATAGCAGTACCTTTATTTCGAGTGCTTTGTTATGACCACGCTCAAATTTCAATAGATCCGTTCATTATTATTTGAGCCAACCTGTCATGTGGTCTGGTAAGGGCTCTTGTACAGCCCGAGACACGTGTTTCGTCCTTACAGACTCATCAGCCGGGCAGAACCCGTCGTCTGTCGATCTTTTTATAGTCAGTTCTCTCGGGAACCTTTCGCTCCTTATAGAGTCGTCGAAGAAGTACGTTTTATACTCTATGTCAAGTGGAATTTTCACCTAACACAGAGTCTTGCGCACTCGATTGCTCTCTGGCTGGTATTTTTTATTTACTATACCTTTCCTTCGAGTGTTTTGTTAAGTCCACTCTCAAATTTCAATAGATCCTTTCATTATTATTTTTGAGCCGACTTGTTTGTTTTTAACGTGGTCTTAACAAAACACTCGAAATAAAGTTATAATATGATAAAAATACCAACCAATATGAGCAATTGAGTGTACAGCACTCTGTGTTAGGTGAAAATTTCACTTGACATAGAGTGTAAAACGTTCATCTTCGATGACTCTCTATAAAGAGTGCAAGGTTCCCGAGAGAAGTGACTATAAAAAGATCGACAGACGACAGGTTCTGCCCTGCTGATGAGTCTGTAAGGACGAAACACGTGTATCGGGCTGTACAAGAGCCCTTACCAGACCACATAACAAGTTGGCTCAAATAATAATGAAAGGATCCATTTTCATAGAAGTGATAGTAACCACTCGAAAGCTGAGACTTCACGCTACATTCCCACGTCGCTGGTTTTACAAAATACACCTTTACAACGCTGTGATCTCCACGGAAAACTACGTCTCAAACGCTCATATTTCTCGCTGAACAAAGCTCTTTCTTTGGACTCTTGACCAACTAACCGGTGGGTGCAAGGTCTATCTGCTGCCTCAGTCAAGCGCACGTGAATTGGGCCATAGTCCACCTTGGCCGCAGATGGGAATTTAACCTTTTTTTACCTGCTGCGTTCCATAGAAACGACCTTTTCAGGATATAAGCGCAGCGCTGGAATCAGATTCGATTGCGCTATCGAATGACTACTAGTCGTCCAAAGAAAGAGCTCTTTGTGGCGAAAAATATGCGCATTTGAGATGATAGTTTTCTGCGGAGATCACAGCGATAGGTGTGTTTTGAAAAATCCAGGCGACGTGGAAATGAAGCCTGAAGTCTCAGCTTTCGAATAGTTACTAACACTCCTATGAAAAGTTCATCTCCAGCGAATGAGATTGGACTTCCATTTTCCCCTTCCAATCATGAAGAAAAACCCGAAACCATCTCTGTGAATGGTTCATTTTTGAGGATAAATATCTCCCTTGTGATTTACGTAAAAATAGGATAGTGAACAAAAAATATTATGTAATTTCACTTAATATAAACATCAATTAAAATTCAGTCCGTAGGGCAACTCAAATAGAGTGAGGTGCGGGTTCGGGCCCCGACTGACGCAAAAATTTTGCACGCCACTCTACATCACTGGGTATATCTAAGACCAAATAAGCTGATTCAAGCTTTAGGGCCATTTTATAAAAAAAAATAATAGCTGTAAGAACAAAAACAAACAAAAAAAAGAAGTTTCGATAAGTGAAAAAGGTGTATTAGGAGAAAAGATTGATGGCGAAACCTTGTCAATGCAAGCGTAAAAAATGACTGTCAGAAGAAAAACAGCCGCCGAGCAGGAAGGGAAAAAACGCCGACAAGAATGAATTATATGCAGAGAAGTCTCTAAGAGAGAGAGAGAGAGAGAGAGAGAGAGAGAGAGAGAGAGAGAAAGAGAGAGAAAGGAGAGAAATAGAGAGAGAGAAAGGAGAGAAAGAGAGAGGAAGAGGACGAAAAAGAAAGAAGGAGAGAGAGATGAAGAGGGAGAGGGGAAAGAAAGAGAGTCTGTGAAAAATGTTTATTGCGGAAAAGACATAGATCGCCATGAAAAGTAGATCCATTCTAGTTTTCCGATATTCAGAAAAAGTAGTAAAAAGACTAGAAATAGAATAGAAAAAGTGAATAGAAAAGGTTTAGAAACAAAAGTGCTAAAAAAACGAAGCGGCTCCCATTTCATTTGAATAATTTCGATTTCCCGCCAGTTATTTGGAGCGCGATAACCGATCGGAGAAATTTATGATTATCACAAAGAAGGCCGCTGGTCTCCTGGTTTTGACAAAACACATAAACTGATTCTTGAATTATTCATGTGTGTGAAACGATGTTTTATCGTTATCTGGAGGATTTCTTATTTGTAATGCACACGTAGCGTAGTGGTAGCATGGTACAAGCCAGTGGTATTGGTGAAACCCAGGTTCAACTCCCTCCTGATGTCCAAAGTGTTACGCATCACTCAGCATCTATGGATATCTTTTATGAATTGTGAGCTGATAAGATTTCTCAGTAGATTTCCGTGATCGGCTATCATTTTCAACCATCTGGAAAAAAGCCGTTTTCCGGTGTTTTTAATAGAAAATTATAGCACTCATTCTATAGCTTAAATCTTGACAATTTTGGTGTTCCACTATATTGCTGAAAAGGCCTTTCAAGTACGCTATAGCAGTGAAAACAGAATTAAGTTGGAGACTAGGTTCGTTTAGGAGCATTTTTCGCTGGACGGCGCTTTTCTCCTCAACTTTTATTAATCATTGGATAGCTTGAATCTCGACAATTTCGACGGTACACTTGGTTTTCCAGAAGGCCTTCTTAGTGCGCTGTAGCAGCCGAGAGAAAACTGGGTTTCGCACTCGGCACGCATTTCTTCCCATTTAGGGTGAGTAAGTGGCCCTGTATCGATCGTACGGTTGACTCATCGCGCTGTGCGACTCACAAGTGGCATTCAATTTTGTAGTTGAATTTAGGGTTCTTCTCCGTTTTGAAAAAAGCTTCCGATAAAACATATGAATCTGATACTCCAAGATTTCCTCAGCACGTTCCTATCGTTTTTGTGCGTAGGCTAGCCTGCTTAGACTTAGGCTTATTAGCGGTTTATACGGAAACGAAAATGGAAAGCCTGAGGATACAAAGTGATATAAGGGTCTCTCTTACTAATACAATACAAAAAACCTAAGAATCTCTACAAAATAAAGAAAAACTCTTTCAAATAAATAACAGAAATGCGCGCGAAAACGCGCTAAAAAGCATGAATTTATTTTCAATGCTACAGCGCAATAAAAAGATCTTTGATGAAGTAAAGTACAATATCAAAACGCTAAGATTGAAGCTATTGTATGACCACTGGAACTCCAGAAAAAAGCACCGCATCATTCCCCAAAGGTTGGGAATGATGACCGATAACGAAAAAGTACCAATTTTTCTTCTCATGGTTCCAGGTACCCACGTTGGACTCTGTGAGGCTGCTCTGCACCAAACAATTAGAGGACTAAGAGAGAATAGAAAGGCGTCAAAGAAGAAAACTGCTGAAACGTCAGCAAAAATTGCATTGAATGATTTTGTTGTGACAACCCCGTGCTTGGTCTCCAGGAGGACAGTGAGCAATTGGATTTCTACAAGAAATAATTTATTTTGAGGCTTTAGCAGCAGTGACACGATATTATACTATATATTCAATAATGTCGAGTGACACGAAAACTTCAAACCTTGAGCGGGAGTTTAACCCATGTTTTTCCGGAGAGGCTCAATACCTATGGCAGTAGCGGGGCTCCTAATCTGCTAGAGCACTATCTCTGCTATCAGTACACGCCTCTGCAAAAAATGAGACATGGGTTCAACTCCCAGTCGAGGTTCAAAGTTTTGCATATCACTCAGCATTATGAAATATTTCTTCTTCTTCCTCATAATCTCTACAAAAACGTTTGTAACATTTGCTCATTGACCTCAACATTTGCACAATGATTTGGTCTCGCCAACAACACGTTCACGTTGGACAGTTTGTTCCTTCTCGTATTACATTAGCGGAACATTGTCGTAAGTTCACGATACACCTATTACCAAGTGCTAAATGAATATTGTCCCTAGAACGCTCTTTGTAAAATAAGCGATGATGAAGTGGGAAAAATTATCATGAGAACGACGAGTGAGTCATGAGCAATTTGTTTTAGTCGTTGAAATGCATACCAAAAAAAAATTGGCGAATGCCTCGAACAAAACGCTAAGTGCTGAGGGAATTCGAAAGAGTCCAAATGAAAAAGAAATGACGTCATGTAGGGAAGACGCTAGAGATATAGAAGATTTGGAAGATGTTGTAATTACAAGTTATATTAAACATCGCTACCAATTGAGATCAAACGGCTTCAAGCTTTGATAATGATAAAAAGAGATCTGCAATACTTCCAACGGCTCTCGCTAGATTTAGATTTTCTACTAGCTTCAAACTTTGGCAAATAGTCAATTCAAAGTAGACAAAGTCCTAATCTAACCGAACTATTTTAAACTAGTAGTAAAAGTAACTAGAATTGCGAATCGTGACTCAGAGCCAATGATGCAGGTGACACATCAAGTTAGGTCTGTCGGTAGATGGCATTGGGGAAGGAGCACCTGACCCTACGAGCTTCTACCCATAGGGTCAGGTGCTCCTACACCGCCTACCTTTCTAAAGTTGTAAGGTTAAAATTTAAGGTTCTTGTTTTGAAAATCTCCTTTTGAAGTTACTTTCAGTAGTGACTTATGGTTAGTTTTTTCAAGACTCATTACTATCACCAGATAAATACATAGCTTTAATTTCAAATCTATAGAAATTTATTCAAAGAAAAGATATGATGAACTAGTCAGGGCGTCCAGTTGCTACAAGTGTCACAGAGACCTTACAACGTGTTCTGAGGTAGCTCGTGGAGAAGCTAGAGATGTCTCGCGTCAACAACAAATGCTGTCAACGATGAGGTGACGATAAGGTGTACGTAGCACTTGATGATGGATTAAATGAAGAGTAAAGATGACGTCTAGTAGAATCAATCAAGTTGTCCATAAATTAACCCTTTCGAGACGGATTATATTCGTCTGAATACACGATTTTCTGATGATCTTTCTTGCTGGAAAAAAATGTTCCTTTGAGCTTTTGGTGATTATTCGAAAGCATTCCATTCCAAAAAGTTAATGATGGGATTTTTGTAAAAATTCAGTTTATATGCCACGTGGGAATTTGGCAATCTTCCAGGAAGCGGCGAGCGGTAGAATCAGATTACCGTAGAGAAATAATGAAATCATACGAATCGTTGCTTTATGCGTGATGTGGACGAAATCAACTCGTCTATCAGAGGGCATGGAATTGTGTTGCTCTCATTACAACAGGAGGTAGAGGATCGTTTCAAGAACACTGGACTTCAGCTGTAACTATGCTGTCGTCTAAAATGAGATATTGAGAAATCTGGATAGAAAGAAGCTGTCAGAGGAGAGGCGAATGTTTATAGTGGCATTTCATCCGTTCTATGAATCCCACGATAGTTCTCGCATCGATTCATCATCAGCTAGTACGAGACATTTATCAATGATACATGCCAAGACTACTATTACGCATGTAAGGATATTAACTGTAAAAGAAATAAAAAATATCTTGCAGACTTTTATAACTGATTTAAGCCAAATTACGATTCAGCATAGAGCTCTGTCCATGCGTCATTCGAAGTACTCGATAAAAAACCGATTACAATGTATAAGAGGAAAACATCGCCAAGACGAACATTTGGTGGATAGATATACGAAGAAATAAGGGAAAATAAGAGAGGGAAAACTGAATAATCAGTTAGAATACCACATTTCGCCTTTGATAGCTCTATTAGATATTTTTCTCCCAAAAGATCAGGGTGATGAAAGCGCATACAAACTGATTAAGGGGGAGCATAGTAGAGGTAAATGAATATGTGCAACTGTACTCTTTTTGCCTCAAGTCATTAATATGTAACAACTATGCCCGATCGGCATAAGCGCAGCAAAGTGCAAACGTGGCACGTATACTTGACAAAAAAAAAGTAGATCTATGGTGTCCATTTCCAGATGAAAAATAATACCCTGTGACATGTTGTTGCGGACAAAGTTTTTTATGCTACTTTCTATATTCCGCTTAACGTTTTCATTCACCGCTTTCGTTTACTGGTCTGCGGACGACTGACTCGGATTAATCCGCTCTGGAGAAGACGAAACCGTTTAGACGTTAGCCGAATAAATATCTCTTTGTAAGAGAGTAGCTTCGACCTTTGTTGCAGAGATTGACGAAAGTCGGCTTTCAAAACAACTTAGAACAAAGATAGATATATATTTTTGTATCAACCTTGTTCGATTCAATGATGAAGAGATTTCGCTCGATGTTGCTGAGATGGAACGAAAGTCAGCTTAAGACAAATCAGAAGATGCTGTAGTAATTTTCAACATCGGCTATCTATTTCACCTCGGCGTTTCTCAGTAATTCACTAATTTACAGTTTGTTCTCAATGAACCAAAACACCAAGTTGTTATGATACAACTTGCTCGATCACTTTCGGTTGGGGGTTCCGCCTTCTTTAGAGCCACAAGACCACGTTGTCCACACCTCACCCAGCCAAACACCTTCACTGCTTCAACAAAAGATTTCCGTGAGAAATCGACTAAAAATTACGTTTGCTCTTTAAATGATAGAGGTGTTTGTCTGACTGGATTGTACACAACCTAATCTTACCAGGCTCTCAAAAAGGTGAAACCACCAAAACGTCAACTTTCACAAAAAATTGTATCATAAAACGTGTTTTGGCTTATTAAAAACAAAATATAAGTTTGAATTTAGAACTATCATATTACAACTTACAATTGAATTTGCCTCAAAATGTTGGCTGACAATAAGCTAATGAATCTTTTTAGTAGACAATTGACGCAGGATAATTCAAGACTTTTGCCAAATGTAAAGGTCATTTGAATCAATAAAGACTATTAAATAGGCGAAAAACACTTGAAAGAAACCGACGTATCAGTAGTTTGTTACGCCATAATTGTATGCACGAGATGAGCTGAATGGGAAACAACGACGATGACAAATGGGAGAAAAAAGTTATGACAGATGCAATGTGCGGACGATTTTAACGGGTACTGACAAGAAAATGGTGAGTAATACAGGAAATCAACTTATAGATGACTGAAGTCGACAGAGTTAACAGAGTGGAATCCCAGAAATGCTGACACGGTCAAGATGAAGCTAAAGGCTCTCCTTTCAATCGATGAACGACAAAAAATGAAAAAACAAGGACGTTTTGGCTGAATGCCCTTACATTTGCTGACATTAATTTCAATGCATGTGAAGACATTTCTGGACACAATGTAAACAAATCCTGCGCATACAGCGGAGGGTGCTGTTCGGTCAACACCGCCTTTTGCTTTGTTAGAGAGAAAAAACAGGACAGAAAAGGAAGGACAGATTTCAATGAATGCGTGAATAGCTCTGATGGCAACAAGACAAATAGGCACAACTATCTCACATATGAGAGAGATGGCAAGGCCATACTTCATCATTTCATACCAGTCTCGACAGGAAGTTAGATGACAGGTGACTTGGAGGGCATTATAGAGGATTTTTTCGACTCGATCACCCTCATAGCCGTCGGATTAGACACCACTGAAGTGCCATTTGAGGGCGGGCGTTGTCCATTCATTTATAGTGACGATGTGGGAAGGGAGGCGGGATGTGTCATGACCGATAGAGGCTGGTAGCTAATTCAGAACGACCTTGCAGAAATCGATGAGGAACGGGGCCTTCATCAAGAATGGCTAGAATTGGGAGAGTTGTACCAATAATGAGGAACCCAGACGAGCTGCTAACAATGGGACAAAACAAGGTCATCTGGCTACTCATCTAGCTCTCCTTACGATGATCACGTCTCAGCTGTCGTATGGCTCGTACAAGACACTCAAGTGTGAGGTTGATACGATAAGAGTAATGGCGAAGAAATGTAAGGATAATGGGCAGGATGCTAAAAGCGTGGAGAAAAAGAAAATATACGTGCTCATGAGTCTCCCACATATACGACATATTGCTTTCCGTTTTAATCCATCTCGTAGCTTTCCTTCATGAGCAGATCCGAGGTTGTTGAAGAATATAAATATACATATATACATGTATATATATACATATTTAATACAATAGTAACAGTACAATAGTAGTATAATGGCTGACATTTCGGCAGTGTCGCCTTCTTCACAACCGCTTTTATCGTTCTTCTGATCGACCAGTTGTTATGTGAAGTAGCCGTACAGAGCCATAAGTGGGCGAGCAATTACAGTGTGTTACTCTCGGAGTCAGTAAATACAGTTACTAACAGCCTCGGATCGGCTCACAAAGGAAGGACACTGAATTATTTAATTGATACCGAGGTTAGTAGATAGTAGGTTTAGTGATTTATTTGATCGTGGGGACATAAATGTGCGAAGAGTCGACCCTACTATAATGCACGGCAAACTTACAAACGAGTCTACTATACACTGCCCTACTTCTTGACAAGGATAGGTCGCTGCAAAAAAGGTTGCGAAGATTGTAGGGGTGAACGAATCAGTGAATATGTGCAAATTGATGTGGTCGTTTTCTTCTGCGAAAATGATGCTGTAATTTTTTCAAATTTCTATTCCATACTCCCGCTTTTCACGTGACTATGCATTTCAACACTGCATTCGTTATGACTATAGCTGATACTCGATGACTCATTCACAATTGTGGATTCACGTCGCAGAGAATGAGGTAGAGAGAAAATTAGGGTTTGAACCGGTCTGGTTTATTCCCAGTCTGCTCACAAAAAGGAGAAACAAGAGCAATGTGAAGGATATGAAAGGAGAACCGTGCTGCATGGAAGAATTTCCTATCATCTGAAGTTTCATCGGTCCATTCATTACCATTGATGACTATGTAACGTCACATATAGGTAATGTGGATTGCTATACTGTGGAATATAAAAATTACGAACAATTAGACAAATTATTTCCCTATTACTGCATTTGCACGCACTATATCGTTATACTAATTCATTGATGTGCCTTTGTTTCGGAATTTTTCATCTATTCGTTTTTGTTTACACATTGAGGCCGGATAAACAGAGTTCAAAAGCACGGCAAAATATATTTTAACAGCACGAATTGTTATGTATATATTGATGTGATGAAATGTTGGATGGAATTGTTAGAGCCTCTCACATTCTACCGGATCAATTATGGAGATTAGAAGGAAGAAACTTGAAGAACGAAGGAAAAACTTCAATAACTTGAAAAGAGCATCTCATTTTCGTCTTTTTCAAAAGTGAAAATGAGATATCTCCGCTATACCTATATCGACTGTTTTGTTGAAAGGGACGATACTGGCACAGCGGTTAATGGTCTGATGTAGTCGATGGTCCGAGCCGGCGTTCAAGGCTCAGCAAGCCTTCAAGCCCTTCTAGTTTGGCAACTTGCTACCAGACATGTTGGTGAGGATGCGACCGTAATTCGATACGTCAATGGAGCACCACGAGTCATCATAAAGGTCAGATATGTCATCATTCACCTCTGATGATGATTAGCGGGGTCCAAAACAAGGGTCATCCATAGAGAACTGAACAACTGCGAGAGCTTTAACCTTTATCTTTTAATTGAAAATGCGCCGCTTCTCAAATGATTGCCATAAACCCTCCTTGAGTGACAGCTTCCGCTTTTCATCGATCATGGTTTTGAGTTGGATTCTCACAAAAATTCAAACGACTTGCTATTAAGAAAGGCACAAAACCAAAACAATCAGTGATCTCCAATAATAAAGTTACAAAGGATTAAGACCACATCAGTGCCAAGCTTCAGAGAGTTCTAAATAGGAGAAATCAAAAAACAGAGATCAGAAATCAGAGAAATCTTGTTTTCAAAGATTTTCAGGGAAATCTGGGAAGAATCCATGGAAGAAATCTTGCACTTGACATATTTCAAGGAGTTAGTAACGCTTCCAAGTAAATATTGATTATTCCGTAAATAACACTACGATGGGGTCAACGTCATTCTCAGAAAGATCGGAGAATATTTTAGACATATCCAATAATACTGAATGACATGCTTTACTTTCAATCTCGGGCGCGAGGTAAACCTGCGCGCTTCACTCTTTCTGGGAGCGCCGGTGGTGCAGTGCTTAGCGCACGACCCTGAGCAAGGTGGAAGCAGGTTCAATTCTCGATCAAGGTTCAAGCTTTTGCATATCATTCGACATTTATGAATATGTAATCACAGTATTATACCGATGTAAATGAAGTGAAATTTCTTGTCGATTAACAAAGATATGATTTTTGGTAAAATTGCAAGTAAAGAAAAAGAAAGAGAATGAAAGAGGAATATCAGATGGAGTAAAGAAAAGTGAGCAGATCAGTTACACGCAATGGCGTGGGCGGATAGATCACTGTTGTTGCGCTTACGCGCGTGATGTGGGCCGGTTTAATGACATAACGCGACGCGCTTAATCATTCAGTCTACGTGCATGATTTTGGTTGATACGGGGAATGTCATGGATTACCATACGAGTCATCTCTATCATCTGAATCCCATTTGACACGTAGTCATTTGTAATGTCTCGAGTTTGAATAAGCTGAGTGATAAGCAAAAATCTCCACCGCGACCAGGAGCTGAATCTTGTGTCCCTCTTACCGGGGGCGCATGCCTCACTACCGCTATTGCTTTGCTGCCACGTGTTTTGCCATCCTCTGTACAGATGAAGCACAGGTTCAACTCCGCCCGCGGTCAGAAGTTGTGCATATAACAAAACATTCTTAGGTTTATAAAAGCTACTCTGATTTTTTTAACGAAGAGATCGTTAAAGCTAAAATACCGGGATCTTCGCGCTCAGCTGGATTTTTAATAGAAGTATTGAATTCAGTAAGAGCTTGAGCGGCATTGTTCGTGGGAAATCTCCCGCTGTTCATCACAGTTGGATATCAGAAACTAAACACCTACCAAACACGATCGGGTGTACAATAACGATTGGGGAGATGGAATGAATACCAAGCGAGAAAGGATAACACCACTTAAAAGCATAAATTTTCAATTTACGAAGTATTCAGTGTTTCCAGTACGTATTGATTTTCGAAGCGATGGATCCTATTTATTATTTTAATCGTCTGTTTTTAGTGAAGTCGTCGAAATTTGTCAACTGCTTTCTTTTTGCAACGCAATATGACAAAGTCAAGAATCCTTTCCTCTAAATAAAATTTTCATGAGGTTGGTATTTTTCCCTCAAGATTCGATACCTAATGTTTCGACTATTTCGCCTCTGTCAGAGCATGAAACCTACTATACTACAGCACGTCTAATGAATCGGTTTCATATATATAGTAAAAATCTATTGCAGAGTCGATCCAATAATAACTTTGTTGTAGAAACCCACCCTTAAAACAAGTATTTGAGAGTGTCACTGAAGTGATGACAAAAAAAATGAACCTTACACGGACTAGAAAATGAATCTGAGATAAGCTGCCATATCATTTCTGATTCTCAATATTATTGAGTGATATGGAAAACATTGAACGTCAGATGCAACTCTCCCCTTCTATTCATTGCGACATGTGGTCATGAAAACATAGGCAAAACGAGAAGTCACTCGGATCCGCATCAAAGAACACCTAGATGGAAAGTAGAAAAGTGGGACAAATGCTGCTTTGGGTGCTTATGGGATGGAAAAGCACAAAGGGAAGGATTGACGCGGTAATCTGTATCCTAAAAACAAATTCAAAAACCCTTATTATCGACTGGTTTCTCGAGATATCACTCATAACTCAATATAATTTGAAAGTATGTTTTGAGCTTTTCAGAGGTCTGGCATGACATTTTGAGTGCTATACGTACACTTCGGATTTCATGTAAAGATTAATCAGTAGCTGTAATGCTAGAATATCTTTTCACCTGACACGCGGTGTAGCATGTTAGACGCTGATACCCTCACATGTAATGGCTCGGTGGAATCGAAAGGCGAAATCTACTGACGAAGCTTGACATGAAAGCTGAAACGTAGGTCTAGCACTCAAGCTGCCATGTGAGACCATTGAAATGCTCAAATACGCTGTCAAAATTGAAAACGTCGACACAGGAAATCCTCGAGACCTCCTGAATAGATTTTGGAATCGAAAACTGAACAGAAAAATAGAGAGTATTCGAACATATAGAAACATTGTGGCGAAGAAAGGTTATAGTGGAAGAAGCGCCACCGGGAGATGGTTAACACGCGCCCTCGAAACGGGTGAAAGCGAGTTCGAATTCTATCCCACGTTCAAAGCTTCGCAGTACACTTAACAATACTCAATATATATCTGTAGCATCATGACACCGTAAAAAGCGGTTGACGGAATCAGTTCTAGTTGATAATACATATCCGAACATAACAAATAAAGTGGCGCAAAATTCCAGATTTTTTCAGTTTGAGTAAGGTGCATTTTTCCACAGCCTGTCACAGCACGTCGGTGACATCTCTCAAAAAAACTGTTTCAACGATGGTTTTGGTATGACAGCCTGATTTTTGGGGTGATTTTACAGTGGATTCTATTACATATATGAAATATTTATCATTGGATGTAGTACGCCCAAGCTCTGATGAAGGCGAAATCGCAGAAGCGTTAGTCATCGAATTTGAACGGAGGAACACCAACCTCTTGCAAGTTTTACTTGGAGAGAAGGACAGTTCGTAAAAATTTTCATAGCTCATGCCGTGTTTTAGAGTAGAACGATCTTTTAAATTTAGGAGTGATCTATTCATTCCACGGCTAAATGCTCAATAGGACTCAAAGAAAAGGAAAAGAAAAAAAAAAGAGAAAAGAAAAAAAGAAAAAACAAGAATCAATCATAGTTCCCAAATAATTTGAAGTTGAACTTGAAGTTTGAATAAGTGTTTTTTTATTGTACTTTGAAAAAAGTTTGAAAAGTGAATTTACATATGCTTATACTTTGAATTCTGATATCAACGTAAATGACAAAATACTCAGTAATTTTTCGTTGTTTGATTCACTGAAAAATCTTTGCTATTTGTTTATATACGATTGCGATCGAGGCCTCCATTGTGTTCATGAAGAGTGATTTTCTTCGTAGTTACATGAAGAATTCTACAAAGCAAGCTTAATGAGTAGTTCCAAAAAAGACATTCACATATCGCGCCCGATTTTCCAGATCAAGGACACATCTTAGTCATATCTACATTAGAAAGGATAAACTATAAAGCGTTCGGATCAATCCCTGAAAAATGCAGCATACATTAGCCATCATGAGGTGTCTTTAGAGATTTTAGAATGCATAGCTGGTCTTTACAATGACTGGCGGTGACCTAAAGACCTATCAGGTTAATGCTGCTATTTCACCAAACAAGCATAGTACCCATTTGACGACTTCTAACTTAAGAAGGATTGATGAGCTATACGAGGGATCGAACCCATCGATCACGAGTATACTGCAGGGCACCGTTGTCTTGTTTGATCTGCAGAAAATGAGCGGCTGAATTTCAACTTTTTCTGCATCGTACGAGCTATTTATGACTCATGATAGTCTAACGTTCAGCATCGAACAACGTATCTGTTTTTATACTGATTCTCTAAAAAATTTCAGAAAAAGGCAGCATCAAACAGATTTAAGAGGAAAATAATATTTGCAAAGGGTTTTGCTGCTTTTGAGCGCACGTTGGCCCAAAACCGGTCCCATGAACTTACCGAGCACGCGAAATTGTAAGTTCTAAAAAATTCACTTACTGGATCGGCCGTTATGAAAAAATAACTCCATCGCGAATAGTCAAATGTCTTATGGCTACTCGATCTTCTACACCACAAAATTCTGATCACTTGAATTCGTCTCGTTTTTTGCCCAGTTCCTCGCTATAATATTTGCCTGTCCGTTGTTGCTGAGAAGAAATACTATAACTGAGATTCATTGTGATATCATCAATGAAGATTCGTCATGATGAATCTTGACTCCTCTCGGTTATCTGGAAACAAACGAAGAAACGATCCCTATCTCTGTGCAAAGACTTTCCATTGGACCTTTAATGTTCATTTGAAAGCTTGAATTTCTGGCTAGTAAGCTAAGTGGCTGCTTTTTGAAAACACCTTCTATAACAATTAAACGGAAAAAATATTTATGTTTTCTTTGCGCGTTTTTCTCACAGGATAGAGCTTCATTTACTATTAGTTGCTGTTCAATAGCGTAAGATCCGGTCACTGCAGTGTAGCAGGGAAAATAAGATTAATTCACATTCGTGGGCATTTATTTTTTGGCTAACCTACGGGATGGCGAGAGGGTGCAAGGGAGCTGCCCATGGTTTTAACACGGCGATCGATCGATGACGTTTAGACAGCTCACATGTGAAGTACGATTTTTGCTGCTTAATTAGGAATGTTTTCTCGCGTCCGAAGGAAACACCAGATTGATCGTATGACTTTGGCACTACAAGAATTCGTCTATACGTTCATATTGCATTTCGTGTTTCCAGCAAAATAGTAGTGAAAACGCGCGGCCGGTGTAAATCATAATTTCCTTTTTGTATTCAATACTTTATAAACGGGTGGTTCAAAAAATGGCGACGTAGCGCACTAGCTAAAGATTTGAGCTTTCGAGTGGCTGCTAAAATTCTTTTGAAAATTTCTTGTTCAGCGAAAAGATTGACTTCTTCATTTGTTTCTGTGTATTCGAGAAGAACTTGAATCTCTGTGTTTGCTTTTCACTTCGGGAAATTAGATGTTCTACTCTGTCAAATGCCGAAAATTGCACATCAATTTCTGCTTTACATTAGGATGCTCTCAATTTCTCCCCATTACATTGTTACACGTCTGTTACGTTCGTTAATAACTCCACTCTTTCGTAAATGTTCCAAAACAAGTAAACTACGTTGACGCAGTGGAAAACTTAAGGATGTGCGCTTTCGAGAGACTATTATTTTTTGTGCCAGATGTACCGTTCCTGCCTAGTGCATGACTTTGATGCAAAAGCAGGTTATCGTTCATCTCCAAAGAGTTTTTTTTTTCGCTAGAGAATAACTGTGACCAGAAGTTTTGAAGGTTCCGCTGTTTCCGAGTTTACTCCACTTATGCAATTCGCATCTATTAAATGCTCTGTCTTCGCACCTTTCACTTATCACAGTCGACGAGACATTCTTATGGATGAAGTTTTATAAAAACGAGTAAAGTTAACAGTTAATGAGTAAGCTGATATCATTCATTCTTTGGTGCATTTAACGAGAGAGATATGTAGAAAAAAGAAGGAAAGAGAAGGGAGAGGAAAAAGAAAGAGAGCGGAATGATGAGTAGTTGACTTTTTGGGATGAACTGACTTGTAGAGAAATCCATGAAAGCATGAGGTCATAAAAATCGACATCTGGATGATAGATGCATGCACCACAAAGTCTAAACTACTCTATATGTGATTTCTTCTCTAGGGACGAAACATCCTAAAAGTAGAGTTTTCACCACAACTGGCTTCTCATGACTTAAGGCTAGATGGCGATTTCATATACTCACTTGGAGATTTAGTGCTGCTGGTGTTTCATCTCATGAAAGGAATTCAATTTATCACATGAAAATGTCAACTCTCCCAAACGTTTTATACATATCTGTATTTTTTATTTGTCTAGCTTTCAAGACCTAGTTATTTCAATAGATGTCTTCACATTTGAGACCACTTGGAGAAGTTTTTTTTTTGTTCTCTTTCTTGTTGACCAATTGCGATATTTAGTGAGAAGGTCGTGTGTTGCTTCAAAAACTGTCTTCGGCCAGCATTCTCTCACATTGATGGTTCTACTTAGTTTTCTGCAAAACACGAAGTTAGCCATCGTATGGGTATCGTGAGTCATCTCATGCAGGCGATGAGTTGTGCTAAAAGGCTTGTTAGCATGCTACCGAGCTTCTTCCGGGAAGGCAAGGTTTTCTGATTAATCGATGGGATAATAGGAAACCATGTAAGAGGTCTGCCTGCTTTCACTAGGGCAGGGCAAAATGAGTTCACGGATTAATTTTCACTTAGATAAATCATCCCGACTGCAAAAAACCGTAATTGAAAACTTTATAAAAATACAATTTTGTTCATACGACTTGTTCATTTTCATTTGGCGTCATTCACTGGGAGTCTTTTCAATTTTGCGTCAATAGATTCCCAAGCGAAAGATAATACGACGAATTGTTCGTTAGGTATTTATGTGAATATATGAATAAATTGCTTACCATCTCTATTCTTCTGTCAAAAATGGAGTGTAATTTTTTCTTTGATTACGATCGTCTTTGACTGCTTGGTCAAGCAAGGCTAGGGACCACCGCCACAGTAAAAGAAGCCTAGAAGTGTAGCAAGAAACCTTCCTACGATCCACAACGGTTGGAGAATGTAGTATCTGAAGAAGATCCAGTAGCGTCCAACCACGAATTTTCAAAAATTCCAGGTAATAGTGCGCTCGAGGGTAAAAATATCTGAATGGAGTGAAACAGTGACCGCAACCATAAACTCATTTCTAGAGAGCGATACGAGGTTAAAATACAGGGATTGTGGCCATACGTGAATATAGGCTTTCTAGCTAAGTAGATTTCAAGCATTTTTGTTGACTTCCTTTTTATATCCAGTGGTGAAGAGATATATGCAAAAACTTTTGCGTCAGATGGGATTCGAACCAACATTGGGTGCCAAAGAAAAAGAATTCTGATTGATTACTTTCTTACTTTATCGTTTTTCACGTTGTGCTCCAGTAGAACAGTTTCACTGCTAGTGTAACGCTTCGATACGTTGCTAATTACACTTCCTATGTTCATGAGTCACACTGTTTTATGAAGAGAAAATCCTAGACTTTGTGCTCAGATGTAATTTCCATTGCTAATACTTCTATCACTTTTCCCATGTATTTATTACATTAACTAAACTTTTGAATAATATAAACAAAAAATTTCTCTCAATTGCGAAAACTTCGATTTTATTCTAAGTATCAGACAAGCTGTGAAAATCATCGTAGTAAATAGTTTTCCTTTTTCAAAAATGTGATAATTGGTTCAGAAAAAATGTTTGAAGAAAGGTAGATGGGTCGTTTTTTAAGGGAATGGATATTTAAAATCATTGAAAATCATTCATACAATACCTTCCCGTCGACTAATTGGCACCTCACTAATTCAGTGCAGTCTGAGAGAATGTTTTAAGCCTTTCAGAGGTTTGGTTTGGCATTTCTCGTGGTATAAGAACGTTTCGGCGTTTCGTACAACCCATCAGTACCACATGGCCTACGAGCGCACCCTTACTGCTAAAGCAGCGCCGCCGATAATGTATTAGTCTGGACGAAGTCAAATATTATTACTTGATGTAGCGGTCTAAACTGATTTTCAGGTGATGGCTTACTCCTGCAATGGAAGCAATAGCAAAACCTCGCAATCGACTACATTTCAAAACTTTCTGGAAGTGAGAACTTTCTGATCGACGATAACGTTGAAGACTTCGTATACGAGTGGAAATGTCATAACATACCTCTGAAATTACTGGAACATTTTATCAAACTATAGAAAGCAATACAGTTTCAGCTTTTAATTCAGCTTGTAGCCATCTTTCAAGTGGTGCACTGTTGTAATGATTTCCCTTCGATCCAAGAATGAGGTGAAAAAACAAATCGCTTCTTCTCGTGTGAAAGGGAAACCGCTTGAAAGATTGTGATGACATCACTTTAAATTTTATTCAATTGACACAGTTACCACGTTTCCAGCTTATCTAGATTCTTCAAATCGGTTTGATGAAATCTAAATTTGTTGCACTACTTTCGACTAATTCATAGAGTTCTCCATTTGTTGTGAACTGGTACGCATCGATTCATCTCAGCGAGAGCGGTGAGTAGTCTTTGTGATCTCCATCTTCATGGATATTATACATATTACGGAAGTTTCAACACTACCGTTTTGCTATTGAATGATAGTTAATGGTTTGCAGAACTAAAGAACTTTGAGCTACCAGCTGTTTTCACTATTTAAGACTTTGCGCAAACAAAGTGACTGAGTTCTCTTGTTTTCCACATTATTTGAGAATCCACATCCCTAAATTCGAATTAAAAGCAATGAAAGACCAATAACTTGCAAATAAGAGCAAAGTATGCAAAACTTGAGGTATAGTTTTATAAATTATATCCCAGACTTCAATTCTTGTTATAGCGTCAATTACACTAACCCGTTGAAAACCAGACTGATTTTTCGCTTGTTTCGGGAAAGTAGATATACTATAGCTTGTTTCGCATTCTGAGGAACTTTTGCCATTCTATACAATAGAATGAGGAATGTTCAGTATCAGTAGATTTCGGTTACTACAGGTGCAGGTAATTACATCGGTTGTCGTTAGCTTTATTTACAGCTTTCACAAAGACGTCGAAGCTTTTCACAGTCTCGGAAACTCTCATGAGGCATGAACACTTCCATGATTTACATCGTAGCTCACACCGTTAAATACTTGCCTCGACGAGGTGGTAAATCAAAGATGGAGGCCCAAAAGAGTTGTCATGGTATATAAAAAACTGTTCTGTGGAGACATCTCTGATTCTCCCAAGTTGAGAAGCGACACTGTGTTTGTTTTTAGAGACTTTTGTGGACCTCCATCTCTGACTGTTGTACTTTTGGAGTTCTTGAACTAAGATCTCGGCATAATGCCTGGAGACTCAGTGAACAAGCACGCGCGTTGGTGACTAAAGATTGGAAATCGGACTTTGTAGTTAAGATAAGGCACAAATAATTTAGAAAAAAAAACGTGTGCCATTATCAATACAAGTTGGTTTCAAATGAAGAGTGTGAAGCGAATGAATATTTCAAGTATTAAAAGAAAAGAAAAGTGTCCATCAAAAAAAGCGGGTCACCTAGACGCCGCTAGTCTAAGAAAAATCTATAATATTCGTTTACAAACGTAAGCAAACGAAGGTTGCTAAAACTCATCGCATCACTGGGATTTTGCTTCTATGGAAGCTTTAGACCGAAAAAGCATCAGATGTGATCTAATCCAAAAAAATAGATAATCAAACGAAACGAGGTGAAGTAGAAATCGCTCCAATTATTGAAATTTTTGTGACTGAGGAGTCGTACAAGAGAAACAATCCTTCCAGCAACTTCTGATTCAGTGGCTAAAAATAAAATGAAAGCAGCTGCATAGGAACTTTCATCGTATGTGACATGAAAAAGTATGGAAGCCAAAAGAAAGGGAAAAATGACGACGGCGGCAGACCAGCTGCTTGTTGTTTTCTCATGTACGAAGAAACTCGCTTTAACTAATTTTTTTTTTGTAACTCTATTTGGTTGAGTCCGCTTCTTCGTATAGACGTATTACACAGAAGAAAAAGATTTCTCTTCGTCATGTCACATAATAATCAAACATTACTAGAATCTTTAGGAAAACTCCGTTTCAAGATCAACTGATAAAATTTTTTTAGGTCACAAAACATGCTCTCTTTTTTGAATTTACTTAGGACTTCTTTAGAATCTCGGATACGCTAACGTTCAGCGTGATTAATAATTATCTATTGCATAGATCAATTGAAAGACAAAATTATTACTGCCGATTTTTTCGGACTTTCAATTATGGTTACGTTTAACTTCTGCAACTTTCCCAGCTTCTTTCTTCAGGAGACATTAGGCAAATATGTATAATTGAATATAGCATTCAGGAGAGCTGAGGCTGCTCAACCAACTGAAATTCAGTACTTGGCCGTTCGTAAAGACATTTCCTTAGTGAACACATTCAACATTGAGGACAACAATATTGATCAGAAACTACACCGCATCATGTCGATGCCAAGATATCTGAGGACATCGCCAAGCTGTAATAATTTTGAAAAAAGTGGACTTGTTCTTATTCCTTAAATTTATAAATGTTAAAAAGCATTCAAAATAACTATGCAAAATTTACAAGTAAGTTTCAAGCTACAAAACGAAGTTTTTCATAAAATTATATCCGGTTCCTAACTCCTCAATTACTTTGACCATCGGCAGCTATGAGAAAACTAGTATTGCCCATTATGTGTTTGTCATGAGAGACCTTCAATCGTACGAACTGACAGACTTTGAGCCAATAAACGAGCTAAATAAGACGAATTCACATTTTGAACGTTTTGGAGTCTACGCTTCAACATCTGGCGAGAGTGAACTTAAATTGAAATAATAAGCTGTAGACAGAAACAGTTCTGTCAAACAGTTGATAGAAACAGTTCTGCCTGAAAAACTAACTTTTACAGATTTTTGTGCGACTTTAAGCTCATCACAAAGCTCGTTTTCTTGTGCATCGAATGATATATCATTTGTCTACGCAACCTCCTGAATGGAATTGTCCAAAAAAAAAAACTTGTCTGCTGCTCCACTTCCACTACAAATTGGGTGTAGGCGCTCAGTCAAAAATTGTGAGTTTTACCACCTCGTAATCTTATGCTGTCGGATATTTGGCTGAATTGTCTTGATGTGGTGGGAGACTATTTCGACTAATGATTCGTTCTTTTCCAGCTTAGTTGTGCACAAAAATTTTCTAATAAATTTTGAAGATGTGACAGAACTTTTTCTACAGCGAATTACTTCATGTAAATCGAAGCTTCGGAATGCAAAAGCTGCAAAGTGTACATCTTCAATAAGGGCGTCTCAAACTGAGGTTGTTGCAGAATTTTACAAAGAAAAAAAAAGGATCATCGCCGCAATATCATCTTACTAAAATAATACAAAAAAGGTCTAAAGACTACAATCGCTAAAGGATTTCCTGTTCTTTGTGATTTTAATATTTTTATCACGTCATTTTCTGAAGAAAAATGGGGGTAAAAAGCAAGGATGACAGACAACATGTGTTAAAGCAAAGACGATAGACAACATATAAACATATATCTGTATGACTGTCTTTTACAGAGTGATAAATGTGGTACAAAAATAGGAGTTTACAAAAACATTAGGAATGAACGGAAATCCAGAACCGGTGGCTAGTTAGCAAGAGACTATAGACACAAGAGTATGAACAGGTGGTGAATGCCCAGCAACATCAATCAGATAAGATTAGCTTCAAACTTTGTGGTAGAACACGTCACTTTGTGTTAGATTTTACGAATTAAAAAATAGGATACAATCTAAGAAGTGGTTCTCAAGTAAAAAATTGAAAAGAAAAGGAAACCATGTGATCATGCTGAATAATGGCGGATACGGAGGACTAGATATCAACAAACCACACCTTTGCTTCTACAGCCATCTCTCCAGAAGCTCGAGTTAAATTTAGAGGACATTGAACTGCAAGCTGACATCGGTCAATGCTATGCCCATCGTCAGTGGTAGGCTAATGGCATACTTTGAGAGTCATCGAGCATAAACTAATGAGTATACGAAAGTATGAGATGACTCACTTTGGGCGATCGTAAACATCAAGGGATCGTTTTACAATGATTCTGATAAAAGCGATGTTCACAAGAAAAAAAACTCGATTTTTTTTTGCGCCTCTCTCTCCGCATTGGACACAACATATCAGCTGGTAACAATTTTGAAAACTGGATACCCGTGATGAATAATAGAATGAAAGTGTGAAAGCGAAAAGGAATTGAAAGAGGGGAGAAAGATGATGAGTGCATGGAATCATTTTTGAAGCATGTCTTCCTCTTACACACACTTCTTACACACAACTCATAATTAAAAAATTTTTCATTGGATTTAGCTTGCGCCACCTCTTTAAGGAGCCCAGTTCAAACCGGAACACTTGACAGAAAGCACTTCAGAAAACATTGCAAAACACAATGCCGTTTCTGGGTCATCAAGGAAACAGTGAATTATTTGATCAAGGCAAAGGTTAATGGAATATCGGTCCTAAACACTTCAATGAATAAAAGATTCTAACCGCCGTCCTTCACGGCCCGAGCAGAAACATTGTTGAGGAAGAGCAATGCCGCACGAATTGTTACAATTCACGTTCGAACAATGAAAGCGGGTCGTAGTTAACGTGGGATTCGTTGTAATGTCATGAACGCTAAAGGGCCCCTCCTAACGTTTGACTTTTGCACAAGGTGCATGTGGCAAAATTTTGGTCTTCACGATGTTCTTCAAGTGTGAATACCTATGGATAAATAAGTTTAAAATTTTGTTTTTCTAAAATCAGCATAATCGTTCATTCTCAGGCTCAAGAGATATTGAAATGATTAACGTGGAGGTCCTTCAGGGATCGAAGGCATGGTGAGCCTTGCGCGTGAGATCGATCCGACCACGTGAAAGTCGCAGGGAACCCTTATTCACTGCGCTACACGCCCCTTGCTTCCTTGTTATATCACTGCATGATGATTTTTCTACTAAATCTAATTTTCGCTCCGTACAGTCGTCTCCTCATCGCTTCTTCACCACGAAATTTCTCAAAAAGAAAAACTGAACTATGATGGGATTGGAAATCATTTTATTTGACCGCCTATTGCGGTGTTATGACGTTTCAATAAACCCAATGATGTAGTGTGCAAAAACGTTTTGCGTCAGCTGGGATTCGAACCCAGATCTTACTCTTTCCGGGAGATGTGCTAAACCGTTGTACCACCGACGCTCGGGTTTATCGTAACATTATACTACCGCAATAGGGGGTCAAATAAAATGATTTCCGATTGATTATTGAAACACAATATCTGTCAACAGAAGTGGGTTCAATGTCGATAATGACTGCCCTGCCACATCGTAGACGGTTGGCTGTTGACAGTTTTCACACTGTAAAAGGCCAGTGGTAAGCGTTGTAGCTTAGAAGGAGTGGAGTGCCAAACGAGCGTCGGTGGTGCAACGTTACCACATGCTACCGGAAAAAGTAAGATCTGGGTTAGAATTATTCCTGACGCAAGACGTTCTTCAACACCACTCTACATTCATTTGGTTTATAATGGGATTGTTAAATATTCAAAGCATCTCAAATTGACTCTTTAAATAATAAAAAATCGAAAATGATCTTTTCATCAGCAACCAGAATTCAGGCTAATCTTTATAAAAAGCGAACAGAAAGACAAACAAGCATTGCTCATGGGCAAGACGAGCCGCGACAGATGAAGGGCGAAAATATGGAGCAGAAGAAAGCCCATCAAAGCAAAAAACTCGGGCATTTGTATTACATGTTTACGACCCATATGAAATTCGATGCATTTTGATCAATATCCACGATTTTTAAATCGTTCTGGTGGAAATGGTAAAGAGTTGTGCATGATTTTCGACAGTCAAAAACGTGCTCCCCGGCCGGGAATTGAACCCGGGTCTCGCATGTGACAGACGCGGATACTAACCACTATACTACCGAGGATTGAAAGTGAAGATCCCACTGCGGAACTTCTGTCAAGACCTAGTGAATGCCACCATGCACAAAGCAGATCAAAACAAAAGATGAGGCTGAATGTCTAGTAACTACTACTTTGAGGGAAGAGCTTTCTCCTATGAGAATTGCGTGGTGTGGAACACAAATCTGTTCTCTCTACTATAGCTGTGTAAGAGAGTTTTACTAAAAACAAACATTTTTGAAATTTCCGAAATTTACGCTATTCAATGAATTTTGATAGTCAAAAGGATGATCCCACTGCCCTGCGAAATATAAACTACATTCTTGAACTTTCTGAGATCAAAGCTCTTAACGATTTTTTAAGGTCTAATGGACAGTATCAAGCCGGCCAAAAACTCAGCTTCAAATATGTCTGTCTAATATCAGAGAAGTATTGTTTCTTCAGTTCTCCATATAAGCATTATGAGGGTTAGAAGCAGAAATGGTCTCCATAATTAATTTATCGATCGAGGATTACTTTTAGCTTGAAATCGCCAGATTCTCCATAAAATCCATCAGAGTGTACGGAGCAGAAAAGGTTATAAAGGTGAAGAAAATCGTAATATAATCCAATCAAAAAAAGATATCACTTTGGAACGAAATTAAATTGCAACCCACAAAAAATCAAGTATATTACCGCTTTAGCTCGTTTTTCAATTGAAATTTCATTTCAGTCTAATCGAAAATATTTGAAAATTCAATCTAAATTTTATTAGAATGTGATTTGAAATTTGATCAAAATTAATTAATCAGTTTAATTAGTGCCAGTCACTAATTATTTAGGCTGGGTCTATATTGAAATTAAGTTTGAAAACGCTTCAAAATTTCATAAAATAAGTGAAAAATCAATATTGAAATCATATTCAAACTTTAATTCAAAAATTTAAGTTTTAAATTTGAAATTTATGACTTAATCTACGTTTTAAAGCTTAGTTTTAATCTAATTAATTAATTAGACTAATCAAATTAATTAATTAGTCACTTGAATTAATATAAAGTTTTTGAGAGCGCTTTATTCAGGCTACGAGAACCATCTTGTATGGTAAAGCAGTTGAGGTTACTTCATTCGTACGGTGTTTCACTCTTTTCATTTCGAATGGGTGCTGCAAAGATCCACATCACCGGAATTAGAAGTGCAGTGGACACTCAACCGGAAACATCACGGACGGCTTTGGAATTTGGAGAAGTCAATGAAACTTTAGCTACAATAAAGCTTGCAGCAATCGCATTGATCTTACCGTAAGTTAAGATAAGAATGTTTACTTAATTAGTCTGCCAACTAGAATATGGCGAAATTCAAATAATAAGATGCGGAATTACCTGCGTCCATCTTAATCTGACCATTCGCCGAGTGTTCAGAATAGTTTTGGGATTATTTGAGCAAAACGAAATATTTGATAAAGATGGCAACATAACAACTTAATTGGTTACAAGTGAAGTCTGAAAACGCCATCCTCCAAAGGAAACATGCTTTATTAAAAAATATCCTAGAAAAGTAAACAGCCTTTTAAACTGCCAAGGTAATCTAAAATTGCTGCTCAAAGTAATCTTGGCAAAGGCTGTCCAACTTAGACCTGTCGTTGAAACTTTTCATAAAGATTTCCTCATTATTCATACCAGAGATCTGAGATATTACCGTTTGGTAAGCGGCAATTTCGGCAAAGATTCTGATACACTAGACACGTTCTACTACTAGTAAAGGTCTACGAATGTGACAGCTGCAACTCACTTTATCCAACTGGAAATGGCTCTAGAAAGTTGATAGGTATGTCACGTTCCCAGTGGCCTTCACCATTCAGTGGACCGTCACTGAGTGGATACATATGATACCTATCCTCCTTATATATGCAGATATCTGAAGGCGATGAGGACAAGTTAATGATTGCAAACAATTTCAAATCATAGAAACAGTGTACATGGGAAGGAAAAATTCCTATCAAGGTCGACGACATCTTGCTATTTTTGAAAAGTGATAGTAAGGAAAATACGAAGGCACAAGGAACTAAATGTAGCGGGGTTACTGACAGCAAGAATTCTGAAAAAAGCCTAGTTTTTGAGGAATCCACTGTTCCCTGAGCAAAGCTAAGTAAACCTTCTTTCTCATAACGAGCACACAAAGAAAAGCTAAGGAATAAAATCAGCCCGAAGCTCGATACAGTGGGTAAGACGAGAAACACTTCTACCCGATTACAGACTTTCTCACATTTCCTTAGCAAATTTAAGGATCTATAAATTGTGGTAATCTGAGCATCGTGAAGACAGTAGTTATTTCGTTAGCATAAATGTAATAGAAGCCTTTTTCGCAACAGCTGCGGTTAATTCTAAGCGTGTAGTTTACATGTTTATGTCACTAAAGAACTCCGATTTCCATCAGAAGGAGTACACTTGGATGGGGACAGGAGAGAAATTTTTGAGACAGATGGACAAGAAGAACGGATCTCAAGGCCCACAGACTTTCTTCAGTACGATGAGTCACGTAAATTGGTAAAATTCTCACAGCTCATCTAGCAAACTGTGTTCGTATCTTGTGAAACACTTTTGCACATGGAACTGTATTCATGTAGTTCACCATATCGAGCACCAACCATTATCATGGGCAGCCAACGCGATGAAGTGCATGGAAGATTTTCTAGGGCTGAACTTGTTGAAGGCTACACAATAAAAGTTCAGAAAAAGATATCGCGATGGAGGCTATGAATCTTTGAGAAGTGCACAAAGCATTCTACCATGTTAGTAGCCTCTTAAAGATGAATTAGATCATATTAGGCCTAAGCATAGTTTTCCGGTGGCTTGTGCATCTCAAAAGACGGCGTCTTCGTCCTTCCAAGAATTACTTGACTGCTGCACCACATCTCTAACCACTAGGCTACATGCGCTTCATTTATGAAGATGTACTCACTATAACCAGGTATGCCCATGAGAATCCATTGTTCCAGAACTTTTATGAATTTTGGTGGAACGGAAAAACATTTTTTTGTAACTTCATTATAATTTGTTTTTTACACGAAGTTGCGTTTTCGACTTTCAATTTCGGCTTCCCTCAAACACTTCGAGGAACACTATTGTTTATTAGTACTGCTGGTCGAATATGCATCAATATCGACAATGTGTGAGCAACACAAAGCGGTTTCATAGTAAATAAACCAGCTACGGGAACACATTTCTGTCACCAGCCACTGCCAATGTATAGTAAGATATCACAAAATCGTGCAGCAAATCCGAGCATCAAGACTTTATTTATCTTGATAATGTTAAATATTTACTGCATTCTTGAAGAACAGACGCGATGCTCTTATCACACTCTTCATTCGCAATAGCTGCCATTTTAGAGACACCTCTTTCCCTAGTGAATCGGAAGGACAAGTCAACATTCAATTAACTTAGTTAGACGCTTCAATAATCTCATCAATTGAAATTTAATATGTAAGGTTTGTTCGTGCGATGGACAGCTTCTTAGGAGACTCATGCATTGTTCTTCATCGTTTTGTCGGTATAAAAGAGCAACCAATTTGGAAACTTGATGCAAGACAAAATACTCCGCTAGTCGCACGCGAGCAGAGCGTAGACACATAACGAAGAAGACTACCGAACAAAAGTCATTATTCTTGCACAGAGATCTGAATACTTGCGTAGAGTCTAATAGACCATTATGGAAAAGTTTCAAAAATCCAAAATGTATCGCAAAAGGAGTGTTACGCGTAATTCTACCCCATACATCATGCTATTAAGGTTGAGAAAAAAGTTCCTTAGCAATCGCTGAACTTTCAGAGTTTAGTTTAGACAGAAGCTCATTTGAAAGTAACAACAATTATTCTTTGAAATAATAACTATCACTATCCTGACGATCTTCTGCCAACAATCTGCAAGTTTTCGGATCTGCTCGACATGCCATTCTTTGTTTTGAATAAAAAAGTCTTGATGTACCTCTACACTAGATCAAATGACTTGAATCGGCGTCCACGCAGGAAATGTTCTGCTAGGTAACTTTTCCCTCAGCGCAATATTTTCACTTAAGCCAAGTGCATTCCTCACCTATGTAGCATTTTGAGGACACAGACTGTGCCACATGCATTGAGCACTATTACCCATACCTTACAGTTAACTTCCTAAGCAAGCTCGCTAAGTCAATTTTTGCAGAATTCAGAAGTAAGATTATGCAAGACAACACGGTTAAACTTAAGTGATGTCTATGAACTAGATGAAGCTATGTCACAATCATAGACAATTTTTGGACTACTCATTGCGCTTGTTTGAGCTAAATAAACTATTTGACATCAACATTCACAAAACGTAAAGAAGAATGCTAAACACTTCTTGTTTTACCACCAGTTCAAAGTAATTATAATAGGGGCGAGTAACAGAATGACTTGTGCTACAGATGAGCTTTAGAAAGCCACAAAATACGTCTCGCACTAGAAGAGCCATAACACACCGCATAAAGGCTCAGAACATTCGGCCAAATTACATTGAATTCTTAAGCGAGATCTCAAAATAGCCTATTGAAAGAGTGGATTGCCTGTCCGTTTGACCTTCTGAAGCTCTGATGAAGATGGAGCCGCTGGAAGTCAGTTAGTGTGAATAAATGATGCAATGATAACATACAGTCTGCACCTTAAAATTCTGTTAATTGTCACAAAATTAGTTAAACCATGAGCCAGCACTGGGGTGTTCTTCCACGAGACTTCACTCTACGCAACAACGTTTTTCTATTCGACTTTTTGTTTTAAGACTTCGCCTAAGGTATTTCTATTTCAAAAACGTCCTTGTTTGTTGATCTATGCGTATCCTGTTCTATCATATTATTTTATTGTCTCTAGATCCACCTTTTCAAAATTTGTGTAGCCCGATGGCTATGGGTATCTTGCATTGAACATATGCGTTAATTCGATCTCAAATCCTAAGCTCACCAGGCCTTCATTCTTTTTGTCGACTATGAAGATAGCAGACTTGCCTGGAAGGATAGCAGCATTTTGATAAGCCGCATCAAGATATTGTATAGGCCAGATATGCATTTAGTCAAATCTGTTGATGCTTCGTTAAGGCGTATACTTAGTACATTCCTCAGGCTTCAATCGAAAACAAAAAGGTCATCCTAAAATTTTCACTCTTTTCCTCTGATATCATCAGATATTTATTATGTTGACAACTTTTCTCGAAAATCCATCGTTACTTTGGATATGAAGTTGCGTTTTCAGTGTAAAACCAAACTTTCATTTGAAAGATAAACGAGTAATTACTTTTTTATGTTAGAAAGTATTTGAATGATGTGTCACTCATGGTCAATTCGAAACAGCTGTTTTCTCTACTATGCACGCCGTTCTCGTCACACTTCGAAGTGAAATCCGACTTGATCGCGAATCTTAACGAGTTGATTCCAACCGTTGGTGAAATAAGAAGAAATGCTTAGAATTATTCTTTACCCGTTGTTCAAATCATTACGTCAAATAGTTTGCCTGTGATTGTGGCTCAGTTTTATACAGTTTATAGTCCTCACCTAAGGTTGACCGTACTTTCTCGCGTAATCTTATTTCTGATTTTTACAAAGACTGACCTGACGAACTTGTCCAAAGAGGTTAATTGTAAGGTATGAATAATAATGCTCAATACATATGCCCGGTCTGCATGCTTTCGGATGTACTAATAATTGGAGGCCTTTTCTGCTGGACAGGTTCCTGTCCTAAACTTTCAATAGTCATTGGATAGTTTACGATAATTTCGATATGATGTGTCAATCGCACGAAATCGCACGTCCGGTCAGCAGTTTCAACTACCGCCCCGACAATGCGCGATTCTCGCTACCCAGTTACCAACTAAAAAGTTTTTTCCCCTTTTGATGAAAAGCTTGCACTTTTCAACAGTCTGATACTTCACTATCTTCTCTACACGATCGCATGCTTTTTTTGTGCAAATATAACTCTTATTCTTGATGAAAACTTCGAGAGTAAAACGGTGTTCTTCTTTTTGGTCCATATCTTTTCCTTTCATTTTCACACCACACTTTGAAGGCTTCTTCGGAAACTATATTCAGTTTTGGAATTTTCGCTCTTCAAACCTTCTCACGAGAGCATGAGTACTGAGAGCCCAGTGAAATAGTAAAGCGCAAGACGGCACACCAGACAAGCGCATCAAAAGTGAAACTTAAATCCTTGGCTGCTGCGTGGCCAGCATGTCACCTAAAAAGTCCTTGGGCCTGTACAAAGCTCAAAGCAGCACGGTACTAAACATTTTCGTTCTTGAGCTATCAAATGACTACGAAAAGTTTGGAAGAAAAGCTCTGCTTAGTGAAAAATGTATCCAATTAGTCATGTATCCGGAAAATGTACATTGTCCCTGAAGGGTGAGGACTCTAATATATGGCTTTTGTAAACATGATAAACAAGTGCTGAACCCTTTGTTATGGGGTTTTTGATATGATGGGCACTTTTACAAAGCTAGACAGGCACCTGTTTCGTCTTTGCGAGCTTCTCAGTAGCACAGCCTGCCTCGGTTCAGTTGATCTCTTTGGAATATATCCCTCTATAGAGGAATCGACTCCGCATAACAGATCACAGCAAGTCAGGTGGCAAAATTTCCAGCCCTTGCAGTGACCACAGTCGAGTTTTTGTAGCTGGTAGAATGAATCAAACTTGTTATCTTGTTATCAGATTATTGTTTTTGAACGAGGTCCATATAAACAATCGAGAGTAGGATTTTGTCTTGTGAATTTTTACACAGGCCGACATCTCTTATCAGGCAAATTCCAGCATCACTTTCATTTGGCTTTTTGTCTAGTAGTTGTCGTCAATGGTGATTTCAAAAATTCACGTGTGGTACGATTGTTGTTTTAACGTTTTCTTTTTTCTTCACCAATGTCGCTGAATGGTGATGGTAGTCAATTTAGTATAAAAATCATGGGTTAGCGGTGTAGAGACAATTCTATGTACCATTACATTTAGTCGCCAGCTTTCTGTATGTTGTCGAGAGTGATCTGATCACTAAATAACTGACTGACCCTAGGCTTCCCTCGTTCTGTTGATAATTTAATCTCAAAAAAGAAGATGGTTCTTTCAAATATTAGCACGGAAGAGGTATTTTCAATCGGTTGTAGGCTGTATGATACATGCTGTAATGTATTTCAATTGATAGGCTACAGAAAAAGTTCTACTGTATAGACTGAGAAAATAAATTTTACGCATGTATTTTGTGCGAATTTGAGCTCGTCAGAAAACTCGTTTTCTTGCGCATCGAGCGATTTATCACTTGTCCACACAGTCTCAAAATGAAACTGATTCAAGAGACAACCTTTATTGTGAATTGACTGTTGTTTG